>JAROYE020000005.1:23152500-23752500 GCA_029619315.2 Dynastes maya
TGTGTGGACGAAACAACAGATCGTAACAAACCTTCTGTGGTTAATGTAATGGTACGTATAATGGAACCACATCAATCGTCACCTTCAATTCTATTAGCTTCCAGACGAGTACAACAATGTACTGCCGAAGTAATTTCAAAGTTAGTGTTAAATACATTGGAAAAGTTTGAACTTTCAACAAACCAACTGCAGATGTTTATGAGTGATGGTGCCGCAAACATGCTTTTTGTAGGCCGGTCTCTTAAAAAACATTGTGCTAACTTGTTACATATTACGTGTAAAATTCATGCTTTCAGTCATGTGACAGATAGTATTAGAAAATGTTATCCTGAGGTAGACACTTTAGCAGCGCACACAAAAGCAGTGTTTGTCAAATCCCCAAAACGTATTCGCAAATTTCACAGACTGTGGCCCCGTATGCCTGAGCCACCAGAACCTATTCTTCTGGGGAACATGATTACAGGCCGCGTTTTATTATCATAAATACTTTGAGAATATTAAAAACGTGGTTTTACAATTCGATCCAAAGGAAACTGCGGCTATCAAGTAAAACCAGTCGAAATTTCAAGATAGTCGGGTTAAAACGGATTTAAAAACTATTCAGAACAATTACTTCGGACTAGTGGAGGTAATAGAAAAATTACAAAATCCTTCGGTGTCGTTAGTGGAATCTCTGCAAATAGTGCAACATGTTCACGCACAACTATGCGCGGTAGAAGACGCAAAAAATGTTTGTGTTCTAGAAAGGTTTGAAAGTGTTTTAGAGAAAGATTCTGATTTTGGCACATTAAGACAAGGTGCGTCAACAGAACCGTTAAGTTGTTCCAAAGATTATTTTAATTACGCAAATATAACGTCACTAGATGTAGAACGTTTGTTTTCTGCATATAAACACACTTTTTCCTCACGCCGCACTCGGTTTGCCGAAACAACTGTGGAGACATATCTAATGTTGCAGATATTTAGCAGACATTATTCACTTTGTCATTGCAGCTGAATATGCAGATATTGCTTTTCTTTACGGGTACTCTTATGGCAACGGTCTTCAGACATCTAGATAGTATCGCCGAAGATTTCCTGATAGACTTCAACCTTCTCACAGAGTTTTCGGCCGTACTTTTCAACGACTCAGAAAAATTGGTTCACTTATTGTTCCACATAATAATAGAGAAAATAATGCAAACGACGAAGAAAATGTAGGTGATGCAGTGTTGAACAATTCCACTCGTAGCATTAGACGCATTGCAGCGCAGTTTTGTTTTTTATGCTTGTTATGCTTGTATTCGAGCTAATTCTAGGACATCTTGAACAACTATACGAGATTTTATCGCATAAGCTCTAGATGAAGAATCTCACTAAAATGAGCTGCCACTGATCTGTTTGGCAAAGTCTCGTATATGAGAAAAATCAAATCGAATAGTCGCCATGTGAACCCAATCTAGCCCATAATTGGAAGCAACTATCGTACTTAAACCTAAATCCATGATAACAGAACAAAACACCGATAACACCGATACCATAAGCATCTTTTGACGTACTCCGGTTATCTTATCAAATGTACAGAGGGTGGCGGCTCTTGGAATTCAATGAGAACACTATTTTGGCTCCTCTCGTAGATATACATACCGTAAACTAACCTATACCTATCTCTTTCACAATTAGTTTGTAACTCGGGTTTCAAAGTTTGTAATATTTGTAACCATAGTAACTGTGGTTGAAAATGTCATTCGCCAAGTTCATGCCGCGCTCCTGTTTAGTTTTGGGCGTTTGTCTGTACTATGGTCTGTATTTTTCAATGAATTATAATGGATTTCTTCATTTCGTACTCGTTTAGTTCTGTGTCAAGCAATAATATCATAAGTTAAACATTTAACTTTGTTAAAGTAAAAATCTTACCGTGCTATGCCCTTTTCTGCTTGCCTCTACTTTGGAAGGAGTATATATTACATTTTAGAGCTTTTCATTCTTGTTTGCACTGTTTTGTTTATTATTAATCTTATTATTCATTGAAAGGTAGATATATGTTTAAAAATTTGACGAGCTGCTTTCGGGCGTTTTGGTTTAATGACGTCATTAGTGAGCTAAACTTTCCAAACGGGAGTTTACTGCAATCAACTTTGTTTATGTCGCCAAAAAATGCCCAATGTTCAACATCTTTGCCTTAAATGACAGTAATACTCCATTTACAAATTTCACATAAGTAAAATAAGTGGTGTCGGTTATTGTAATTAAATTGAAACGAAATAATGAAATTGCTACCATTTAATGGCAGGATAATGCTTTGCGGGAAAGGAGGAGATAAAAAATCCTTTTATATCAAAATCACATTTATAAACAATTCTTGAAAATCATTTTTTTAAAAGTTGCATTTGTTTTGTCTAGAGTTCTTTCCTAGAGCCTTCACTAACCCACACAATATCTTTAAATTGAGAAATATACATACCTAACAAGATTATCATGTGGCAACTCGACGGCTTTGTATGGAGAGAATACTTCAAACGTTACATTTTCAAGAGTCCGCATACCTACTAAAGTATTCATCGAAGTGGCATGTTAGAAAAATATTGACTATTTGCTCGACAAATACCGTATGTCGGTGTCAAGTACAACTCAAACACAGACCGTCCTGTTGGCAGATCCTTATTCAGCGGTCAAAGCTACTTGCTACGGGTTTTTATTTCAATGCAAAATTTGTCTGAATGAATGAATTACATGGCAGACCCTAAGAACTGATATTATTGGGGTTTCAAAATCACGTCAATTTTAAAAATTTGGTGCAGTTTAGAATTAATAATAAAATATTTGGATTATTCGTTAGGTAATAGGTAATAGCAAGACAGATTACAATTTAGCATCAGGCTTTCTATTCCTTAATGACATTGTAATTCGCTGCTTCCACCACTAGATATGTATCTAGCACTAATGTATTTTTAATTTACTAATATTTAGACGGCGTGTGTACTTAATCAAGCTACTATTTCAATATTGGTTAACTATTATGTAAAATATCCTAATGCCAACATTTTAATTCACACAACCTTACAAAACATTCTAGCAGTATTATATCAAATAATCGATAAATCTAGTTTTTATCACATTTATAAGTCTTATTGATATACACATAAGGAAAGAAAATGTCTAGCTATACGAAAAGGCATACGTGCGACAACGGCAAACACGAATGGGTGATTCACCACAAGCGGAGGGGTTAACGGCAGTCGACGGCTCACGACGGTCTTAGTAAGAATTTGTAGAGTATTTATTTTTCTCTTCCTTTATTTCATCAGAATGTTTTTATGTTCGCCTTTAGAATTTCTTATTAGTTTCGTCTAAGCTTCGTTCGAACAGCAAAATAAATATGCGAAACCCTTATTTCCAGGCAACCACGACTTCAAATTATTACGTGCGTTCTTGCACACAGTAGGTCTACATGCCAACATTGTTATAAGCGTACTAACGACTCGCATCAAATCGATCGGATTCCACTCAATCCCCTCCTCGCTTTCTCGCCGTACATACATAGTGTAGTAGGATGTTCCAACGTGAAAAACGTATGTTAATATGTTGCTAAATTCATTCTAATTAATATTATATCAAAATTCGTTTATGATGTTGTTGTTTTGAATGTTGTTGTGGTTGTGTGTTATATGAATCTTTCTGTCTAAAATTATGTTGTTTTGGTCTATATTCTTTAGAAATGTTTGAATTTTGTGAATTTGGTGAATTTTGTGAGGTTGAGAAAAAATTTGATGGTTTTTGTAATTTTGATACATCAATTTTGTTTTCTTGTGATTGTCTAAGATTTTGTTAGTGATATGGCGTATAAGGATGTGAAGTATGTTGATGATTTTGATGTTGTGATTGTGCCTGTGGCTTGTTATGCTTATAAAATTTGTATAGATCACCGTACTGTCTTAGAATTTCACAAAAATCTTGTACGTATATTTTGTACAATAACGGATTAGGTGATTTCGAAATCAAAATGTCTTGCTAAATCAACTCGTGTTCTGAAAGTTTTGGCGTTAAATGTTGTACAACAGCGAATTTATTGATAAAATAATTTTCCCTTGAACATCCCTTTTGCGCGTTAAACTTTCCCATGAATAAATTGCTTCTAATTTTGTTTTGTTCTGTTTCTGACCAGAATTTGGATAAAAAGTGAGACTCGAAATCTTCGAAATTTTGGAATGAAACTTCATCTATTGAAAACCATGTACTTGCTTCGTCAGTAAAAGAAGACCTTATGACATTGCAAATGTCAAGAAACGTCATTCTTGCTGTGATGACTCGGTTAACAGCATTTAAATACACCACAGGTTGTCCATTACATCCGTTAAATTTCGGAATAACTTCCTTTAGCTTGAAACCAGGAAAATGGTTAAATTGATTAGATGAAACTTCATTACTAACAGGTATTGTATGATATTCCATTGATGTATCCGAATGAGCGATTTTTCCCTCTACCAATTCTATTCTTTTTTCTAAATTTAACTGATTTGAAACAAGCGTTTCAAGTTTTAACGAAATCTGTTGTAGCATACCTTTTATGTCTTCTACACAATCTCCAGAATCACTGCGGGCTTTTGGCATTATGATTATTTATATTATCAGTCTTAAAAATGTGAATACTAATAAAATGATTATAATGAATCTAAATTCTCTTAGAACAAATTTTGAATTTTGAAAAATAGAATATTCCGACCTGATCGAAATATCCTGGCAGGGTCGCCAAATTTGTTAGGTTACAAATAACAATGAAAAGATTTGAGTAGGGAGATAATTAGTTTTATGTTTATTTTAAGCTTTTCACTTACAAAAAAGGAAATGAAATTTATCTATTTAAAATACTTACAGTTATGTAGTGACGCGTGTTGGATATGTGTGTGTGTGTGTATAATCCTAATGGTTCCTTCTTTCCTCTTCTTGGTAAAATCCTCTTACTTTGGAGCCCTTTCATCGTCTTCTCCAATGAAATTTCTTCGAATTACTTCTTAAAATTTTCCAACTGCTTTAATATTTTTGACAATCGTTGATAATGTTATGGTCCACTTAAAACGCTTTTCAATACATTTGCACTAATAACTTTGACGATATTTTAACTTTTATATTGCAATTTCTGAATATCAATCGAAAGATGTTTGTTTTCTGTCAGAATTGTTTTCGTTGCCAACTTTTGTTTTTTCTCGTCGTCCCTAGCATTGCCAATCTAACGACTTAATATTTAATTTTGATGTTTTGAAGATCGAACTCGGCGTCGCAGGTGATGTAAGGCATTCTAACGGTTATTTCTAAATACAGTGTGTTTTTGTGTGTGTATGTCGTTCTAACAAATAATATTTTCAAAATGTAAATAACTTCAAATAATCTGGAATTTTGATTCTTCCCTGTAATATATCATTAACCGAGTCTTTTTTTTTAGTAGTAAAAGATTAACAATATAAATAATCAAAATGTCAGAACTCGAATATTAATCGAAAATAATTCAAGTTCCGCATAAAACTCTATTAAAATCTAATATCAGCGAATTTTGATATAATATTAATTAGAATGAATTTAGCCACATATTAACATACGCTTTTCACATTGGAACATCCCACTACAATACATATAGTTAATTTCACATTTTTGGTGTGAGCCAAAAAATAGTTCTCCACAGTTGGTCATGAGATAAATCACTCATTTCTTAACTTTATATTAATTTGAAATCAACAATTGATTTGAACTAATGTCATTCCATGGCAGATAGAATGTAGGTTAGGATATGTATTAAATGCTTTAAAACTATATCTATATCAATAACAATAAAAAAAAGATCCTTGCTGGAGAGAAATATTTGTTAAATAAGATGTATGTATCTACTACCTATTTCTCTACAGAGCACAATTCTCCTTTTAACGAAATCAATAGCATTTCGAAGAATCCAAGGTGTGTTATTAACCTCTTCGATTTTGTTTATAATCCTTTATTGTAAGTCCTGAAGATCAACAACGAGGATTTAAAAAATGGAATTTTTTAAGTATGGCCATAAAAAGAAATCACAGGGTGTCAGATCGCAAGATCGTGGTGGCTATATCATCTCTGTATTTAAACTAATTATACGATCTTCAAAGAATTCCCTTAGAAAAGCTATGTTTTCAATGTTAATGTGTATAAGAGCATCTTGTTGAAAATTACCTTCCTGTAGTTCGTCATCATGTAACATATTTACAAATGGTGTTAAAATGTCCATTCGATATCGCACAGCATTTAGTATTCCTAAAAGTATCGAAACTTTTATGAGATTTCAATTATTACATAAAAACTATAAAGTTAATATATTTTAGAAATTTAATATGTTTAACCTACCTTGGAAAAATATGGATCCAATAATCCTTCTCTGACTAACAGGTGTCCAAACACCATTTTTTTTGTGAATGTAATGGTGTTTCCATAAAAAAATTGGGTTGTCTGTATTCCATATTCTTGTGCTTTGAGAGTTAACACAGCCAGAGAGATGAAACCATGATTCATCAGTAAACATATTTCTTTCTATGACCCTGTCATTATTGAAACGGTTATTAAAATGTTCATAGAAATCTTGTCGTACGGGCATGTCTACAGGAAGTATTTCACGTGTTGGTTGTAATCGATAAAGGTATAAATGTAGATTATTTTTAAGAATACGTCTAGAAGTATCATAAGAAAGATCTAGTTTTTGTTGTAAGTGTCGTACAGAAGTCCGCGGACGTTCCTCCATTACTTGTCTCACCGCTTCAATATTTTCTTCACTTCTGACTTTTGGTATACCACTGCCTTCTTTACGATTGACACTTCCTATATGCCTAAACAATTCTACAAAACAGTGCATAGATCACACGGAATAACTTCACTTGGAAATTCTTGTAGAAAATCTTCGTACGCGTCTCTTGTAGGATAAATCCATACACCATCCATTTTTCTGCCATTTCTCAAATAAATTTCAACCATGTACCGTTTTTGTTGTTCGTTAAATACGAAAGCCATTATTTTACAATACTACACAAATATCTATCACTTGTGGTTATGAAATAAGAATGACAGTTGACAGTTCAACTTCAATTTCTATTAATCTATAAAGATGAATTAAACTCAGGCATGACTGCTATGTCTATCATTCTCATTCATGGCCAACTTAGGAGAAAGATTTTGCGGTTCACACTTTAGTATCCCATATTATTCAACTTTGTAGGGTTGAGGTATTGTCCCCGAATAATGTACATATATGAATTTACAAGAAATAAAACAAAAGAAACGGTAAATTTACAAGTAACCCAAATGAAATATTAAATTTACAAAACAAAACAATATAATAACGAGTTTACAAAGTAAAATGAGTAAAGTATCTGTCAGCATAAAAAATTAAACAAAAATGTTAATGAAGCCTTAACAGTTGGTGTAATTTAAAACTGTTTTGAAACTTGCTAGATATCTCATAACTTCGTAGCTATCCGAAGATGTATTTCTTTAAACGGAACATGCTATGTATGGTTACATTTTTGGAACCCTCGTTAAATTCTGAAGCAAAACAAACTAAGGTACTACTTTCTTAAAAGCGTTTCAGACTTATTAGAGATTCTTTGAAAATTTCGATATTTACAGAAGTCCTTGTTTCTCCAGAAGAGCGCAAGAGACAGATGTGATTTTTGGTACCCAGATTAAAGATAAAAAGATCTAATACACACACTTATGTGGTTCTGAGTTGCTAATGAGTTATTAATAAGTATTTTTTTTAATAGAACCGCCTGCACATTATTTTAGTTGCGTTTTTTGTGACATTCTAGACAAAAAATTACCTCTATAGCGTGTTCCGTTACAAAAATTACGAAGATATGAAACACTCTGTAGGTTTCAATATAATTTTAGATGATACCCACAATCAGACTCCATAGCAAGAAACGAACCGCTTTGAAAAGTCTCGATTCACAAAGGCACAATCTTCTATGAAGGTGACTCACCCTGTATATATTATCAATTTTTATTTATGTAAGATGCCGAAAGAGTATCAAGTTGATACTTCCGAATTTACGACACATCTAGTAAAAAATATCTATCTCATCCGTCTATTCCAACTAGCATTATAATTGCATATCTTAGAGATGTAGTTATTACTCAAAAACAACATTAATTTATAGACAGTAGGGGTCTACGTGTACTAAGTCCAAGAATAAGAATTAATCTTAATGCCAATATGGTCATAATTATTTATTTTTGTAAGTGTTATTTATTATTTGTACCCAACTGACTCATTTTAGTAGAAAACAACGAACATATTACAGAGGGACAACAAAATAAGGGCGACTACAACCTAGTGAGTAGTACTATATTACATAAAACATAGAAAAGAAAATAAACTAAAATTTGCCATATCAAAATACATATAGAAGAGCTTCAAAACGAAATATGCATACCCATATTTAAACGTACTTGAACGGCAATTCATTCTGTCCCTTTTAATTATTCCCCTCTTTCACTTTCATCTTCATTTGCATTCTTTCGTTATTATTACAACATTACGTTCTCTTTTCACGCTGAGCCTAAATAAAGACCTAATATGGCGCGCACTGAAAAACGTCTATCCATTTGCATTTACATAACATCCCCCTGTTGGTGCTCGACTACATACATATACATACATATATTACGCCTCTGTTGTTGGGTAACTTCTTTGTATAACTTTACGCATCAACGGTATGCCTGCGTGGGTTTGTCCCTTTGCAATGAAAACGACTGTATTTGAATATAAAGTTTCGAAAAGTGTTAGTGAATACATTATTTGTAAAGTATTGGCCAAATCTTAGCATCTACTGGACTCTCTAACTGTTACCGATTTAGTGTGTAGTAGATCATAATTAATTAATGCATTACATACACTAAAAAATAAAGCGCTTTGCCACAAAGTTATTATTTCTCTTAGGTATCGATCATTCAACATTGACGGCTGATTGTCATTGTCAGCAACGATAATCCACGAATTTTCGAAACATTGTTATATTACAAATAACGATTAAAAGATTTGAATGTGGACAGATGAGGTTTCTTTTTTAATGGTGGGGTCATTCTCAAAACTATCCAATATGGTCAATAGAAAATCCACAGACAATCATTCAGAAAGGCGTTCATGACAAGATAGTCATAGTTTGGTGCGGTTTCACAGCTAATTTTATTATTGGCCCGCATTATTTCGATGAAATACAGAATGACGAGGTCGTAACTGTAACTGTTACTGGTGAATAATAGCTGCAAATGTTAAGAGATATGCAATTCCACAGTTGCAAAACCAGGACGCAATTGAAAGCATAATTTTTATGCAGGATGGAGCACTCCGCATATTTACCGACCGGTTAAAAACTTGTTAACTGCTGTTTCTCGTCGAGATCGTGTTATAAGCAGATATCTTGAAAATTCATCAAGAACACCTGATCTGAACCCAACGGATTTTTGGCATCGGGGTAATTAAAAAGAAATTGTATTTAGAATACGACCAAAAACGCTAAAAGAATTAAGAGACGGTATTAGAGAGCAAATTGCTACAACTCAACTCAAAATGTTGTAGAATGCGGTGTATAACTTGAAGGAAAGGTTATGGCAAACAGTGTTGGACATAAAAAAATCTTATTCGAGAAATTCAGCTTTTATTGATTTTTGTTGTTAGTTTGCTGAATTTGTTTAAAGCTAATTTTACACCTATCAATTTATCGATTAATTTTAAGATCATTAAATTGATCAAATTCTAGCTCTTAATTAGAACTTGTTTTTATTTTACATCTATCAATAATTCCTAGATCTTAAATTTAATCAATGTCTAGATCTTAAATAATAATTTAGTCTTTGTATTGCACCTGTCAATAAATTGACATAAGTCATAAGTTGTGTCTAGTGACGTCTGTGTGTTCGATAGTTATAGTGCGTTTTCCTAGAGAATGATACATTGAAACATGACTCTTCAAAAATGAGTTAAACCAACACCTGTAAGAATAGGAACAAAGATGCTGACATGTATTCATTTCCCAACGACGATGAGATAAATTACAAAAAAGTTATGTATTATATTGTTTCATTTTAATTTGATTGTGTTCCTTTTACTTTACTTTTTACCACATTTGTTAACACTTCCTCGTACCTGATTTTGTAAATATTTCGTTTTCTTTATTTCTTACAATTAAAATGTTTTAGTTCAAATTATTTCCGTTTTTTTGCGTCAACAGCACGCAGCTTCTGGAAGCATATTCACAGTAATTGCGATGTAAATCTATATTTATTGAAAATTATATCATGTAGCACATTATTTTATATATAAATATACATTATGTTTTTGTATACGTATACCGAGCGAGCGTCCTGTAATCACCTAGCGTAATCGGCATTTTTCGGAAATGCGAGAGCTGTGCTAGTAGCCGATGCGATGTATCTAACAATTTTGTTTGGGATGTATGCAGATTCAATGCTGCCTCACAATTGACATAAACGTGGACGAAAACGAATAGACCGTTGATAACGTAAACAAGGTGCACAACTTAATTTGTGTTCACGTAATTTTGACATTCAACACTGTACACGTTTAGATGCACTGAGTTCGTTTAAAATCGGGTGAGCTGAGTTCGTTTAAAGTCAAAGGACGCTCGCTCTTACAGTATATAATTTAGCATGCGTATAAGAATATACACACTAGGGCCCGTGCGGCCTTAGTCATAACTAAAAATGCTTTTACCGCCATTTAGGAGAGCCACTTATCTACAGTAGTATGTTATCTGGATACCCAATGTATAATTAAAGAAAGTAAGGAAAGCGACAATGTTACATACATAAAAACCTACGTAGAAATATTGAGAATATCCTTTCGCACTACGGCAATTGGGACGCACTAACCACGTTACTTTGTGGTGGGTCCCAAGCCACCAAGGGATCGAAGGAAAAGGCTGATTAGCTGGCCAAAGAAGCAGCGAACATGCCTTTCATTGGTCCTAATTCCTTCCGCGGTCTCCAACAGAACCACATAAAACAAGCAATTAAGTGATGGGGGGTCGCAGTGACTAAAGGCCATGGCCCGACTAAACAATAATAATAATAATAAAGTTGTGGGGTATAGAGTAAGAAAAACTAGCATACAATATAATTCATATGGTATATGTTTGCGTGTCATTACATTACGTTGAATTGAATGCCTCAATATGAATTCCATAGATTAATTTATGAATATAAAACTCGTTTGTTACATTAATTATTTCAGTGCGCACAATAAAAAAAATTCTTATAAAAACTGTTCAAAACGTTCACCCTCATTATTTAAACAGACTTGAACTCTTCGGTTCATGTTTTTGAAAACATTTTGTAATCTCTCAACATTAATATTTTGAATTTCGTTTTCAATAGCTGCCTGTAGTTCGTCAATATTATGAAGTGAAGTACGATAGATTCTATTCTTCAAGCTTCCAAATAAATAAAAACCCAAGGGAGTCAGATCGGGTGATCCTTGAGGCCATCTCCCTCGGCTAATTACTCTCTGAGGAAAGTGTCTTTCCAAAAAATTCAAAGTAGCTACAGCTGTGTATGCAGTGGCACCATCTTGTTGAAAACAACCTCGTTGCATTTCATCATTTAGTTCAGCTATAAATGGATTTAAAATCTGTTCTTTACATCTCTCAGCATTAATACTCTCGTGAAAAAAAATAGGACCGATAACTTGCCTACGTGACACTGCTACCCATACACCAATTTTAATTAGGTGTAAACTTATTTCGACCAACATGTGCAGAGTGGACCAAGTACGATAGTTCTGGGAATTTACATAGCCAGATAAATGGAACCAAGTCTCATCAGTAAAAAATGTATTGTCCAATACATCATTGTCATTCATTACGTCAAGAAACCACTGACAGTATTGTACTCGGGCATTAAAATTTTGGGCAAACAGTTGCTAAACCACAGTCATTTTATACGGATGCATGTGTAGTTGTTTACGAACTACATTGTGACAACTTCCGTATGATAACCCTTGAACAGAAATGTTTATTACATACATTATATTAAAAAGACAAGAAAAATTTACCAATTTGCTGTGAAAGTTTGCGAAGGGATTTATTTGGGCTTTGTTGCATTCGTTGACTGATATCTTCGTGAACCTCTTCCGTTACAATTTTAGGTCTACCAGGGGACTTCCCTTGGCATACACTTCCAGACTCCAGAAAGCGTTCAACAGTACGTTGCTGATGTTGAGCAAAAGTGTGAAACGGTACAACATCCTCTGGATACACTGGTACTCTGGATGTACTGCTCATAGCAAAATTCCATCGAGTATATCCAAGAAGCCTCTTCATTTTGCATCCCACTGCGAAAATACGTCTTATTCCACAGAAAACACCAGTATCGAACCGTTATCGTCCTTTAGTACTGATAAGTACTGTTATTTAAAAATATAAAGGGAAATATACTAAAACAAAGTGAGAATAACAGATAACCAAACACGATAAATCTCACTCAAAGCATTCGCACGTCAATGAGAATTACAACTATCAATTTTGACAGTAGAAAATGTTATAAACTTAACAAGCCAAAAATATCTGCTTCTGAGTTGCCAACTTAATCAGCCTTTTTTGATTACACTGTACAACTGGTGGGGACGGGTGACGCATGCATTTTTCTTTTCCCCGACAACTTAAAGCAGTTCGCGTGCGATGCATATTTGCTAACTGCACGGCAGGGTCAAGCAGCAAGTTGATAGTTGCTGCTTAGATCACTAGCTCGTTGCAGTACATGTGCGCGGTTGCATTGGAAACAATGGTCCGCTGAACTGCGATAGCTTGAAGCTGCCAACTGCAGCAGCTCGTTGCTGCCCGTGCATTCCAGCCCTTACAAACAATTTGACATTAAATTTTTTAATTGTCATATTTTACAAAACACATGTTTAATGTGGGTAATTTTATGAAAACAATGGTACAGTTATCATATCTGACGTAACTACTGCCTACACAAACACAGATTATTGTTAACATAAAGCGTTCTTAACCGCGTGAGCTTTAATTTATTGACAACTTCTTACATTAAAATAATAAACAAAACTAATGGTGTACTCATATCAATAAAAGGGAGTGGGAATTATTGCTAAAACGCGGACTAGGTAATATAAAGCTTTCTAAACGTAGGAATATGGATGCTGGATATGTACGAGGGATGATAAATAAGGTTCCCAAAGCACTACATCAGCAATAAGACGTGTTAGGCGTCAACATTGGCGTGTGCAGCAGCTCTCCCACTCTATATACGTACCACTCCCGTCTCGCTACGCCGCTTAGTGTTGGCTAAGCAACCGTTCGAGATGGAACTCCCGATCGCCGCTACCGCCAGGTGCGAAATTCGCGCTGTGATACGTTTTTTAAACGCGAAAGGGGTTTCACCTATAGACATTCATTGTCAATTAACCGGAGTTTATGGAGAAAAGTGTATTGCTGTTCAACACGTCCGCAAATGGTGTAGGGAATTCACTGAAGGTCGGACGGAAATTCACGATGAAGAGGGGAGCGGAAGACCATCAGTTTCAGAGGAAATCCTTGAAAAGGTCGAGAGCATACTGCTTGAAGATCGAAGGGTCACCATTCGTCAACTCGCTCTTCGGATTATGTCGAAAAATAACTTAAGTTTTTACCTTTAAAACGATGTGTAATGTTAAGGAAATAAAGAATGCTGTCTATTTTTAAAAAGTATGGGAACCTTATTTTACGATCATCCCTCGTAAATAAATGCCGCTGATGTTCTTTAAGGTTTGCCTTTATTACTCTGGTTATATTATTGGATTATTGGCAATAAACAGTTAAGTCCGTTTTTTATATCAGTTTGGGGCACTTAAATCCTTTTATATATATCCCCCGTGATAGTTCTATATTTTGTTTTTTTTTTATATTTACAACTGTGTTTTGCCTTTGTTTGACGAAATGTCGACTTTTTGCTTCTCGCATATTTCATTCGCAATTCAAAATTCACACATCATATTATTTACGTATATATGGAGCTGGGTTTTGCGGAATTTAGCCGCTCGTACTGAAACCGAGTTGATTCGGCTTTCGCCGAGCGCGCACGTAAAACCATCATTTCACGACCCTCTATTACACACATTGACGCTTTCACGCTTACATACATTTATACGCCTACAAAAATATTCCCATACACTCGCAAAGAGAGAAAGTCACGGGTGAGCACTGCGAGACCGTAAAAAAATATAAGAAGTGTACGTGCTGAAATGTAAATGTGCAAAGAATGGGATGAAAGATGGTATTTTGAAATGAGGCATGCAGCACTGAAATGTCAGATGTAGGTAACAGATATGAAATAGTGCCGCTCCACTTCTACTTATGAATGTAAAGTAAAACAGTGTCTCCGAAGCGCGCGATTCGGTACTGCTGTCGCTGCCCCGAGGGGGCGCTTCGATCGCTCCAATGGCGTAGGGTAGCATATTTGAGAATTGATATAGCAATAAAGTTAAAAAAATAAAGCGAGTACACAGGTATTTGTTGAAATATTGACGTATTTTCTTTATTCAGACTGCCGACGTCTTCAGGATCTTCTCGTCAAAGTGACAATCTACGGCGCAACGTTTGATTTACTCCAATGACAAACAGTGAAGTCTAAAAGAAGTTACTCATAGAGACATTATATCAGTTTCGAAAGAGTATTACTTAGTGATTCTAATATGTTTTGGATATCAGAGAAAAGAAACTTGCCACTAAACTTATAAATTTAAAATTAGAATAAACGTTTCTCCGTTGATCTTGTAGAAACGAAGAGACTTTTCTGGATGTTTTTATATTTAAATTATAACTCGAAAAACCAACAGTGAACAGCTAGATTCTTCAGCATCCTCCTTTGGATACAAACCTTTATCAATGCTGAAACATTTCAAAGAGTAAAGACTGGAGCCCCAAATCTGAATTCGTAGAGATATGTTTGTTTTTGGAAATTTTCAAGCCTCCATAACAATTTAATTGTTTACGTTTTTAACTAACTCATTCATTATCAACATTATGATTCTTTTCAAGCATATGTACGGCAACACTAAATTTGTCAAACCTTTTGAATTTAAGGTGAGCCAGATGCTCTTTGTGATTAATCTTTTTGTGTGCCCAATATACACTTGATCATAATCTTTCGGTGTTTACGGTGTTTTATAAATTCCTGATTTATCCACGTTATCTACTTCGCCCTTAGGATTTCCTAAAAAAAATTTTGAGATTATTATTTGATGAAAAAAACAATTTTGCCATGAATATAATTGTCAATACTTTCCCAACTCTTCTTCTTTTCCTATGTTTCCCAATAATATTATGGACTACACCTTTAGAGAATCCGTTAAAGTTTTCTATTTTCATGATTTCTTTGACTTCGTTTTGATATCTGTTTTTAGTTAAAGGGAAATTGAATATACGATGTACCAAAAAGTTAATAGCCGAAAGTATGTGTTGCCATGAATGATTAGAATCCTGTAAGGTGGTTTAAAAAATAACGTTGAAAACGTGCAAATGAGGTATTCTAGAGAACTATGGGGTACTTTGGTTTACCCGGGAAGGAATGAATGATCTGATGTATCCAAGAACGTGAAAACGGAAAGTTAAATGGACACCTAAGGACGAAGTACCAAATACGCGTTTGATACTTGAGAATCAAGTGCATATCAAAGAATATACTGCGCATCCAAGAATGGGAAAACATTATGTTGTAAACGATAGCCTCTTATGGCATTCCACTTGAGGCTCCCGAATATTTCAAATATATTGGAGAACAACTTTCAAAAAGTTGATACTTTCGTTTCGTTGTATTTTTGAATATTCATTAGTAGTAGATAAAGGTGCAAGTTGCAAATATTTATTTCGCTTGGTATGTTCTGAACCTTCTAGGGATGTGTTGTTAGGTGCTTCAGCGATCTAATGCATTTAGGAACCAGGGAGCAAAGTAAAATGCACATTTAGGAACGATGTACCAAATACGGATTTGATAGCCAAGAATCGAATATACATTCAAAAATTGAATACGCATCCAAGAATAGGAAAACATTATGCCGTATGGTCTTATAGATGAGCTCGCGTGCAAAACCGGTTAAATCCATATGTTGACAAAATTGAGTGATACATGTTAACCGTATAATTTTGACGTATTCTATTGGTTTTTCTAGGTCTTTGTAAGCAAAACCGGTTAAAAACATGTCTAAATTGCGTTTAAAGTTGGGGTTTGTGAGCAAAAACGGGCAAGTCCACCATTTGAAGTAAACCTGGATAAATCCTTGATTTGAGGATTAATGCACAGATACTGTTATTAAATCTTTTTGTTGCGTTAGTTTTTAAAAATGCGTAGTTTTCTGCTTTTTGTGCAGTATTCTGTTTTTAAAATAGTGGTAATTAGCTTGAATAATGAGTGAATTGGACCTCAGTGTTAGTGTTGAGAACGGAAATGTTAGCTTTACGTGTCTAGATTCTGTTTCTTTTCTTGAAATGTTGTTTACGTTTTGACAATTTTAATTTTAGGCAAAATATACGGTTTCATTCCCATTGTCTCTTATTCATTTCAACGACTTTGATGCAAAACCGGATAAATCCAATCTTTTTCTTTGCGATATTTCCAAGCCTAAAAGAAATTTTGCAAAAAAAACATGCTACCATAAAAAGCCTACCGAAATTATGAAATTATCTGCATTCAGTTTTTTGATACATCCAAGGGCTAAAGTTTTATACATTTTCTATCTTTCCTGCAGAAATTGTACAAAATGGATATATTCACTTTTACACTTATACAATCTGATTTTAAAATCTTTAGTAACGATTAAGCACTTAATGTACACGAATACTTTAAATTAACTATTCGAGAACAACCTTCGTCTCCTCGTATTTGTAAATATTAATTAGTATTAGATAAGGACGCAGGTTGTAAGTGTTTATTTCGCGCCAGTTGTATTTGTTTTTATTACTTAAACATTCGATATCTTCTGCAGCTAAAACAATTACGAGGTTAGCCTGAAAAGCTTCAAGTCTCAACACGAATATAGCGTTACTCGTTAAAAATATTCTGTTTAGAAATTTGAGCCGTCTTGAACGCTTGTTGTTTAACAGTCGTTTGTGTCAGTCGATGTTAGTGTTTCTGTAAAAATGGGCAAAATCGAATGTTGGGCCGTCATTAAATTCTTGCATCTGAAAAGCAATTTGTGTAGGTGTAACAAATTAAAGTCGAGATGGACACTCCTTACGGGGACTCTGCACTATCATTTGCCACAGCAAAATTTTGAGCAGATGAATTTAAACGTGGTCGTACCAGTTTGGTTCACGATGAACATTCGGGACGGCCAAAAACTACAACCACTACCGATACATTGGAAAAGTTCACAAAATGGTGCTACACTACCGTCGAATTAAGATTAGAGAAATAGCCGAGCTGCGAACATCTCGGAACAACGTCTTTGTCCTATATTTGCTGAAGATTTGGGCATGAAAAAGCTAACCGCGTGTTGGGTGCCGCGCTTGTTCACTCAGGACCAAAAATGCATTCGAATGAACATTTCCAAAGCCCTGTTGAAGCAGTTAAACCGGAATAAGTCGGAGTTTTGGCGTCGATTAATAACTGAGTAACAGATGAAAATTGGATACATCAGGACACTCCTGAAGTCAAGGCACAATCGAAATAGTGAACTGCGATGGATAAATCGGCTCTAAAAAAGGCAAAGACTGTTCCATCAGCCGTGAAAGTGATGGTGATTGTTTTTTGGGATAGTTTTGAAGTTGTATTAATCTATCTTGAAAAAGGAAGAACAATGAAGGGGGCATACTACGCATCATTACTTGACAAACTGAAGGCAGAAATTGCGGAAAAATGGCCGCATCTGAAGAGAAGGAAAGTATTGTTCCCGCAAGACAACCCGTTTCACCCTTCAGTGACTGCGATGGCAAAAATTCACGAATTGGGATTCGAATTGATAAACCACCCGCCCTATTCATCGGATCTGGCCCCCAGCGACTTTTTTTGTTTCCTAGGCTGAAAACATTACTCGGGGAAGGGAGATTTTCGCCTGTTGTGCAGACCAAGATGCCAACTACTTATTTGGACGTATTAAAGGGATGGGGGCATCGCTGGGAAAAGAGTACGAACTGACAAGGAGACTATGTTGAGGAATAAAGCTGAATAAATAAAAAAATTCTTGTTTCTGAGTTAGGCTGGAAACTTTTCAAACTACCCTCATAAGTATTTTTACAAGCTCGTCGACCTTTCTTGTCGACGGAGAAATAACATTGTAGATGTCCTAATGTTGTTAGTCATGCAATCCAAAGTTTCTGACTTATATGCGGCATATGTATAAATCAAGTAACTACGTTACCTCTTACTTAGAAGTGTACGTGAAGCAGGAAAAGGCAAAATGGACATATTCAAATGGAGAACACGTTTCACATAACGGGACGCCACTGGCGATATCGCTACTGGCGAATATGAGCAAAGTATGCGATTTCTAAAGAAAGAGAGAAAACCGGGGAAAATCAAAAGTTAACTTTTCCACATCTACCCGACTTCTTCCTTTAAGGTGTACACCCGACTCGGCCGTATTCCGGCGTACTTTCTTGAATAGTGTGAATAGAATTGACTTTAAAATATGAATCGAATGCGACCAATATATCTCGCAGCCGACACATATTAACTCAGCGGCGCTCCGGGAACATTTCACTTGCTCCACCGCGCCCGTAGCCCAGCATCAGCGTTGCGGTGTATTAATAATCCCGGCCTTGATGTGTAAGACGCGCGTATCATGCAGCTCGGTTGCTCTGTCGTCTGAACTTTCAGCAGACCCACGAGTATGCTTCACGTTGGCGCTTCATATCACGTATTCCGGCTTTCTTGTTTTCTTTTTGGCTCACTTCGTTTTTCATTCTTTCGCGCTTTAAGTCTATGCAGTTTGGAATCATATTTACTTTATAAAAGTACACGAACATATATTCAACGTGTCGGAATGAATAAATCGCTGTTTAAGTTAGGTAAGAGTATGTGATGTATAAATTCATTTGCGCTATTTTGTATAACCCACGGTTATATGGGCAAATTAATTTCATTTTATAGTTTCAGTAATTTATGAAGGCTTCAACGTAAAAATTGTTACACTGACCTTCCATATCTTCTAGCAGAGTTAGACATTATAATACACTTGTTTGTTTAAAATCATTTTCAATATTACTACAGGAATTGTTAAAATTTTACGTTAAACAAATCTAAGTTAAATTAAAGTATCCGTGTAAATTGCGCTGGTGTTTTCCCAAATAGAGTATATTTACATGTGTTGTGGTCAAATAATACGTAGGCGTTTTCTCGCGCTAAACCGAATATCGCAGAGGATGAGGAACAAAATGGCGCATCTACCAACGCGGGATAACCATATACAGCAGCGACAACGGCGTCGCCACTTCGCCTTATGTGATTACTATAATTTGCATAAGCTCGCGCACAAAGTAAATATAACAATGTAATCCTTTGCTCTGGTGTTGTGCTTTTCCACGACGTAACTTTCAATCCCTCCGCATGAAATATGCATACCTCACTTACAATAAGTTCTAACTCAATATAGGTTCGAATAATGGATGAAACCCTTATTCATACCGGAGTTATTCCGTTTCTGGGCGAATTATCCGACTGACTTTTAATTCGGTCTTCCAGAAAATGACTAACTAGTTGAATTTGATATTAATTATATTTCGAATAGCTTAAGAAGAAATGCTTTTCCAATGTTAGCTCTTTGTTAGATCATCCACTGTGTTACAGAGGCAATATCCAAGAGGTCATACCAACTTTTAAATCCAGATTTATATTTGGTGAGATAATTCCAAGCAATGCGTCTAGTATAATTGGATATTTAGGGTTCAATGATGCACATGCTTATTACTCTTAGAAGACGACTTAGGTTATTTTCTACAATTGGGCATGGATTAGAATAAACCTAATAGAAGTATTTGTGACAATAATTGAAATGAATTTATGACTTTGGTTCAGTATTTAGCAAATTAAATAAAGCCAAAGAAACATATTAGCAAATAATCTAATATAAGGAATTTTTTTGAATTAAATAATAATGTTATCCTTCAAAATCTTGGGTTTTTACGAGAGTTGTCTTTTCAGTTTTGCAGCAGACAGTAGATCGACCTAAAGCGCTTTATTGTTTTTCAAAGTATTCTCCGCTATGATTGATATACGTAGTAGGCGCCATCAGCCTAATATAGAAAAAATAAACTTGGTAAAATATAACAACTTTTATTTTTCAATATAATCTCCTCTAACTTCAATACATAATAAATGTATTGAACATCTACCGTGACAATGGACTCCAAAATCGGTTTCGGGTCGTCTCCGCACATGTTTAAAAACGAGTGCGCACATTCGACCCGACGTTCATGTTGGAGAGCAGGATGAATACTTGTTTCAGAAATGTTAGACATCACTGCTAATTCCTTCACTTTCAAACTGCGATGTGCTAATGCAATTTCTTGAACAATTGAAATGTTTTGAGGCGTTATCAGTTCAAGTAGCCGACCAAGACGCTCATCTTCTAGGGATTCTTCTTGTTAAACATTTAATGACCCGGGGTACTCAATTTTCCTTACCTAAGACATTTTCATGCACTAGTCACGTTGTTCATTCTTTAAAACCAACCGTTCAAGCAGTCATCAGTTGGAACAGTCAAAACTGCCATTTTAAAGGCATCGACTGCTTCTTCCGGCGGCTGGAGCCGTTGCCCACGCAACCCATGCTTGATTCTATGCAACGCAAAAAATCGTTGAGACTTAGGTCAGGACTGTGCGGAGGATGCGGTGATAACTCGGTGGTTTGCTGCTCTAAAAACTTTTTCGTATTTTGAGCCCGATGTGAGCTCGCATTGTCGTGGTGGAGGATGATTCGTCGTTCATTTCTGGTAAACAAACGGTTGAATATCAGCATTAACCATTCTTGGATCTTTGAGGAATTGAAGCAACATTACTCGAAATTGAGGCAAAAGCTGCGATCATTTTCTTCAACAGCGGATTGATGCCTGATATCGAGTTCACAGGAATAAATCCATTGGTTCGTCACCATTTACGATACTGTAAACATTTCTTGAGCTTCCGTTGTTGAACCGGCTCAAAGTTTTTCGTGGCCGCCTTTTGTTCTGCAGTTAAAAGATATGTGATCCAACGGAAAACCAACTTTTTCAAACTCAATTCATCATGCTAAATTTTTTGAATTGAGGTCCTTGAAATGTATAAGGATGTCTCACTCTCGCGAAATACTACATGTCGATCTTCCACGATCAATTGGCGCACAGCAGCGATGTGTTTTAAGCGAGCGAAAAATTGATAATCCTCTCTGGAAATTGTAAAAAATTATTGCGCGAAAATTTTCTCTGCTCAAATCCATTTTTCAAGCGACTTGTCAGTTTCAACAAATTTCTGTAGCTAGATCACTTGTCGTACCTTGATGAAACTTTGGATTTAAGTTCAATAGGTATTGAAATTAACTTTGACATGCAAGGTTTCATTGGAGCGCTTTTTACACGGCCTTGGGCAAAACTATAAAGACAACCCTCTTGACTCCAATGGGAGCGTTTAATGTTGACTTAATTAAATTGGATCAAAATTTACCAAGTATTGTGAACTCACTTCCTTGGGTAAAATGAAAATTGATACTTTGCTGATAAATAAATCGTATGGTAACATTCTTTTACGTGTAGTGCGGTCCAACGGGGTATATAAGTTCTGAAGCTTGTTCTAAAGGCTAAAGAGCCTTTTAGTGCGTAAATAGTGTGTGAAGTGTTTCTTGGCTTTGTGCTATCAGCCTCTCTTTCGCCGTAAAGAGTAAGGCGCTGTTAATTAGTCCCCATCCTACGCACCAGAAAAATCTGCTGTTTGACCATGATGAAACTCGAACGCACAGCACCTAACTCAAAAAATTAAAGATATTATTTATTAAACTGGATTTAATTTCTAAACTCTTACCATTTCTACACACGCTATTTAAAAGTTTCTCTCCTCTGTATGTTGTGTTTACTTTATATTTCCAACTAATTATTCGTTAGACCAACGAAAATTCCCCTCACAAATATTTACAATTTATTTTGGCATTACTTAATCAAAATAAGTAATATAATTTTATATACTCTGCTTTACGTCTCCTCAGATTTTCCCGCTTTTGCTAGGTACAATAATAATGAAAAACAAACTTGCTATGCTACTGGATGAAAAAAATAACGATTTTTAGTGAAAATAACGTAGTTCTTCAGTAAGTGAATATATTTCATATATCACATTCAACTTTGTGTGATAACATATCATGCTTACCTGGATGCTGTTGCAATTATACGCCTTCAAAACGTGCAAAACGCTTGTTTACGATCTATTCATGGAATAAAATATATCAACATATTTCACATAAACTTATAGACACAATTTTGACTTTTTACCGTAAAATCATCACGTCTAGATGTACTCCAGTTTTGGTGTCTATAATTTGATTACACGCCATCGCGGACTAATCTAGTCCGATCCCACAGACTTCTTTTTGAAAGGTCATTGTTCTACGGCATCTACAAAACTTATAATGATCTGCTACCATACTTAAAGCTGTACTCTGTTAAGGATCTCGTTGATGTGTTGTAGGATTAAAATACTTTTAAATTTGCTTTAACGGCTAAATTGTTTTTCTTTTTGTAGTATTATTTAATTTCAACTTTGTAACATAAGTTACTTACTTTATTTATTATATCGGGTGACCACGAGGAGCATTTACATTTTGGATGAGACGGTTACCCAGCCTGGGTTGCCGTGTCACGGTGGGGGAGAGAGTATTGGACTCCCGAGAGGTGACCATTTAGGTATCTCAGTCACAATGGAACAGTGGTCGGTCGAGCAGCGCATGTTTACATACGATGCGTAAGAAACGGTGAGTCAGTGATAGCGGCTCAACGAGCATTTCGTATTCACTTTAATGTCGGCTGGCATGGAGCAGTCCCTAGCCGACCAACTATTATGAAGTGGGTTTCAGCAAGATGGGGCTACTGCTCACACGTCAAGGATATCGATGAACCTGCTGCGGAACTTGTTTCCAGGTTGCGTGATTTCCAGGTTTGGAGATGTGCCCTGGCCTCCTCGATCTCCTGACCTTAACATGTGTGATTTTTTTTGTGGGAATATTTGAAGGAAAAAGTTTATCAACATAAACCCCGTAATTTGATTGACTTGAAGGCGGCAATTCGTAGAAAGGTGGAATTGATCACAGAGGAGACACCGCAACGAGTGTGGAGGAGCCTCAAGGACAGAATTGAAAATTGCATCAGGGAAGCTGGACGTCACCTTCCTGACCTCATTTTCGCTACATAAAGCAAATGGTGTATCCCAACAAAAATGTAAATGTTTCTCGTGGTCACCTTGTATATGTACATTACTCTTGTGCAGTGGCGGTGTTAGGGGCGGGCGAGCATGGTAACTGCTCGGAAACACCGCGGATTCAGGGGCCACGTGCTAGCATCATACTACTCCACACCTAAAATAGCTAGGTCATCATAACAAAAAAAATACAATAATTACTTGAAATTTTCTTGCCAACTCCACCATTATTATCAATGGCAAATATACATAATCCCTCTTTTCATGCGTCCAACTTTTAAGTACTCAAAATTGAAACCCATATTTAAACACTTTTTGCTAATTCCTCAGATACTCAGATTTAGTGGTAAGACAATTAACATTGAATGTCAGTGACTCGGGATATTAGCGAGGTAAGCTAAAGAAACTAATTTAACTCTTTAGATTGTGTACGCGCATGGGATATTATACACTGTAATATGGTGTTTTTTAAAGAAAGAAAATTTAATTGAAATATCGTATATTCAAAACATACATCGTCATTGGTTGTGATATTTGACAAATACTATTGGGAGCAAAGGAGTGAAGGAAAAATACGACAATCTTTCTGTTTAGTTTCAAATCGCCATAGATAAAGTCATATTTGGCTAAGTATTATATTTCCTAAGCGAATCTACGTGTTTAATGTTAAAATTTTACTTCAGTTAGAAGGTTCGATTCAACTTTGGAGCATTCAAAAGTACGCGCAATTTCAGTGCGCGATGCATTACCATAGAGAGTTCGCGTAACGTCAATGTTTGGAGTTAGTTTTTGGTCTATTTAATTTAATTTTCGTAAAATGTTATTATTTGCGATTTGCTTTCATTTAAACCGCCGAAAGGATGTCACTACCGACCATGAATAATTCATTTATTTAACTTAGAAAACGATTTCCCTTGTAACTATAACATTACAATATATGTATATGTTGATACCTATGAATATAATTATATTTTTCTTGATAATTCACTGTCGTTCATTAATACAGTACATTATCATTGAATTTATAATAAAAAAAAAATAAAACACAATATACTTTCAAAACTTCACTTTATTTTGTAACAATTTTATTGTTGCGGGGTCTGTTTATTTTGAACGGCGCTGTATGCGCACAAATATTTATTTCGATTTGTTGCAACATTGAATTTTTCTTGCGTATGACTTTTACGCGTATCCTCGTACATTATCGTGTCGTATCGTACCGTACCATATGATTTATCTTATTACTCTTAATCTCGTACCGATTTTGCTATCTTACATGTATAACTTAACTTATACTATGTCTCTAGCTAGAGGAGGGATCAGGGCGGGGTATAGGACAGGTTCTCCGAAGAGAAAGTGGAGGTCCATCAGAAATACAGCAATATTTATAAATAAGGACGCCAGGAGCTTTTTTATGAAAAGCGCCAAAAACTTTGTTGTACCTCACCTTGATGTGTGGAAATATAACACGTGAATTTAAAATTTTTGCAACAATTTATTTAAAAAGTAAAGACCTTATATAACAAAAATTTGCAATTTTTAGTTGTATGTGGTTTAAAAAAAAATGAAAATAATAATGTTGTTGCTCAAGATATTTTTCTTTGAAAACCTGAGTCCTGGGCATCGTTCCCGCGCAGGTGGAGTAGATGTTTCCCGATGCACGACACTAGCTCTCAGGTCGTAGTTCGGTAAGGGTCACCGACAGTGCCACCACAGTCAGAGTAATTGTTACTGGGCTTATAAGTACCTATAGAAGTACAAAAAAACAGCAAAACGGAAGCTAAGGAAGCTATTTAACTAATAATTTACTATTTAATGTGTAGTGCCCAGTAATTCACAAAAAAAATTATAGAATATATAAAAGATTTAATATTCAATGCAGAAAAAAGGAAGAAAGATCTTCACTAATTCGCCAAAATGACAAAAATGTGAAAGTTCTTAAAATAAGTCGTTAATTCTAGATAGTACACGATGTAATATTGTAACTTCCAACAGGAAAATTTTTTAGCAATTTAATATCCACAAAATTTACAAGAGAGAAAATCATTGCAACACGTGCACGAGGCTGAATGAAAAGAAACATATGCGATAAGGTAAAGACAGAATTCGGCAAAAGCGATAAGATAAAATTTACAAAATTTATGCTGCAATAAAACATTATCACAAATATCGTTAAATAAGATATGTTAGAAAAAGATCACTCAAAAGTACTCAGCCATTCATGGTAGGCACCTTCACAAAGAGATACCTCACGTCTGATCCTGATCAGAGCTCGGGAGAGAAAAGGGGCGAAGGAAAATTTCATTCGATCGAGGATACGTGTAAAAATCATACACAATAAAAAACTTAGAAGAAAAATTCAATGTTATAATAAGTCGAAATAAATATTTGTGCGCATACAGCGACGTTCAAAATAAACAGACCGCGTAACAATAGAATTGTTACAATTTTTCGTCATTTGTGACTGCAGTTTCAACAAATAATGGTATGAAAATGATAATTGTTTGTTGAAACTATAGTCACAACTGACGAAAGATAAAATGATGTTTTTAAAGTATATAGTGTTGTCATGGATCTTCACGATGTAACGGCCGACAACATCTTACATTTGAATTTATAATTCTTTGCCTACCTGCCATAAACTTGAAGAAAGAAGTGTGGGTATAGGCAAATAGGTATCATTATTTATTATCACAAACACAATATGTTTTAAAACATATTGCTAATGTAAACTTCGAATGGTAATACATTCACTTCAAAATACTTTTGACTCCTAATAACATGGATTACGTTTCTTATAAAAATAAAATTACGAAATTAATAAAATCCATTTTATCTAATACATAAAATATTACAGGCATCTCTTTTCTGGCAGAACCTAATTTGTACATAAAAATAATTGCATCTGCTCCCCAGAAGTCAGCCACCGTTTCGAGGCGATAATGACATTAACAACCCTTAACAACAAAATAGACACATGTAGCTTTATAGCAGATGTCTTGCACTACGTTGATCAATAATTCCTAAGGTTATCGCTTTCTCTCCTACCTACAGAATATAACGTAGCACACATTTACAAATGCACACCCCATGTACACATGCACGAACCTGTGTATATTATAATGGATCGAGCTCTTGCTTGAGATTCATGATACCAGACGCTTTTTTCCTATGAAGGTTGGGTCGTCATTTCTAATATAGTGAATGACAAACAATGTTGGAACATACTTAAATTAATGATTTCTTCATCTTTCCTTGACGGTTGCTTTCTTATTACTAACCTGGGCAAATATGCGGTAACAGCCAGAGGTGTGGCGAGCGCATAAAAGTTTACACATAAAATAGAAGGTAAGAAATAAATTATAAAGCGTGCTGAAACACTTACCGTTTTAAAAGTCTTCCATTAAATCACAAACTGGGTAACATCTGTTAAATATTTGAATCATTAGATATGTTTCCACAGCTGTTTCAGTCAAGTGAGTACGACGTGCGGAATAAACGTTCTTTAATGTCGAAAACGACCGTTCGACATTTAGCGATGTTATATTTGCATATTTAAAATAATCTTCGAAATAACTAAATGCATCTTCACACGCATCTTCACAAATATGTCTTAATATAAGAAAATCGGAGTCTTTCTCTAAAACACTTTCAAATTTTCATATTACACACCAATTTGTTTCGCCTTCTACAACGCATAACTGTGAACATCATTCGCAATTTGAACAGAATCCACTAGCGACATCGAAACATTTTGTAATTTTTCTATTCCCTCCGCTAGTCCGAAGTAATTGTTGTGTATAGTTTGTAAATCTCTTTTCATCTGACTATCTTGAAATATTTCCTGGCTTTTCTTGATTGCTGCAGCTTCTGTCGGATTGAATTTTAAAACTACCTTCTTTTTTGATCAAAATATGTGTTGTAGTAAAACGCAGCCTGCAACCATGTTCCCCAACGTGTAACAATCGGCTGCGGTGGTTCAGGTAAATCAAGACACAGTTTGTGAAATAGTCGGGTACGTTTTGGGGAAACACTGCCTTTATACTAGCAATCAATGCATTTACTAGTGGAAAACATGTAGGAATCGTTTGTGCCGCAAGATTTAGAATATAGATTTTACACGTTACATGTAAGAAGTTACCACTGTGTACTTTAAGAGATCGGCCCAAAGAACGCATGTTTGCGGCACCATCACTCATAAACATTAAAGGTTGCTTAGTTGAAACTTCAAATTTGTTCAATGAGTTCAACACCACCTTTAAAATCTCATCGGCAGTACAATTTATAACTCTTTTGGAAGCAAGTAAGAAGGAGGATGACGGTCGATGTAGTTCCATTGTACGTACCATTACATTAACCACAGAATGTTTTTGACGATCTGTTGTTTCGTCCACACACAACCACGGTTTTTTATCTTGAAATTCCGTTTTCATTCTTTTTTCTATATGTTCACGAGCAAATGGCACTACATTTCGTATCGATGTCCGACTAGGTAATTTACAGTACGCATATTTTATTCCAGCAGGAGACAAATGCTTCTTTGTCTAGTAAACGAAACGATAGATTACATAAAATAAGAGTAACACATAAATCAAATGTAAGGTTTCCTTGATCTCATATGCCACTTTTTGCAGAAGAATGCTGTTTGCTTTCGATGTGACGTTGGCAATGGCTTCTGGACCAACACATTAAAGGAATGTTACAAACTAGACATTGAATTTTAGCGCCATCAAAAATTAAGCCCGGCATGTCCACTATAAAGTTTTTAACTGCGTCTGCCATTGGTCGTTTTCGCGACGTACCTAACTGCGACATTTTTAAAGCAAACATAAGCGTGCAATTACAGAATAAGTTACGACAGCGTACATATACACAGAACGACTCGCATACAGCATCGATTTAGTACTGACACTGTGAACGCGTGAAATAAATAATCGCCGACTCCGCACCACATATCTACGACATTGACTGTTACCGCTGTTTGCCCAGACTACTTATTACCTTCTAGGAAATATGTACGGAAATATGGAACTTATTCTGTTATGTTTATAATCTACTCCGAAACATTTTAAAAATCAAATGTAATACTTGAAAATTAAAGTATCAAGTAAAACTTTTGCCTCCTGCAGAGTGATAGAAATGGTATTGGAATACAGGGTGAGTCGGAAGGAACAGACCAAACTGCAGGAGTATATTGTACACAACTCATATGTTCTTATCAGATTTTCATTTGTTTTCAAGCTATAGCGTAATTAAAAGATTTTAACTAGCGTTCTTGTAAATGGTCCAAAGTTTCGCTTGTTTTCGAGTCAATATGTCTTAAATAAAATATAAATATCCTTGCATTGACGACCCATGTAAAACATAATGTCAGGTACGTTCGACATAAAAAGTTTTTTTCACCTCTTATCACTAGACTATTGTTTATGGGGCTGGTTCGAAAACGAAGTTTACCAGGTAAAAGTCGGCACTCGAGATGCACTAATTCGACGTATTAGAAATACTGCAGCCGATTTTAAAGATTTTAAAGACGTGGCAACAGGCATCTTCGTAGACGAAGTATAAAATGTTTAGAGGTCATTAGCGCTATTTTTGAATATTTATTTAAAAAAACGCTATGATTTGAAAAGTGTTAATATATGAAATTTTATTGTATAAGTATTGTAATGTTCAATATTTACGACAACTACAGCATCGGCTGTCAACCTATGAACGATTAGAGTATTCAGATTAGCCACTCGTTGATAATTAAATATCCCTCTCGTGGTTGAAAATGTAATTGTCCAAGTCACCATTTCCCCCAGCCAACTGGCCTTGGGGCGTTGACGTTAAATATTTAAGTTAAGTCCAGATAACGACGAAATCGTCGAAATTAATGGAATATTAATCTAAAACAAGCAACGGCGTAAATTGAAAGGTTTTAAACATTATTTCATCAATTAAATCTTTACCTCGACGGTTTAAATTGGAGATATTTCACGTTTAAAGCTTGTCAGTATAAATGTAAGTCATAGAGTCCTCTAAATACAACCACCTCGTTGCGACACTGCATTCATTCTCGTATGCTATTTGCATAAATAACATCATATCATCGAAATGTTGTTATAAAAGTTTCTATTTGGGTTTAAATTATCAAAATTTGCTGTGGAATAAAACAATCGCCTATCTTTGGTGATTTAAAATAAAAGAAAGATAAGCGACGCCAATAATTTCATCAATCTTGATTCAGCCTTCGTTGAATTAATGTGTATCTTAACTCCGATCCCAATTTAAAGTGTTCGATAGTGAAATCGAAGTATTTATTCGAAGAGAAAAAGGGTTAAAGTCTAGAACAGGCAGTTTCCTGTAGAGGTTATCATAAACACAACGTTTAGATAATATTGGCTTCGTTCAAATTGCAAGATTAGTTACATTTTTAATTCTAAAATTCGGTAATTTCGAATTGTAAAATTTAGATTAAGTTAGAAAATTTAACATTTGCACTTAGGTTTCGCTAAAGTCAAGAAATACAATCATTTAAATTTTTAAACAAGGAACGGCTAAGAAAACGAAATATACTTATACACTAAGAATCAACCCGATTGAAAAATGGTTGTCGACATCAACGAAAAATCACCATACACGTTGATCCGCACAAACTACGGAGTAAACAGCCAATAGCTTGACAACGAAGATCATAAACCTAAGTGCATTCAATAACAAGAAAATATTTCTACTTAAATGTAAAGTTGTGGACATGTATTTCTGAAGAAGATAATAAAGATTGTCGAAACGTTAAAATTATAAGTTTTAGTTAACTCTAACTACAATATATTTAACGGTAAAGCCGCTAAAATCAAGAAATACAATCATTTAAATTTTTGAAATTTTATTTATTTGTAATTATACTATAATTGAAAACAAATGAAAATCGGATAAGAAAATATGAGTTTTTTTCGCACACCGTCCTGACAGTAATAGTTGAGTGTGTGGTGTATGTGTATCAAGAAAACAAGCGATAATCTTAATGATTTTCTAGGCTATACAAGGAGAAACGGGATTGCAAAAAAAGAATATCATCTTTCTAGTTATGAATTTTCTTCCTGAAAATTTTCCAGCATTTTCTAAAATTCGTAGTTAAAATTCTCTTGAACTTTTCCTTTTATTTGCATTATTGGCGAGGGTGTTTCAAAAAGTATGGTAACAAGAGCTCTGAGAGGAAACCTTTATTCACGAAATCAAAGAGATACACACATGGTTGTCAAAGCATTTGTTCCATCGGTACACTAGCGAATCGAAACCGGCACGGTTTGCTGAACCGGCATCGGTTCTGAAATACCGACCTCTCAGGTGATTTTTCAACGGTCTGAAGAGATGAAGATCACTTGATGCGAAGTCCTTTGTTGAACTCCTCACTCGTGGAACGGCCACGAATGCTACAAGTAATTTTTATCTCTTCGGCTGGAATACGTCTTATTCTCATTTTACTATCTATCTATCTATCTAAATTCAAATGTATTTCGAAATCAAATAATGTTTTTGTTTACCATATTCGAAAATTACTATCAGACTTGCACTCCACCATCAAGCGACATTTCCTCAAAGAAGCAGAAATTATATAAACACTAGAACCTTCTAGGGAACATGAAAAGAGGTTTCCAAGATAAGATAAAATACATTGTACGTGGTGCCCTTTCAGTTACAAATTTCCGATATGTATCTGTACGGTCATGTTACAGCAATTTTTTGGGGAATCTAATATTTGTGTTAAAGCAACCGGTTGAGTATCCACTTTGAATTTGCAAATTAGAATTTAAAGGAAGCATCTAGTGAGGAGGTCCATTGCTAAAATGAGTAGAAGGAACTAACATTATGATAAATGTGTCTAAGAAAACATTCAGAAACATTCAACCGCTGCGCTGCGCATATTTCACAATGTTTCGCATGCTCTGGTATTATGTATTAAACTTAAGATACTTCTTGATACTATTTTAAGTCTTCTAACTCCTACATGAGCCTACTAATGTTGTTAAATCCAAATGATGTATTCCGGTAATAAATGCTCACTGTTGTAGTGCTAAAATGTTCAATTTTTGTTTATAATGGATAGATAGTGGCAAAGGTGATCAGGCATTTGCCTTGACTCTTGGTGCATTAAGAGACGAGATAGTAGAGACAGAGAGTTGATTGCTGAGTATGCTGCTCCGATTCACTCCTATCAACGATTAATGGTTGATTTGCCAAGATGCGGGTGCAGGTCTGAATTGAAATGTGGACAAAGTTCTTGAAAGACAATAATCCCGCTTAGACAAACCTCAAGAATCAAACACAGTAGTCTTTCTGACGGTGATTAGATAACCGACTCGTGTAGATTGAACTGAATCACCAGAATCAGACTCATGTCGCCTATTTTCCTGGAAAAGTTACGTCACATTATCTGTAATGTACCACTAAACAGACGGTATGCTTAAATTGAGTGCTTCAAATGCTTACTGATGTAATAAGAGCTAAACAAACTTGAAAACAATTATTGGCTTTTCCACATAGAATTTTAACCAGCAATAAATCATGGTGACACCATTATGACCCAACAATGAAGCCCTTCAATTTTTATCCTTGAAAAATTTGCTTATAGAAAGGTGATTATATCTGATGAGGTGCCCATAGAGACATTGCCATTCGATATGTCTTTGTAATATGCACCAAGTGCAATAAATCACAACACCCTTTTGTTCACTTTTCCACAAAAAACAAAGCTTTTTCGAAAATTTGGACAAATTTATTTGTTAAACGTGAATTATTGCCGAACACTTTCCATTCAGTACGTTACCGTTGCGTACCGTAAAGTATAAACCGCGATGCTTTATCGTATGGAATATGGAGCGCTTTGATTTAAATACAGAGCGTACTCTCGACGTGACGTTGATTTTTCAAACGATCGTTCGTTCAGCCGACCATACGTATACTCCGGACAAATGAATATGTAACATGGATATAACAGCGCGTCGCATTGTTGTTACCGACTTCAACAACGTGGACGTGGAAATGTCGCAATAAATAACTTCGAACGCGTATCTAAACATTATCGTGTACATTATAAATATTCGTAAACATGTCTGGCAGGTCGCTGCTGCCTACCGTCGTTCGGTACGTAACAAAATAGAGATATGTCAAGCATCCGTGTGCGTATGGGGATAAAAGTCGCAGCAATATGTTTTTCGACGGCGTGCGTCCCAATTTTATTTCGCATTTGTCCGCAATTTGTCACAGGTACATGAGATTGCGGCCGTCGCAATCCCCCCGTTTTTTTACGTGTTTGCTTTCGCGGTGTTGTCGAAAACAACATGAACGAAGTCAATCAGCTCCAAAATCAGACCAAATAATATAGTAGTATCTGTTTGCTTTGCCCACATGAATGTACGTTGTGACATGACTCAATTATAATAGGCAATCTACTATTGTTTCTCTGAGGATGTTGTCTTTTATAGACGATTTTTTCTCGTGCCGGAGAGAAAATTACTTCCCTTCTACTTTGAAACATGTATAAGAATACTATACAAAAGTCTCACCACAATAATAATCTAAATTTGTACTTAGATAATATGGCTGTTCTGCTTAGCATCAGCAAAAACAAAATTGCTTAAACTGAATATTTTAGATTGAGTTTAAATTTTGGAAAATATAGTCTTTTAGTTCATTCAAGAAATTTTTTTATTTTCAGCAAATATCTCTCGTATCACTCAAATAAATATTTTGAAGGAAATATCTTACTTTCAATCAAGAAAACAGTCCGTAAACATTACACGGTTCGCGTTGCAGAAAGATTTTTCGCATATAGAAATCATACTACTGCACGCACTTCACATTTAGCGGGATTTTCTATGACAGCATTAATTTTCAACTGTCGTATGACAAGTTAACTGCAACACAATCTTCTATTTCTACTCCTCAATACCTACTGAACACTTGTTCATACCACGTTGCTATCTCCACCCGTTTCTTGCACATGCGCAAACGGAGATTTCTTCCGAAATACCCTCGTAGATTGACTTAGGCAGTGAAAATACATACAGGACATTTCGTTAGGGAAAAGTACATTTACGTCATGTGGATGGTTATCCACGATGAGAGGGTGAGATGGATTCCACAGCATTTACGCCACAATAGGCCCATTATGCATCCTCTCTATGCCGGGGAGTCTTCTAGACCATCAACCAACCCACTGCCTTGGTATAGCTTAGGACGTTACTTAGAGGAATCGCCGCTCGTCACCTAGCATGTTCCTTCCTTATACGCCGGGGAGAAATTTGCGTTTCCAAGATTCTGTGGCTAAGCAACAGGTATGCTAACATCATAGACGGGCGTGTTGCTTCATCGCCATTGCAACTGTATGCGGTATTAAGGCTAGTGTTAGTTGGTTTAATCATTACCACCGAAACTACAAGCCTCAGCGCTTTTCGATGACGTCACGCTGTCTAGGTGATTGCCATACACGATATTAGCCTTAGCGGTAAAGGATTGTTTTTTTTGCATTTCTTTTTTAAGTTTTGAAGGGCTTCCGTTTTAAAGAGGATGCCAGTCGTCAACTGAGCCCTTCTTCACATCCCATTCGATTTTATTTTGGAGAAACGAAATTTCAAAGCAAAAACCAAACACGTAAGCGAGCTCCGTTTTCATGAAAGATGTATTTATGCTTGATATTTAATCGAGTAATTATTGTTATTTGTAATTGTAAATGTATTTGGACGAAACTAAGGTTAAAATGATACAGTAATTGCAATTTTGTTCGAAATTTTGTTCAATTTCGCGAGAACATTTACAGACATGGGTAACCAGGGTCTTTAATTTCCTATTATGTGGTGTTACCTAATCTATTATTACTTTTCCCACAATAATTTTTAAGAAAGACATAAATAACTTACAAAGTGTAACCCACAAACCCTGGTATTGTTGGAAAACAGCCGACGTCACAGTACTATAAATAGACCGCCCGAGTCACGCTGTTATCGCTTCAAAAAAGGTTTTATAGCTTATACAATACTAGAAAAACATCACAGGTATCACTAACAAAGTACGGAAATATTACAACACAGTCTTTTTTTTCAAACCAATTCAAAACGTAAGAGACGGTCTGAACGTGTAAATGTCAAAACGATAAATATGGCTGATCGTTTACCTGAACCAATATACGTCACAATCTGCTGACGTCAGAGCAGTTAGGCCTTGTTGTACCGGTGGTAACGGTTTCGTTTCTGAATAGTGATGATTCAATGACGTAATGTACTTTTCTCTAATGAAATGGACTGCACATAAAAGTATGTTTTTGGTGAGAAATATTTCGTCATAAATTATATTAGTTATTGGGGCTCTAACGAAGCTAATTTTTTGTGTACACCATAGTACATCAGATTTGTCGGGGGTAGAATAGTGATTATTGCATTTGTACTGCATACTCTTAATATTTAAAGAATTCAATTACGAAAATCTATTTTAGTTGAGAGCGTTTAATAAAGATAAAGCTCTACGAAGAAACTTGTATAATATTCGATGGTAATCTTGCAAGAACTTCCCTACTTCGATTATTCAAACGAGTTGGGTCAACCAATAATAACGCAAACATTCACGTAACTGCAGGTCAAGTGGGACGCTACTCCAGTGTACGAAATCGTAATGAATACGAAATGTTGGGATTGAAAACTTTCCGACGTTCTAGGCTAATAAATATCAATTACTTTATACCAAAAAGGAAAACAAAATAAGACGACCACCACCGCGAATTCATTTTCCTTTATGCATGTTCTGCGGGCCAACTTTTGCCTAATTTAATTTACAAAGTGACAGTTTCCTTTAAATCAAAATTTGCTTTGTTTTCATCACGGCTTTTCTTGGTCTTTATTTCCCAAGGGTTGGTGCTGTCTGGGACCTCAAAATTCAATTTTCAACTGTATCTTACATCTTAGTCGGCCATTATAATATACCAACAACGAAATATCAAGTACGAATCTTGCAGAGAGGAAATGGAGTCTATATTGAATCCAGAAGGTAGAAATGAAATTTAACCTATTTGATTATTTAATTTAAATTTATAGTTCTATTATTTATTTAATTTTCGGTATCATCAACAATTTTCAATTACGTTTTATCTATATTTATTTAATAAGTATTATTTGCACTTGCTGAGATTATTATGTTTGTATATATAAATATATTTGCGTAAAACCGAGCCCTAAGCAACTATTTAAATTAGTCAATATAAATGAAACATATAATGAATGGAACTAGTACGAGGTTGTTCCGAAATTCAAATTTTCCACAGTAGGTGCCGATTTTCAGATATTATGAATTTACAAAGTTGCACATAGCTTTCTTTTCAACCTTGTTTTCCTTAAAAATATTGCAGAATACACCTACTATTCTAAACATTTTTAGTAGATTCCATGCACATTACGAATGTCTGCAGCTACTGCCCTTATCTAAGCTAGCAAATGCTACAAGTAGTAAATTTATAATAGATGTTGTCTCCTGCATTTTCGATGCATGCACACCCTGAATTATAGCTGGCACAATTCTATAACACCCTATATGAAATGGATCCTTTAGGTCGTCCAAATTCAAAAATATACATTAATACATTAGTTTTGAGATGATTTCACAAGAGAAATGGCGTTAATACAAACACAAAGATAGTATACAGTATAAAGGTTGAGCAAGTTCACCAGCACCCTTACTACAACACCCTACTAGCAGTGAACGCATTTCGATAGCATCTTCATTATTATTTTTATTATCAAGTGTTGTGGCAAGCAACTTGTGCCCCAGTGTCATAGTATTCGAGTACGTGATTTGATATTAGAATTGATGATACAAAAGTTAACCATTAAATGGAGTAGTACATTGGTTCCGATTCATAAAAAGTGTCAAGGAAAATGCACTTATTTAAGGCTGTGGATGATAAACCATTCTGGTGTGTCTTCTTAGTCGCAAACGTACCAGCCTTTATTGTTGTTAAATATGTGGCTTATCGTTCCGAATAGTGTTAATTTTGCAACCCTCTCATAAATTTCCAGTGAAATTCCTAAAATTTCTTGGATGAAATTCTTCACACTCACTTCTTTGATCTTATTCCGAATAAATTTACAAAAACATCTTAATCAACAGTTTTTGCTCATGTCTTCCGCCTTGTTTATTATTATCTTATTATTACTTCTAATTTACCCTCTGCTTCGAACTGCCTATTTCTCTTGTTGTTGTTGATGTATTCATGTGCCGTTAGTGAGTTCAATATTTATTTCTTGATTCGTTTACCAATTCTTTCCATTTTTTTACAATCCTGCAGTGTTGACTTTCTCATTTCCCTAATGATGCTTCTTCTACTCTTCCCTATCTACTTTACTGTTTCTCCCGGGGAGGACAATCAAAGGGCCTCATACTGGGAAAGTGTCCCAGGATAAAAACAGACGAAAACACTCATATCAGGTTCGCCAACGACAATAAAAATACCACTATCGTTCAGCAAAGGGGACCTTAGACTACTGGCAGGATTTTTGACACGTCATGTAGCCCCAAAATATCACTTATATAGTATAAACTAGGAAAAGCCGAAAATCAAATCTGTCGTCTATGCCAAGAAAATATGGAGACGGCAGAACGCATTCTACGCCATCAGTCGCACACGACACCAATATTTCAGTATGCCATTTCTTGCATCTACTGAACTGAATGTAGAAGATCCTAGAGTAGTACTAAGGTTTATTAAAAGCCCCCAACTATTCCAACATTAACAAGGGCATTTTGTTACAACAGATCTATTAAGGTAGCAGTGACTAAAGGCATCTATGCCGTGACCCGACTACAATAATAATAATAATAATAAATACGGGCACGTAGGCTTCCGCGCGCTTATCTCGCAATCCTCACTACTGTAGTAGGAAAATCTGTGAATCAATAGAAATTTCCAAACACTCCAACAATTTATATCGCGAAGACAGCTACCCCTTACATCACACGTAGGAATCCCAACAGATTAAATCTCCTAGCAGCCGCCAAGCTTCATTGATCCATAACATTTTCGCACCTTTGACTCAAAAGAAGCCCTACGTCAGTCAGTGTGTAGTAACAGCCCTGAAGATGCCCCAGAAGAGCGTGGACAAAACGTCGACAAGAGCTACGACAACGACGTGGTTTTACTTGGTCCAGAAATGGTGTTTCGCTTATTTGTGTTTGCCGGTTTTGTATTTTGTTGTATTTTGTTCTTGCAACATATGTGTGTATGGTGTGTGAAAGTGTTTCGTGGCTGGATCCAAAACCATCCGGATCCTAAGATCCGGATCCACTATCCAATTTCCGAATCCAGATCAGCTATCCAGATTCACTATCCGATCCTCGAATCCGGATCCGCTATCCGGCTCTCGGATCCGGATTCAGAATAATATTAAGTTTCTATGGGCACAATTCAAAATTATTTTGCATTACATAAATGTTTAATAAATCTGGTGATTACTAGAGCTATATTGTTTGATAATTACTACTATTGCAGGTTTCGAAAGTTTACTACAAAACGTTACACTACTTACTATTTGCTCAAAAAAGATCGGAGAACGGAGCTGGATCCACGTTATTGAATAATGGATTCGATCGGATAAAGAATCTAGATCCGAGGCTTTGGATAACGGATTCGGATCCGAGGTTTCGGATAGTGGATCCAGATCCAAGGTGTCGGATAATAGATCCAGATTACACCAAGATCCGTAAAATGTCCGGATCCAAAATTATCGGGATCCGGATAACATTCAACACGAGAAACTAGGAAAACTAAAAAGTGAAGAAAATGAGTGAGCACATGTTACAACAAAAATCATGCGAAATATATGCATTCGTACTTAGAGTACTTACTAAAAGTAACGATACAATGTTTAACAGATATATTTTGCTGTTATGACGTATAGAACGGAGCATACTGATTTGATAAACTCCGATTAACGGTTACTATTTATACAGCGCGTTTTTATTTTGTATGCATAAAATATTTATAGCTGTATTCCATAGCGTCGTAGCAATTTACTCCCCGTCCTTTGTTGGAAAATTTCGGATCGTGTTTGTTCCTTTATTGCGCTAAAAACATCATCTGCAACGGGGCAGCTGCGTTTTCCACGCTTGCATAAAAGCATTTCCAACCCGTGGGAATACGTCCAGTGATTGATACTCTTCTATTAGCTTTAAACTAGGTTAGTGTTGTTCATAAAGTCCATTAAATATTCAACGCATCGGAGCTAGTACACTAATAACTGTTGCCTTTAATAGTTAATGTATTGCTTTCGGGAAGCGGGCATCGAGGTGTACATATACACACATACATAACCTGATACCATCGGTAGGATGAGTTCATTTTACGCGTATACCGTCAGAATCATATTAAGCGAGCCCACCTTATCGAGCTTACGTCTAGGCGTTGAAGAAATACCGTTCATGATAAGCCATTCGCTGGGATTACCGTTAATCTTTTCCAATACCTGATCTGTTCACTACCGCCGTAAAATATTTTCCAAACTATTAAACTTTACTCTCAGCGATCTAGACCAGCGGCAGCGGCTTTTCTTCACGGCATCGAGCCATTGCTAGACATAGTACTACGGTCCATTATTTTTAATAAGTCCGCTTTTGATCGGACCTCGACAGGAGACGCTGTACCTTCGCCGTCGCGTATCCCGCTAATGAGAATCGCGAATGTGCTTATGAATATTTATGAGAATGAATAATGCGAAAAACACGAATTTCGAAATTTCGGCTAAAGGAAAGACGGAGACGGAACGATCGAAGGTTCGTAGGGTATTATGAGCCGTACGATGGTAGTAGTTAATTAAAACAAGACATTTTTTCTCACTGCCTGTGACACGTCGCGTACTTGAGTGTTTTCGATGCCGGTATTTATATTTATGATGTGAACACGAATAAATTAGGAACACTCTGATATTTAGGTGGAAGCAACAATACGGAATAATAATTAATTTCGAAGGTCGTAGCTTCCTCTACTGCTTATGAAATGTAATAAAATTTACTTAGATTATACTGTGACGAACCGTTAACCATCCGCACTAATTTAAAGACCTCTAGGTTAAGGGAAAGAGCGTTAAAATTAATATAATCAACTTTTCTGTGGAGCCCTTTAAATTATTCCACTATTTTATTCAATTCTAGTGTGATTAAATTAATTTCTAATTAGTAATTTTAATTTTTATCTTGTAAATTCATTATTGAAAAAACCCTGTATACTACTTTTGGAAAACCTGTGCATATTTTTCATTAGAGTCGATTGGAGTGATGATGTATAGTAACGAGTATTTTGCCTGTACGCGTCACGTACAAGGCCAACGAACGTCATAGGACAAGAACGTGTGATGTAATGTTCTCAAACGGCATATAAAGACCCCGAATTCGCCTTAAAAGGCAGTCGCTCTTATCGTGTCTCCAAGGAACTGAGGTATGCTAGGTCGCCGGCTAGTGAGCATAAGCTACGTTAGTCTCGGCTCTGCGAGGTTGTGGTCGGCGCTTTAGACAGATCACGGCTAAATTGAGTCTGGGGAAATATTCCTTGGGCAGTCGGACTTGTGCCGATTACCGGAGCTTATTTTTCCGGAAGTATCCCGGAAGTAGTCGGCGTCAGCAGACAATTTCGGAATATTTTACCTCCAGCACCCCTGTAAGTACAGCCATCAGCTGTTACCGCCGCGAGACTGTTGTTTTTTTCCGTGAATTATGACATACCGTGATAAGTTAGATTATTTCAATTGAGAATAATTTGATACCGCGATTCCAATATAGTCACTTAGCTGTTCAAACAAGTAAAAGTCACGTAAAATTTACACCATCTCACAACCCTCTAATACCCGTCACCTTTGTGTCGATAATGTAAATATAATAACATTGATTCGCACCATGCGATACAAGTATACGATACAGGTATACAAACCTGTGCACAATAATAGGGGCCGCAAGTATAAATTAATAACAAAGTTATGTTAAGGTGGAATGCTGATAAGGTTCTGACTTTATTATTACAGTATACGTAGATACCAAAAAATTATCAACAAACAACGAAACTTATTTTTCCATTAAACTAACATTTTATTTTACATAATTTATTATATTATAACATATGCCTGGGCATCAAAATAGCAGTGATAATAGAAAGTACAGTAAATTTTTCACAGTAACTGTAATAAATTAATATTTCATTAAACATAATAATTAACACAATACTCGACTGCATCCCTCTTATTTTTAATAGTCGCGACATCGACGGGCCGTTTACATCTCTCTTGTGGGATAGATGTCCAGGATCTTGTCCACAGAACGTACTACCTCTCATAATTGAACGGCATTGCTAGGTTTCTTGTTATTCACAGCCTTCTTTATATCAACCCATAAGTTTTCCATCGATTTGATACATGGCGATTAAGTTGGCCAAGATGTTATATCAATATTATTTTCGTTAAACGAATTTTGGCCCTTCTCGCCGTATGTTTTGGCTCGTTGTCCTGCTGATAGACCCAACGAAGCGGTATTTTCTCCTACGCGTAAGGTAACATGATGTTGGTTCATAAACATCTTAAGTTATAATCTCAGGAATTCCAAAAATTGGTCCCAGACTATACCAAGAAAAACTGGCCCATATCACACTGCTGGAGCCTCCATGTTTTTTGTAAACTATGGAAGAAATACCATGTTTGAAGGTAGTCGCACAAACTGTCCATCGCAATTATTATTACACAGAGTAATTTTGGACTCATCACTCCAGAGAATATTCCTCCATCAATGTGATGTACTCTTTTACAAAAACTAGGGTTATTGTGGAGTGTCTCGATCTTAAGAGTGGCACTCTTCTGGATCTTCTAGCATAGAGATCGTTTTCTCACAGACGTCCCCTTACTGTGAAACTATTAATATTAGGGCTTAATTCGCAACACTACTAGAAGATGTTGCAAAAGCATGGCTTCTCGCAAGCTTTACAATTTGTTTGCATGTCTTTCCAGTACTTTTTTGTTTTCTTCTCTACTTTACCAATTAATCTCATTTGTAATTTTTTAACTGAAAGCCTAGTACATTTGTAGTTTTGATCTTCGTTACGCGTTTTTTAAATTAATTTCCTTTCTTGTCTAAAATCTTCTAAAATCATTATCTTAAAGACATACGGCCACCTTAAAAGAGTTAGAACGCCATATTTTATCGCTATTTTAAAGTAGTACCACGCTACGAACCTTTTTCTTCTATCAAAAGCAAGCTACTGTTATTTTATTCCACAGGCATAGAATGCGCTGATTCTAAACTTCGATAATTCCTTAAACAATTCGGTGCAGTTTTTCATAATAGTGTCGATGCTGAGATATCTGTCCGTTTCAATAAAAAATTATGTTGAAATCGAAATCGTAAAATAAAAAAATTACACATCCAAATTACTTTTTCCTCTTGGCACTGCTATGATTTTGCACAGGTTAATACGTATGTATAAACATAACCCTATCTACCCCCTAGACAGAAAAGTAATTAAGAAATTCCTAAGTAAACATATAAAAGGAATCACTGAATGGTAAACTTTCTTTTAATAAATGTTCCACTTTCTGGGAATTTGTAAAATTGCGCTTGTTTTATAAACAGTAGGAAACCAAAATTTTCTGATGACATAATAGACGTCATAGAGTATCTTTCAAAAATATTTCCGTATACATGGTGTGTCGGGAAGAGCGGACCAAACTCCAGGAATGTATTGTACACGTGAAACTAATGTTTGTTTTCAAGTTATAACGTAATTAAAAAGTTTTGCATTCTTGTAAATTGTCCAAATTTTCGCCTGTTTGCAAGTTAATACGTCTTAAATAAGATAAAAATATCCTTGTATTGACTTCCCATGTAAAACCAAAAGTCAGGTACGTTCTTCATTCAAGGTTTTTTCGCTTCTTATCACACATGACGTAGCGGCTATCTAAATCAATCTTTTCGAGACTCAAAATCATTTCAATCATTTCGTTGTTCTGATATATGTTAGTGTTAATGACAGTGATTTAACGTTTGTTTTCGAGATAGTGCATTATTTTGTTAGAAAATACCACATACTTATTCAAATTTCGAATATGCAAATATGATGTTTGTTAATGGTTTTTGTAATGGGAATGCTGCAGCTGCTGTTGAAGAATATCGTCAACGGTTTCCACATCAGAGAAATTCTGGTAAAAACGTATTTATCAGAGTTTTCAACGAACTGTGCGAGATAGGAAAGCTTCCCTGTGCTAACATAACATCTGATCGAGCTACTCGAGAAGGTTTATTAGAAAGTATTCTGGATTTAGTAAAAGAACGTGCACCGACCAGCTCACGAAGAATTAGTATTCAATTGGACATTCCACAAAAAAGGCTAATAATCACATTCCATGAGCAAGGATTATATCCATCCCACATTCAGCGTATACAGCACATTCAACCGGATGATTATGCTAAGCGTATGGAATTTTGTCGGTGGATAAATAATAATCGTCGTGTTGTATCGCGCATAATTTTTACGGATGAAGCAACATTCACCCGGGACGGCATTAGTAACACTCGAAACACTCTCGTGTATAGTCAAACGAAAATCCTCACGCAACAGTCGAAAGTAATTTTCAGCACAAGTTTTCGGTATAGGTGTGGTGTGGTATGGTCCATAGTTATTTAATAAGCCGTTTCATTTTGGAGAATCGCCTCACTACTGAGAGCACTTCTTAAATTTTTTTCAAAACGAGTTACAAGGGCTACTAGAGGAAGTTCCTCTAAACATCAGAATGCAAGTATATTATCAGCATGATGGAGCTCCTGTATATTTGGCTCATCAGGTCAAGCAACATTTGGACGATAGGGTTCCAGAACTTTGGATTGGTCGCGGTGGCTGTACTAGTTGGCCCTCAAGATCTACAGACCCCGCACCCCTAGACTATTGTTTGTGGGGGTGGTTCAGAAATTAAGTTTAGGTAGTAGTCGACACTTGGAATGCATTAATTCGACGTATTAGAAATACTGCAGTCGATATTAATGAAAGATGTGGAACAATCAAGAGAGCAACAGGCGCCCTTCGTAGGCCAAACATAAAATGTTTAAAACATTTATTGAGAGAACGCTATGATTTATAAAATGTTAATGTATGAAATTTTGTTTATTTGTAATTACCAGAGATCGGCAAAATTATATGGGATGACGTCAGCCGCAGCAGAGCCGTGTGCACAGCAAGTGATGTAGGCGGTGATTAATTCACGATCGAGGAATCAGTGAATGGTATGCAGTCGTAGTATTCGCATCGAGCTTTCTCCTCAAATGACTCTAGATATATACTAAACCAGTTGTCTGCAAAATTCAAATATAGCGGTACGGAATTAATTTTTTCCTAAAACATTTCGTAATCCGAAATTTCGTAACTGGAATCAAATGTTCTTATAAGAAATAAAAGAAATCCGTCCACATAACCACAAATTCATTTTATGTATTTTAAATACAGTTGAACATATAGAAAATACAGCTACGTAGAAAAATCAATAAAAACTCTTAAGATTGAAATTAAAAAGAAATAACTTCACTTACATACACTATTCTTAATAAGGACTCTTTCTGGCGTATGGAAGACAGTGAGGGCGAGGTGGCTTTTTCATATATGTTACAAAATTAGCGACGCGACAGATAAGAAATTGTTTGACCGTAGAACTTTCGGCTTTGTTCTTTGAAAAACGTTTTATACAAAGATAAAAGGAATGGGAACTTAACCACACAAACCATCGCATTATATTGCATATAACTATCTCTTTGTAGCATGTGCACGAGTCGCGCGGAAATTCTGCCTAATTTGTAAGAGTTCTAAGCCGCAAGCCGCGTTTCGTATTCGGGAGTACCTTTCGGTTTTGGAAAGAAAGATTCATCCAAATTTTCTTCCATAACCCGAAAATTCCGTAATAAGACACTTACTTTATTTTAAATGGAACATCCTGTATATTATTACGTATTTGGCTTCTTAATCTAGAAATAATATGAATTTTATATGTCTACTTCTAACAAATTTTGGGATATTCATAATTTTGTTCTCAATCGCCTAAATGTAAGTATACCAGGTGATTCTGCGTACTTGTTCCAGTACAATATGTTTGTTGTTAAAAAAGGTATTGATTTAATTTTTTGTTCACGTATTATGAAGCTAGAATTTAACATTTTTTGATATTATCAACTAGGTATCATTTCCAGTTTAACCGGAAGTTGCATCAACTTTCGTGTTTTAAATGGAATGCCATACATTTCCATTGCCTGTCCGATAAAGAATTTTTTTCTCTTTTCAATAATGTAATATACGCATACATTCCTTTCGATAGTATCCTCAAAATTCATCCAAAAGTTTAAGAGATTTTATCTTAGTAGACTTTGGTTTTCATGTAGCAACCGCTGTATGTATCGAAGTAAACCGATTTCTTATACAGTAGACTATAGAAAACAAATTTCTTTTTGACAGTTTCAGTTATGCTTATTTATAATTTCTATTATTATTATGGATTTTATTAATAGAGAGAAATATAATATGCTTCCACTATTTGAAGAGGGTCGTCGTAATCGCCGTGCTGCCTATAGATTATATCAAGAACGTTTTCCCGAAAGACGCGGACCCAGTGAAATGTATTTCACTAGGCTGGAAAGAAATTTAACGGAACAAGGTTCATTTAGAAGTAAAAGAACTGTTTTCGCGCCAAAAAACAGCTGCAGGCGACAATAATACAGCGGTTGCTTTAGGTTTTTTGTAATATCGAAAAAATGGCGTACCACCATACAAATTTTATTAAAAGAAAACTTTATTTGAAAGAATTTAAAATTACTATAAAATCGTTTCTTTCGATTACTTTTTCTAAAATGTTGAACGGGTCCAGTGGGAAGGTTTTACCTACAGGAATGCGATTGTGGTCGAGTTCGTTTTGAAGCTTCTCCGAGAATTCATTTTAACCTTCTAACTACATAAGTTAAATAGAAATAAAGATAAAGACTAAGAACTCAGCGCTTCTAATCGAACTCGGCCTGTGTTTTTGCATTATATATTGACACCCCATACCATTTGGAAATTTCCAGTGAGGATTGTTAATTGACCAATAGTGGCAATTGTGTGTGTTAATAATTATAGCCTATTGTATAAGAAATCGGTTTTCTTCGATACATACAGCGATTGCTATATGAAAACCAAAGTCTACTAAGATAAAGATTTCTTAAAACCTCTTAAACTTTTGAATGAATTTTTAGGATACTATCGAAAGGAATATGTACATGTATGATATCATTGAAAAGAGAAAAAAAATCTATCGGATGGGCAATAAAAAGATATGGCACTCAACTTAAAATACGAAAGTGCGACTTCCGGTTAAACCGGAAATGATACCTCGTTGATAATAGAGAAATTTTAAATTCTCACTTCATAGTATGCGAAAAAAAATTAAATCAATAGCTTCTTTACAACAAAGATATTGTATTAATAATAATAATAGATAATAATAATAATAACCTTTATTGTCCAACAGAAATACCATTTACAGGACAAATGAATACAAATATATATGAAAAGATATGTAAAATAGTGATGGAAAAAAGTAAAATATAAATGTTTCCAAAACAAAAAATATAAAGGACACATAATAGATTAAACCATGAAGTTATAAAATTATATCAGAGAAATTTATTGCACTTAGTCGCCATGTAATACAGAGCAGCCTTCACTAACGTATTGGTTCTTGCCCTGGGGGCTAGGAAGATGTCGAAAGACCACGTTACATGTGTTGATACTACAAAATTTATTTGGGCTAGCAAAGAGGGAGAATCAACTTTATTATGGATCAGTTGCACTATGAATTTCGCACTTTTCCTCTCTCTTCTGCTACCAAGTGGATCCAACGAATGTCGATCCAAGAGACTGCCGTAATCTATATTTCTCTCTGGGTATGAACCATCACACTTAAATGATAAATACTTTAGAAACCATCTCTACACACGTTCCACGGGAAGCTGGAGGTGCAGTGAGTGTGGATACCATACAACGCTAGCGTATTCCAATTTACTTCTGACAAAGGCATAATATAGAAATTTTAAAACTATAGAATTAGTAAATTGTCTGCAAGACCTCATAATGATGTCCAAAGCTTTATTGGTTGATGCGCAGATATCACGAATGTGGTCATTGAAACGTAATGAAGAGTCGAACAAAATACCCACATCTCTAAATACTTCCACTCGAGGTATTAGGACTTCATTTATTGCGTAGGAGAAAGTAGTAGGTCTTGCGGTTCTCGAGTAGCTCACTATCGCACATTTATCAATGTTTAGAATAATTCAATTGCGTTCGCACCAACTCTGTATGTTCTGGAGGTTCTCTAGCAATTCCCTGCAATCACTATCCTTGCGAAAATTTTAAGATCATCTGCGTATGCCAGAACTCTACAGTTCAAAGTTTTGAGTAGATCATTAATATAGATATTGAATAAGAAGAACTAGAGCAGGTACGCTGAATCACCCGGCATTTATTAACTTCCGAAAAGTCTCATTACAATATATTCAGTGTTTATAATAACTGGAATGTACTGAGAAGTATCTGATTCAATCACCCTTTACTATACATACAATGTAGTGGAAATATACGTACTTAAAATCCTACTTCTCGATTGCAGTAAATCTTCTTGTTTCCTTAAAGTATAATTTGCAACACATCTTGCGCTAGCTCGCGTCTCCCGCTAACGTATATTCTTCTTCTTGGTGGTTACGGTGAGTGAAGTTTTGCGCAAATTCCACATAATAATTAATTTTAAGTCGGTATGGCTATCTCTGTCGCTCCTATGCGCGCGTACGTATTTCAAAGTGACTGAACGAGTAATAAATTTCCTTTCTCGGATAAATTAGAGCCGAAGATGTGGTTATCTTGTACATATTACAGCCGCCTGCTAAGTGCTACAATTGTTCCATTATTCCCTAGACTATAAATAAACACTTTTCTCGTCGCATTGCACGTTCCACCCGCACCTACGGTGGCAGACTCGAGTCCCCCTCTAGTATTATTTCCTCCCTTATTCGTGGTTAGGCGAGCTACGATTGGCTAGAATTCATTTCGTAAGCGTCTTACCCCACAAGCTTCCAGCATGCGGCGTCGATTCGATATTGTTAGTGGCGGAATTTCAGAAATTACCATTCAGTTTTGCGGGAGAAATCTCTCAATATCTTCACCAGCCGCCGGAATGGTAAGATATATACTACATAGGCATCCAACCATCAGCCGGCAAGCAGCCATTCTTCAAAATCGCTGTTTCTCTTTATACATCGAATTAAAATGATTTGTTCGGATTTGGTAGGGATGCGCTGTTCAATTGTTCGGAACCGGAATGGAAATGTTTTCAGGACCTATTTTGTACGGATACCTTTTCGTCGTTTCTATACATCCGGAATTCCTTTCCCTTCTTATTGGTTTATTTCCAGAATGGTACCGATTTGAAGCCTGCTGCGAATACCTCCTGACTCGGAAACATTGTTAAGAAGCTCTGCATAGAGATTTCCTCTTAAACAATATGTTACCTATATAGAAATGGATAAATTCGAAATAAAATGGCACGGATATTCCATTTAATTTGTAACGTAAAGGTATCTAGAATATGGATACCGGTAAAATCTATAATGAAAATTGTATGAAATATTGTGAGCCATAGGTAATGCTGCATATTTGTTCAAAGCACTTTCCACGCTTCACACAAATCTGGAAGCAGTTTCTAGAAAAGTACGTATATGTATAGCGAAAATACAACCACTTTATTAAATATTACATAACTTGAATTAGATAGAACGCTAATATCTATGGAACCAAATGTGAGATAATGTAAAAACAATACGGTCCATTATGTAAAATACAAAATAGTAGGTTATAAAGAAATAAATGCAAATGAAGCCATAGATAATTTAAAAAATTTCACTAAAGTTCAAACACCGAGGAAATTACCAAACAATCAATATACTGACTGTAATTTTCCTTGGACTTTCTGACGTAATTAATTACTGAAAAAATCTAGTCCACGGTAAGGAATCGTACCTCACCTCTTATGTGAGGAACGTTCACTCGTTAATACCTAGTTGTTATTGTATCTGCAAATATTACGATATATTTGCAGATAAAACAACAACTAGTTATTAAAGAGTGAACGTTCCTCACATAAGGTCCCCGTAGTGTAGTGGGGGAGTTGCGAGGTTCGATTCCTTACCGTGGACGAGATTTTTTCCGTAATTAGTTACGTCGGAAACTCCAAGGAAAATTACAGATTTACAGCACAATTTGAGGCATCCGGTAATTGTCTACCCGAAATCCTAAGTATTATCTCCCAAGCTTCACATTCTTAGCTCATGTTGAAAATGTCGTAATTCTAGTAGATAACGTCTCGAATTCTAACCACTCTATCGGGGTGGAGGGCCAGAAGTGGCACCCCTAGACAGCTCGCGGATATGGTCTAGTAATGATGCGATAAGCCTTACGATCTTATTTTGAAGGACCTCAAATTTGTGTAAATTACACGCCGCAACTATCACCCATGATAATGCGCCTAAAACATGATTTATAAATGAGTTTTTAGGTCGTGCGGGTAGAAGAACGATGAAAACGCTTTTAGCCCAGAAGAACTTCTCCCTGACATGAGTCTCAACCAGATCTGTTGTGTATACATGTACGCTGCCGTAAATACTATTTCGTAGTTCTACGTTTGTTTTAAAAATGTTGCCTACGTCACGAAAACGATCAATGTTGGACAAAGTTACAGAATTTATAGCAGAAATGCTTGACCTAAATTATGATGGCGTTAAAATTCAATGTGTAGTTTGTAATATCCCTTTAATGTGTTGGTCCAAAAGGGATTGTCTACGTCACGTAAATAGTAAACAGCATTCTTAAAAAAAAATTGCACACGACACTATGACAAATTTAAATTTAATTTATGTGTTGCCTTTATTGCATGTAATCTACCGTTTAATTTACTAGACAAGGAAGCATATGCAAATTACCAAGTCGGGTATTGTTACAAAGAATTGTGCCATCTGCTCGTGAACATGTTGAAAAAAGAATTAAATCGAGTTGAAAGATAAAAAACTGTGGTTATGTGTGGACGAAACAACAGATCGTAAAAAACATTCTGTGGTTAATGTAATGGTACGTACAATGGAACCACATCAATCGTCACCTTCAATTCTATTAGCTTCCAGACGAGTACAACAATGTACTGCCGAAGTAATTTCAAAGTTAGTGTTAAATACATTGGAAAAGTTTGAACTTTCAACAAACCAACTGTTGATGTTTATGAGTGATGGTGCCGCAAACATGCTTTCTGTAGGCCAGTCTCTTAAAAAACATTGTGTTAACTTGTTACATATTACGTGTAAAATTCTTGCTTTCAGTCATGTGGCAGATAGTATTAAAAAATGTTATCCTGAGGTAGACGCTTTAATAGCGCATACAAAAGCAGTGTTTGTCAAATTCCCAAAAAGGTGTTCGCAAATTTCACAGACTGTGTCCCCGTATGCGGAAGTGGTGGCATCTCTGCAAATAGTGCAACATGTTCACCCACAGCTATGCGCGGTAGAAGACCCAAAAATTGTTTGTGTTCTAGAAAGGTTTGAAAGTGTTTTAGAGAAAGATTCTGATTTTGGCACATTAAGACAAATTTGTGAAGGTCTGGTAACAGAACCGTTGTTCCAAAGATTAGTTTAATTACGCAAATATAACGTCACTAGATGTAGAACGTTCGTTTTCTGCATATAAACACACTTTTTCCTTACGCCGCACTCGGTTTGCCAAAACAACTGGGGAAACATATCTAATGTTGCAGATATTTAACAGACATTATTCACTTTGTGATTTCACGGAAGACTCTTAAGACGGTAAGTGTTTGAGCACGTATTATATTTTATTTCTGACCATTTATTTTGTGTAAACTTCAATGCGCCCGCCACTGGCTGTTGGCGCAAATTGTGCAACTCTATTCATAATGTGATAACTACAAACTTAACTACGTTATAAATATTGATTTTATAAATCTTACCTTTTAAATTGCTTATATTAAATGAAGGTGGTCTTGAAAAAGATTTTTTTTAGAAATTCAAGCAAACGCAACCAATAACGGGAGATATAACACGAACGTAGTCGATAATGCGAATAACGAGCGAACCGGTCGATGTTTTTTGAGTTGGTGAATGCATCTTACTTAGCGTGGAAAGGGTAAAAGAACGAATTTTCGTCTTCTGCGCCGTGGTCATGAGTCTTTGTAGGATCTCTAATAGACTTTATGTTTGTATACTTTATCAAAGCATTAATATGCATTGTTAAAATGTCGTGCAATTTTGCCATGTCAATATATTGGCTTTTTGGGTTCATTTTGACTAATTATCTCAAAAACGATCACTTTTGACTTGTGTCGCTTTTCTAGAAACAGAACGATGTGCAGATGTTTTTGATTATGAGAGCCCAAGACAAGTGCATTACCACTGTACGAGCATATGATTTTTTTAGAATTAACGTAATCCAGCTCACTCTCAAGATAATTATGTAATTGTACACTCTTATACCGCATAATAAATTAGTTCCTGTAGTTACCGCTAACATTGTAATTCTAAGTAAAATATTATTTCCCGTCGTGAAATCTACTGTTGCAATTAGAATAGCACACAATATGCAATTCCTGGAAAATACTAGGGGTTAAAGATTCTCTCTCTCTTTTTGTTTTCTCCGTCAGTATGAATATTTAATAATTATCAATACATATTCTGAAATGTGTATATTGAAACTATACCAACGATTGGGATATATTAATAGGTGCAATCAACGTCAAAAATGAGTGGGAAACCTTTACAATTGTTAATAATGACATGTTTTCACTTTTTCCTTTTTTGTTCTGATTTTAAAATATTATATTTCTTTTACAATTTTGAAATTTAATTTAAAGCTAGTATCTCTTAGTCATATGAAGATTATAATTTTTATTTAGTAGTGATATTTACCAAAGCAACCATTTCATTATCACTGCAATTTGAAACTACAAAGTACTTGTTACATGAAAATATAGGAAGCGAACACTTAACTTCCCTAAAATCCCTAGAAATAGTAATGCAGAATCATAACTTTTTGGAACAAAATTTACCGTAATTACTGCAAAATATCCTTTATTTCATTTTTATTCACAAAATCTAAACCTATTACGAGGAAGATAAATTATCCTACAGCATCATGCATTTATGAAAATGTAAATTTTACTGTGTAAATTGTCCGTTTTCACTCTAAATGACACGAATGGGTTTGCGTGTTGACTTAATTCCAAGAACACAGTGATGATAACAAGTTATACAAATAGAAAGCATAATTTTGATGGTGACCCTTTTATCCCTTATTTGATTTTCCTCGAACATGTTTCTGGCTACATCAAATAACGTTTGTGTTAACACTTCAAGTAAAATCCCTCTTATTTATCTTATTCTCGGACATCAGGGAAGCGGAAAAATATTTAGGTAGCGGCTTAGTGTTTGTTCACATGTGTTGTTGAGAATATGAAAAAATATAAAACACTTTATTACAAATCAGAGACACAGCATGTACATAATTTACTTTATTCGTTAAATAATTATATTTGTTGAGACTGTTACTGTAAGTAAGTATATGCACTATCTCCAAGGTTGTTTACTCACTATTGCTAAATTAGCGAATCGCTGAAATTATTTGGGTGATATATTTAGAAAAAGGATTTTTACTGAAATATCTGGTATATATTTTGCACATTTACAGACAAAATTCAATTGTGAAAAGGCTGTTTAATGTATAACCAATCTGATATCAAAAAACTGTTCACTTTAACACCCAAGATGACCGCATAAATGTTAAGTTAACCCTAAAATGCGTGATAGTTTTTGTCAAACGTAAATACGTAACCATCGCAATTGTTACTACTCAATTAAAAAAAATATTTTCTTTGGTCAAACATTATTTTAAAAAATACAGAAAGAAACATAATGTTTTTCAGTATCAGAACAAACGTTGAAAATTATAAAACAAACATTTTTTATTATTTTTCAGAACATATGGCACAAATATATCCTCGGTGTCCTCCGCAAATTGACATTTTGCAATCCTTACAATAGTTTGTGGTCATGCGCCTTTTTTTGCTTGGACAATAGAAACAAGTCTTCCTCTTCTTTTCTTGAGGTGTGTTCACAACGTCTTTTTTTCGATATTCCAAGGATTTCAGCAATATCTTAACGAATATTTCGACGTAAACTTGAGCTGTTGTATCTATGCAGCATCCATGGTTTGGCAAGGCAAAGACTTAAATCCATTATATATTGGTTTCTGGTAACAGGTTTCTCGCCTTTTTTTAAAGTATTAAAAGTGTAAATAACGTAAGAGTTTATGCTGGCCATATTTATCATTCCATAGAACACACATAATGGCCATCTCCGTGTTTTTCTACTCGAACACATATTTGAACACATTTGGTCGAAAATTTGTTTCTCTTTGGCATGTAAGATAATAATGTATTTTTCTGATCTTAACAAAACATGGACGTATTTGAGTTTCGACTTTTTCCATCCAACAACTCTTTGGGAATCCCTCTTTTTTATTTTTCCGTATAGTTCCTACCATAGTTCATTTGTAGGGATTTTGTAGCAACTGGTCAGTAAGGGAAACCGGTGTGAACCAATTGTTCATAATAACGTTGCGATGTGTACTATGAATTGATTTCGTTAATTCTTTTACATAAAATTCGGTTAGAGGCAAACCATTGGTTTCTGTTTTTTTCCCCAAGTAAGAACTTGCGTCCAACATATACTTGGTTGAGGAATCGCATACCATAACAATTTTTATCCCATACTTCGCGGGTTTGTTAGGTATGTACATCCTAAAATGACACCGTCCTCGGAATGCCAAAAGCTGTTCATCAATTGTGATGTATGAGAATGGAGTATATGATGTTCTACACGTTTCAATGAATGTGTGTAAAAAGATCATTTATCTTCCTCTCTTGCCCTGTTTCCTTAGCATCGAATCTAAGACAGTTTAGCAGGAACGAAAAGCGATCATAATTAATACATGATCTATAAAACATGCCACAAATAGTGCTATCAAACATATGCCTTGCTGACAAATGATTATCCCCTCACTGTCGGAGCCAGATGATGCAACTTTCAAATTGTCCTCTTCCCAGTCACTACTACTGTCTTCAAACGGTCCTGAATCACTCTCTTCCCCATTCATGATACATGCCGCTTCCACCTCCAGTTGTTTTTCGGACAAATTTCTGATTTGACATCTTAATAAAAAAAATCAATATATAATAAATAATAAAAATGAAGAAAAATATATTAGCTCAAGTTTCTTTTAACACTTAAAATCGATACAAAAAAATAGGAAGCAGTTTAATTTATAAAATGACGTAAACACGGGACTTTCCTAAAACTTACGAATCTATCGCCGAAAAATTGCTTTAGAGTCGAAAATCAGAACGAAAATACTGAATACTAGACTGGAAGGTACTCAGTTAAGCAATTCGATGCATTAACCGAAAGTAGGCGAAAAAGCTCAAAGTTTTAGGAGCGTCGTAAAATTTACAAGTGACCCGTATTCTAGGATTAAATAAACGTCTTAACTGAAGTTATGACCAAAACATTTAGACAAAACAATATCTGTGTATCTATTGCAATGTTACAAAATGAAAGTTGTTATCTATTTAAAAGATAATTCTTCGTGGTGGATTCGGAAATATCACCTAAATACTATTTTGGCCGTTTAAAAGAGAATTAAATACAAATAATTACGTTTAGACAGACGTTTGACAGAATAAAACACTAACTCCAAAATTTTCCATTTCGCTTCTTTATTAGCGATAGATTTTTTTTACCATATCTGTAATATGTTGTACGAGTTCGCAGTACAGCGTCTAACAAACTGACATTAGGGAGCTATCGCAAACATTCCGATAAATTTCCGAAAACGATAATCCATTTAGCATCTTCAATGCACATGCTCAGAAGTATGGGAACAGATCGGTTGATTGATGTTAGATGTGCTGTTATGATTAAAATGACTTAAAAGCAATAGAAAACACATGAGGTTTATAAAAGAGGAATCGTTAGAAATGTTGCATTACATCCTAAGTTTTTGATATTCTTCGGCTCATAACCGTGGTTGTTGTCGTTGCGGTGGTAATTGGTCTATTAATACTACATCTCTTATAAATTCATCGCCTTCTGGTAGTAAAACTTCAACCATTTCTATTGATTTCCATTTACGTAGGGGGGTGTTGATCGTTGTGATAATTTTAGGAAATTGAACATCTTATACTGTAAAATATAACAAGTAAAATATGTAATTTATCTTTCATTATCGACGTTGTTTTGTGTGTATAATGATTGCATTGTTAAGTACTTATTCACCACACTCAGACAGAAAAAAGAACAAAAAAAAAAAAACAAGAACACGAAGTTGAAGAGGACGCCACTGAAAATTTATTTCCATACTGCTAAACTGGCTGCATATTTATTACATCGCTTAAATCACGGCTGCCCTATCTACTGAATTTATCTAGACGTGTATTAATTAGTTAATAACGGAGCGATGCCTGCTTTGATGAATTTATAGTCCCTTTAAATTTTAAAATATCTAAAATTACCTGTCCAATTTTCGAAATTTATATTCCGTGCAATGGGTAGTTGGCGCGATGAAATACGTCAATAAATGTTATGTACATGCGACAATTCATCCGCCATATTGACACAACGGCAAATTCTACGCGCACAATGGTGCATATCTATTGTTAAATTTTTGAGAATATCCTTGCAGCAAAGTACAAAGGTGTACAATGACGTAATAATCTTATTTGTTGCGAAAATTAATGAAAAGCAAACAATATGTGGGAATTTATACGCCCTACAGGTCTTTTAAAAAGAAATTTCCATTATCCAGTCGTTGAGGTTTGGTTAATTCCGAGCTAACAAATGAGATCCTGAATAAAGAGATTATTATCAAGTTGAGCAGAAGTAACGGAAGACAAGACACCTATACCTAATTGTAACACCAATCAACGAACTCCACCAATTAGAAAGGACAAAAAGTTGAAGAAGCCTATTTTTTTATCTTATTGCCAACATTTTTCGAGTGTAATTGCACTCAGGGGAAAAAATGCGAAATTTATTCTAAATATTTATCGTCGAGAACGGGGTCGGTATCGGGGGTCGATGAAATTTTAAAGGAGGTCAAGGATTATCAAGGGGTCGGTAGCCGAATATGCATCGGCGATTGATCGGCATTGAACATTACACTATACGATGAATAAGCACAGTGAGCCGACGCACGCTCTAATCAACTTATCACGAGAAATAAGAAACAAGTTGAATTCTTCTGAACGAGGTAATTAAAACAAACCAAATACTTAAGAAAGTGTACCAACACATTAACCTTTGTCCAATTACAATTTGTGATTTTGTTTCTGAAAGCCTATTTGTATTTGTAAAATAAACAGTACAAAAACAATAAAGCATAAATCTAATAATCCATTTTCTTCTCAATTGTTGCCCATATTCTTAATGTAATTGTAATCTGTAAGCTATTCGTGTGCAATTATTGTGATTATGTTGCATGCTGTAGATTATAGAAAAAAATATGGGGAGGGTCGATGATGAAGACCAGTCTTGTAAAAAGAGTCGATGCAACCCCTAGTCTAGAACAACAATGCACGTAGCCTCGAATTTTGAGATGTTTCATTTATTTAGTTTAGTTAATGTTGGGTAGGCAAAAACATGTCCGTTGGCTAGTGTTTTCTCACATTGCTTTTTCCGTGAGGGATTCCATCAATGCCATAAGCTACATTAGCATCATCCTTGGTTAATAAAATTGGTCTTACCATAGTGTATAAGACAGGAACACAAACATAAGCTAGGGGAATTTGAAGGGAAGGGCCATCAACATTGCTTCGCCTTGAAAACTTGCAACTGTATGCATTAAAAATGTAAATATTAGTGAATATCAAATAATAGTCAACCATAAAATTACAACAATATAATAAGCTGTCTAAAAAATATTAAGCTTTGGAGGTCAAAATTGAGAATAGTTATTTAGTTATTTGAAAATAACATTATGGAACCACACATGATTTCTTGTCAAAAAATTGTGATACGTGGTTTTCACAGGCCTCTTGCAACATTAACTTAACATCATTCAAGGAGTTCTGCAGAGACCGAAACAAATGATACTTTAACGGTTGTGTTAAGACCTCCCAGCCATGTTCTCTCAATTTCTGACGGGTCGGTAAAAATGCATGCGGTTTGGCGTTGACCAGTTGCGACCGTTTCTTTTGAATTGGTAGGTGCGATCGCCCTAATAGTCGACAGTACAAATCCGAATCTATCGTCCACCCTGTTGGCAGCAGCTCGAGATGCACGATAGCCTTCCAATCACACCAAACACGGCATAACCATCCTGGGCGTCAGTGTGGGCTTCGCAACAGACTGTGGAGCTTTTCGTCGACCACGACCTTTTTCGTATAGGGTCATCGTAGGTTCTACTTCATTCGCGATCAACCGTTTCAAAAATGGCTCGATTTCGTTACGTTTCGGTAGGGATTCGCAGACAGAAATTCTATCGAGTAAACTTTTTTGAGTCGGATGATGTGGCATCCAAACATCGAGCTTCTTTCTGTAGCCAACTTTCTTCAAATAGTTTAATACTGTTTGGTGATGGATGCTTAGGTCATTGGCGATATCATCATCCGTTCTTGCTCGACTTTTGCCGACTGCGAGGAGTATCTTGGACATCGAAATTTCCAAAGGGAAAGCGGCTAAACTATCTTTTGGCTATTGCTTTTGATAACGTATCTTGCCCACAAACAACACAAATTTCTTCGCGGGCCTGCCCAACATTTACGCCTTTATTGAAAGAAAATTGTAAAATGTAGCGCAGTTTTGTGGAATGTTCGCGCATCTTCACGGCGCAATACATCGCGTTTGGTTATAAGAATTCCAGCACATTTTGCACATCTACTAGCTTAAACTATCAGTTATCGAGTGACATTAAACCTGATCCGCTACGTGATTATCGATGACATATATATAGATTTCAGACACTAACGCTATCTCGTGCGTGTCCTATTCAATCCGGGGTCAGGACTAGTGCCGATTTACCGCCGTTCGACCGCGACAGCACAGTAAGCTCCAGTTGAGCATAGCCTAGATAAGCGGACTTACCGTTTTTTTTTGTTTGTTTCGATTCACAACCACTTGTTTTTTTTTTAATTTTGTCTAAATACCACTTTTCATTTTTCATTTAACTTTACTTTAAGCAATTTTATTAACGTATGGATATACTATAGGAATATTTTATTATTACTACGTATAATCCTTAGAAATTTACAAAATTTTTGGTAATTTGCGTTTCTCGAATATTTCTCAATTCACATTTTGTTTTTTTTTGTTAACGAACATTTTACCGCAAGTTATTCTAACGAATATTATTTTCTTTTTTTTTTATATTTTATGTGACTAATTTGAATGAATTTATATACATGATCGATGTTAAATCGAACGTAGTGGCCACCAACGTCGATTCCTTAGTTTTATTCACTAACAGTTTAGTTTAGTTTATTATTCCCATTTATTTACATTAAAGAAGTTGTAATAATAATATTCTATCCCCCGACCCTTCCACCACGCGTTCCCGTTTCTCGCGGGTACTCCCTAATTCAAACGGGTGGCTTTTTTTTTTTAGTTAGTCGTGAACTCACGCCTGCTCATGCTAGCGGGCTCAGTAGAAGAACTACGTGCAGGTAGGCCTGCAATTTTTTTGATTGTTGTCGTTTTTTTCCCCTTTATTTTATTTCTTTTACGATACAACGTATCCACCTTTTCATTCAAGGCGAATCGTTCTTAGAATCACTTTTTCAGTAGCCAAAATAGATATGGAACACGCTTAATCTGTATCTAAAGAACGATAATACTGTTTAACACATTGAATAAATATGAGAGTTATATCAGGTTGTCTAAAAAGTATTGAGCCTTTCATATGGACACATCCACGCCGCGAAAGCTCTACCCTTTAGTGGATTTCGGCAAATGGGCTTAACGATAACACAACAAAAAAATCTGGGTTGGATGGAGAGTTTGCTAGCCGATGATTGAAGATTACTAAGACGGGTGTGCCGTCGTAAAAAAAAAACTAATTAGAACCACTCACAGTACTTAATTATGGTAACTGTGAAAATCTTTTAAATCCTACTTTGCGGTCGACACTAGAAAGAGAGCGGGGTTAATTACCATTCAACGAACATCGTGCATTTTATTGGAATGAACTCAGGTAGATTTAGTTACAAAAAAAAGAACCAAAACAAAAAAAAATAAAGAGAAGGAAAGACGTGGTGAAAATTATCCAATAACCAACCTTTATAAATAATTGAAATTACCAAAAGTAAATAAACCAAATATGTCAATAATAGAAACTATAAATTTTGGAGCGTATGTAGCGACATCTATTGTAAATATAAAGCAACCCTTGACAGTAAGAAATTCAATTAGGCTTACAAAATGGAATTTGATACGCTACAACATATATGTTGCATCTGAGTAATCATACTGAGTAACCTGTGCTGGAAAGAGGTCAGAAGAAATTACCTGCGCAGTAAAGAAGCTACATACCATTTGAAAAACTATTCGTTGATAAAAGCAATTAGTGTTATTACTAGCTCGACCAGCAAAGTTCATTCGGCCATTCCTAATAATAATCACCGCCGCAGCGATCATAAAAAAAAATAATTATACCAAAGCGCAATTAAAACTATGTATTATATACGACGGCGGAATTATATTACGTGAAACGGGAGCGCCCCGCAGGACGCTCGAATGGAGACATAAATTATACTCCAAATGACTGCAGTTAGAACGGGGAGTAAAGAATGAATAATGCGCGATGGACGGTCAAGAGGCCACAATACGGGCTGGGCGACATAAATCCACTAATTGACCTCTGGTCGCAGCTGCTGCGGCCGCAAGTATAGCCATCCGCCAACCTGTAACCCGGTATTCGTATATATCTCACGCTCGCGGGCACACATGAACATGCGGAAAGCACCGCAATACTATACGTTACGATTGCTGCATTATTCTAAGGCGTTTTAATTAATATTTTAGGAATTACATCTATTTTGCAATGACCGTAAATTCACCGAGCAGAAGTACTGTCCGCAACGAAACATTACCAAACCAATAATAAATTACTGGCTATAACATCGCATACATAATGGAAATCCATAGCCCATTTCGAATTTGTAAAAGTAATCGTTGAATCAAAATTGAATAATTGCCGTACTTCTATGGAAATTATTTATCAAGAAGAATTGTTGTAGAACAGATACAGAAACTAATAGAAGAAATAAGGAAGAAAGAAAAGATGCCAAGAAAATGGTTGCGAACAATAATCTACCATTTATATAAAAAGGAGACAAAAGTGAATTTGGTAATGACAGAGGTTTTTGTCTCCTAAATATTGCTTGTAAAATAATGGCCACATGCATTAAGAATATACGAGGTGTGGCAATTAAATTATCGGACTGGTGCTGCAAAACATTTTATTGATCACCAATTACATTAAAAAGTTTATCCCCTTCAATGTACTCTCCTTGCCGATCCCTACAACGCTCCATACGAATTTTCCACTGTCGAAAGCAGTGTTGGAAGTCCGTTTCTGTCAACTTGTTGAGAACCTCCGTCGCTTTCGCTTTCACCGCTTCCACACTGTCAAATCTTGTCCCCTTAAGCTCCGATTTTACCTTAGGAAATAAAAAAAAGTCACAGGGGGCCAGCTCGGGAGTACAGTGGGTGGTCCAACACGGTGATGCCGGATTTCGTAAAGAACGCCTTCACAGACAAGGCGGAATGGGCTGATGCATTGTCTTGGTGGACCATCCAGGATTTGCTCTTCCTCAAATCGGATTTTCGTCTTTTCACTCGTTCACGAAGGGTAGTTAGAACCTCGTGTTTCACAAAAAACTTGAGGTTATTAGCTCGTCGCTCGATCTGAACACTCTGCCCATCGAGCTCAGGGTGGGGGAAGCATCTACAAGCACAGACCTGTTCATACCTGCCGTGGCGTTCTCGCTGTTTGCCGATAGTAGCACCAATCCGGTTATTTCATTGCCACACCTCGTATTAGTGGAAAAAACCGAAGCTGTTATAGAAGAATATCAATGTGAGTTCAGGGGGGGAGGAAGTACCATTGACCAAATTTTTATGCTAAGAAAATTGCATGCAGAAAGCTATGAGGACAATGGGAAAAGGACAATGTTTCTTTTTATAAAGTTCAAACAAGCCTATGATAAGATTAAAAGGAGAAAACTTTGAAGCGTTAGAAGAATTGGGGATAAGTAAACTAAGAAAAATGATACAAGTAATATTACAGGGAACAAGAGGTATGGTCAACATGGATAATAATATATAATAAAAGCTATTAGGGATGCAAATATCAACAGAACTGGGATTTTGTATCGCAAAAGACACCGATTCCCTGCATTTGCAGGTGACCTAATGATGTCAGCGAGGACAAAAGGAGAACTGAAAATGTAATAAGAAGATTGGAGAAAAAATAAATAAAGAGAAGGTCATTAATCAGTGAACAAAAAACTAAATTTATGGAATGGAGAGACAAAGAATTTAAAAAAATTTGATTATTTAAAAGTATAGGAACAGAGAAAGTGATAGAGCATAAGTTTGAAGAAACAGATTTACATGCTTACATATTTACAACAACACTGAATATAGACACAGAAATAGAAACAAGAGTAATGGAAAGAAATCGTTGTATAGAAGCACTTAATAGAGTTCTAAAGAAAAAAAAAGTGTTTCAAGAACAATAGAAGTAAAATTGTACACAGCAACGCTAAGACCAATAGTCATATTTGCCTGCGGAAATTGGACACCAAATAAAACGAGAAAAGCCAGAGTGGAGGTGTGGGAACGAAAGGTGCTAAGGAAAGCACAACTAGTGGAAAGAAAAGGAGAGGATGATCGAAGGTGAGGTGAAAAATGAAGTTGGGAAAGACGTAGAAATGATAAAAACCACTAACTGGAAAAATAATGCTGGGAACAGAAACCTATGGAAAAATACAATCACTCAAGCCATGGGCCAGCTTGGCTTGCACCGCTGGTCTATATATGTATATATTGCTACGATATTTGGTTGCTTACGTTTGAAAGTGTATTCTTTTGACGTTTTGATGGCATTTACTTTCATTTTATTAGCAGGCGAAGCAGTATTGGTGACCTCTTCCCTCCAATTTGTTTTTGTTAAAAAAAAGAATCCAATAAACAACTTTTAGTGCGAGAAACTAGATTCACCAACCGAAAGCTTAATAAACATTACTTCATTTCAAAACAATGTAATTGCATTCTATATAGACAAGCATAGTGCTATTCACATGCAGTCATTAAATTAGAATCTTTTTGATAATTACATCTATATTCGTTTCGTCAGACTACAACGCCCTTGTCCAGTTTTCAATTGTCCAATGTTGGTGTCTCCTTCTCATTCTACACGTGTTTTTCTGTCTCCACTAACTTCTAGAGACAGCTCCAAAGATGTTTTCTTTCTATCCCAAAGAGTAAGTCGTAATAGATGGTCCTCTTTGGCTGTTGTTATTTTGAGACATCCGCTCGCTCCATAACGTATTTTTATAAGATCCAGTGCTCTTTTACCTATTTATGTCCACACTATACGACGTAAACAATTTCACTTGACATTTGTGTAACCGATTTTAATTCGTAGAATTGTTTGTGTCTGTATTCTATTTGGCTTCTCAGAGAAACACCTGCTCTCCATTCTCAAGTAATTCACAGAATAACATTTCATTATTTGTTCGCTAATATTAAAGCAACGAGTACTTTTTATTGTAGGAGTTATGTCAGGATATCTAGTGAGAAAAGAATAACTGCAATGCTGAAATTAATATACTTATTATTTACTTAAGGTGACAAACACGACGATATTGCTCTCGCAATAGACAAACACGATCTCTGCATATTTTCGTAAGTTCTCCAAAGTATCTGGTTATTGCACCCTTGCGGAAATACCCAGGCAGACGCATCCGTACAATGCAGGCAATAACGTACCCCCGAAATACAATAGTAGTGTCCGTTCGTGCCTGCATGTCGAAATAACGCAAAGAGTGTCCGTGACCAATTCATTGTTATCTCTGACTTGAATTTCTCTATAGGGAGAATACTATTCTTTAAATACTACGCTTACGCTAAAATCCCTACATTATATGTACATTTGTGAAAATCTACAGGTGCTCCGCTGTATGGACCAAGGCTTTATGTGAATGTATATGTACATGTTTCTAATTAGCTAAGCTAACATAATACATAATGTTCAACCAACAGTTACAAAATATTCATAAGAAAATATTTTATTCCTGAATGTGCTATAAAAAACACTCTTGAAAGGAATAAAAGCGAGCCATTTTTTAAGGATCGGGAGTAAAACCCGGAAACGATAAGCATTTCACTCTATACGGTGGCGACGGTTAATTCTATAATAAAATTTATGTCGTCATTACGTCAAGACGAGTTTTCAAAAAGCGGCATCATGGAAATCGTTTAAATAACCGAAGCGTTTCAACTTATTTCATGTGTGAAATATAACGCGTACGAAAAGGGACCACTTACACGGAATGGAAAAAATATATTGCCCCATCGATTTTTCCACCTTTAGCATAGGATTAATGTAATAATTTTGGGGTGGAACGAAATTTATTGAATTTTCTTAACTGACAGATTTATTGTAGGGTGAATTGAATTAATTTCGAGATTTATTGCGATCTAAGATGCAATAATTTTTAGTTGTGAATTACTATGACCCATTTTCTTAAGTAATATTATTCTCTGTATACATTTCTCTCTAAGAATGATTAATTTCATCATAACGGAAATAAATAATATCATTCAAAAGATTACTTTTCACGGTCAATGAAATTTATACGCAGCAGTGAAGAAACAACGGAGAAACCACGTTTGTGAATTCAAATATGTCGTCAATTATAAATAAAAGAAGGAACTACGAAAATTGATATTTATTTTAGAGTTTCGTACCTTACTAGACAATTTCAGGAAAAACCAAGTACACTGCAATTAATCTTGGTGAAATAACTAGGGAGAGCATTCATTTTTTACTTCTTCGCAGGTGTTAGGCAAATCCTTAGGTTAGGGATCTTTATTAATCTTTCTAATCATATAAGCGTGACAGGAGGGACTTTCTTTTTTGGAATTGGTTGTTTTGAAATGAATTTATTTGGAAAATGTGTACAAGCAAGGAAGAGCTTAGAAACAATATCAACTTTTGGAGCAAATTTTGAAGTATCAACAGAGCAGGCGTTTCGAAAAGGACTTCAATCGCTACGTTTATTTGAAAGATTACTGTGAGTAGCAAGAAATTATTACTTTGGCCAAATATTTAAAAAATTTGAAAAACAGTTTGTGAATCAAATTTATATTAAGCTATCAGTAAACTAAAAATTTGTAAAAGGAATATAATTATTTCAATGTTCTACGCCCCTCTTGGCATTCAGATAGGTATTGTTTTAATTTGGGTTAAAACTTTTAAAGACTCTCATTACAGTTTATACTTGGACGTTATTATTATCTTTCTCAGTTTTTACTATTTTCTCTATTTACTTTTCCGTTGATTCGCTAACTTCGTTTTCATTTTCTATACCATCTTGGTGGAAATATTCATTTTCCTCTGCCCCTGCTTTCAGCAATTCTTGAAAATATTGTTTTCATCTCACAGCAACCTACTTCTGACCACCTAATAAGCTACCTTTCCCATCTTTGATGAAGATGGAACCACCATAATATCCTTCCTGAATATTTCTAACATCCTTGATCTTTTTTTGCTTAAGTTCTTCATTTTTTTTCCTTGATTTTTTTCTTTGCAGCCACTTTTCCCATAAACCATTTTGCTTATTTGTTTCAACTATAAAGAAGTAAATACCTAATTACATTTTAAATGTAATCAAATGAATATGTATTTTATGAAAAGTCGCATAGTCATCATTCAAATAAATATACTACATGACATGGAAATTGCAACACCAAGAAGGGGTGCGAATTCTTTGACCAAACTTGGCAAAAATATATAACTATTCAAAGGTAATAATTGATTATAATTTCAAAGAAAACGAACAAAGGATTAACACAATTTAGTTTTATTTTTTTTTAATAATCTATTGGGCTCCTCCTACTAGTTTCATACCCCCTCTCACTTCATGGCATTGATTCTAGTTGGTGGTCGGTATCCTCGTGGAGTATGGTGTCCTAAGTATCCTGCAATTCATGCCGGAGAGCTTCCAGTGTTTGCGGAGGATTCGCTAAATTCCTCAGTTTTCTTCCCGTAACATCCCACACGTGTTCGATTGGCGAGAGGTTGGAAGATCTGGATGACCATGGCACGATATTAACATGGGCCTCTTCGAATCGGTTTAGGGAAGTTCTCGCTACGTGTGAGCGGGCATTATCCTGCTGGAAAAGTAGATTTGCAATTTGCTGAAGATATGGAAGAATATGGGGTTTCACCACCTCACGAACGTGACACTGGGCGTTCATGGTGCCTCGGATGAACACCAACTGAGACCTACTGTAATGGAATTGTTTCATTTTTATTAGGCAATCGCGCCGACGTTGCAGTGCGTTAACCTGCGGTAATAATACGCGCATCGTAAACCGATTAATTAGCAATAAACATCGCCTGTAGAACAGAGAAACGTTCCTTTACTTACGCTGAATGTACAATTTACATTGTTTAGGATGGAGATAGGAATAAAAGATACTTTATAGAGAACATAATTGCTTCTTGAGAGTCAGACTGATTAGGATAGTAGATGTAAGATGGTTAATAAATAAGTGTTAACGTAAAGAGAAGTTTTATTGAATAGACACGATGCGTTAAGAATACACATTAATAACGTTGAATAATAGAATAAATGCTTGAAGAAAAGAGTTGTCGCTGGAATAAGTGAAGTATTATTACACTACTCTCATATGCTATAGCACCCTATACTATAACTCCCACCGCTCGATGCACACATCTTTCAACAGAAAATTGAATATCGCGACATCCCCAACGTCTTCGTCTGACCCTCATGCGGCCATCATGCATGCCTATACAAAATCGAGATCCACCACTGGACACCACCCTATGTCATTCCATCTTCCAGTGCATTCGCAACCTACACCACTTCAAACATTGCTGTCGGTGTTGAGCCGTAAGTAGTAACATAAGATGCGACCGATAGGATTGCAAGCTGAAAGCCCTGATTCAACGATAAACGGTTCGAGGGGTCACAGGACAACCTTCGTTACCTAACCATAGATCTGTAATTGACGTGGCACTGGAGAATCGGTCTCTTAGTGCCATTAGGCGTAAGTGGCGGTCCTGCGCCTTATTAGGTCTTCTTCGGCCCCCAGTTCCTCTTCGGCGACTGTCATGGTCCTTTCTAGTCTATGACTGAACAGTGGTTTCCGTGAACGAAAAACCACCTTCGTACAAGCCAACAATTCGACCTCTCTCGAATTCGTTCAACTAGCGGTAATTTTCACGTTGCCGCACTCTAGGTATACTCAAACCCTCAAAACACATTAAACAAATGTATGAGAAGAGAAAACAGTGAAAATTAAATCAAAACTCGCAAAATATAAACCTGACATTAATGCCATTACCACTTTATCCATCGCAACAAAATTATATTCAATTACCTTTGAGTAGTTATACGTTTTTGCCAAGTTTGGTAAAAAAATTCGCACACCATCTTGGTGTTGCAATTTCCATGTCATGCAGCATATTTGCAAGATGGCTTCATGAGCAACCAATGCTATTTTTTCGGGAATTTAATGTGATTTCTTGCGTTCAGTGTTGTTTCTTAAGGAAATAATTTACCGAATTGCTTCAAATGGCATCCTAAGGAATAATATCTATCACAAATGTAAAAATATGGCAAATAAAAGAAAATTCGATTATTTGATAATTCCGAATTTATCTCAAAATCCTTTGCCATTACAAATAAGCCGTAAACATTGTTGTATGAGACAATAGTACAATTGCTGTTCTTCTTCTGTTTCGTCAGCTAGGCCTTGGCTATCCCTCGCGGAGGATCCGAGGCACATAGAGCTGAGCCGTGCGCGAAGCAGTATATAATAAAAAATTGAGTGACTGCTCCAATTTATACGAATACCGATTCGAAGGACCAGAACTTGTTGCGAGTGAAAAAATTGATTTGAAATAACTAAACGTTTATTGCCTAATCTTCTTACCTCCAAGTTCAAGCTCAAAACTACCCGTAAAATATAAAACGAGGTGAATACTTGGACTACTTTGACGAGACCCTCTGTAGTAAGAAATATTCTTCTGAAAAAAGCTCGGAAAATCTATTTGAAAGAACAGAAACTATATAATACATTACAATTGTAAGAATATTAAATGTATTAAAGAAACGTTGGGTAATAAAGCTAAAATGACTGGTAAATAACTCAATACGAAGGAAAACCCTAGTACATAAATATGACTGCAATAAATCTGGATGGATCGTTGTCTGGATAATTATAACAGACGTTCCAGGTATGAATTGAAATACAAATAGATATTGAATACACTGTAGAAATATATAGAAGATTGATATAATAGATATTAGAATTTATACTATGCTGAATAGGGAATTTAAAAATATGAATGGTGATGTACGTGTATAACAGTAAAAACAAAAACAAAATAAAACACTTTTTCTAAAAACTACATAATATATACAGTACACGCAACATCTTCTTTCTTAGTCTAATTTGCGAAGCTGTAAACGGAAAATCCACTTTAGGCATATATTTCCATACCATTTTGTTGTTGTCAAATCTCTCTGCACAGTGGGCAAAAACGCGAATCTAGGAGGACAAAATTATTTTAGTAATCTGGTTCGTGTATTAGTAAAGATTTCACTTACAAGGGAACACTGGCAACCCGGACTCCCCAAAAAAAATGAAATTTTGTGGATTTGTAGAGGGGTCCAAGGTAAGAACATCCCGCTTATTTTTATCGGCGGAATCCTCCGTAGGTGGGGTGGAGGGCGCTCTTAAGAAAAACTACCCGTTTATATTTGTGCAAATATCTCGAAAACTATTGGAGATATTAAAAAAAAGTTAAGACAAGTTTTTAATTGTTTGAAGAGTAAGTAAGTAAAAATAGTATTAATTTTAATAGAAAAATTACCCCCACCCCAACCCTTTTGAAAAGTCCAAAATTTTTAAATATCGGAAAAGAGGGGCTGTTTTATACTGAATTCAACCTTATACATAGTTATCATTGAGTTTTACCTTTCATTCCAGAAAAAAATATTTTGTCATGTGAAATGTGTACCAGAGGACGTTCTATTTATTATAATTGAATATGTAATAACAGTTTTGCAGTAGGATGTTCAGAGTTAGTTATCTAACCATACTAACTTTATCCGGTTGTGTTACTTTAATATCAACAATATTACAAACATTTTTTATGATGTAAACAAACATACCGATTTGGGAGTTGGGAAATTTGGGTTAGAGGAGAGAAAAATAATCATCTATAAATTGAATATTATTATAAATACCTCTGGAACTGAAATATAGCCGGAACTAAATATAACAGAGTAACTAGTTGTTTTGCAGAATGTCAAAGTTTACATTGCAATTTGTATTGAACATATAATTTCACACATACATAATATATCATCATATTATTTCTAAGTTGCACGTTACTAAATTATAATGTAACTTACAGATAAAATGCCTTACTTATTGTACATAGTATACAAGATAGTAATTTATTAATAATATAACTATATTATATATACATACATATATATATACAGGTATCGCCAATTTTATCATACGTACTTATATAGTACATTACATGCATAACATACTTATACAAATGTTATTCAATATAGTGGTTACAATAATGGTAATCTAAAAAGCAATGTTTAAAACACAGATATTGCTTACACCAAGAACAACGTACAAGAGCCGGCTTTCCACAAATAGTGCACAGTGGTGTGGATTGTGCAGTTTTGGCAAAGCAGAAATTTACTGGATTTTCAAAGGCACTTGGTCGCTCCGCAACGTATCCACTTTTGTACCAAGAATACTTAAAAACACTAAAAAATCTCGGAGACGAAGACTGATTACGGGTTAAAGACTGTAACTTAATAATTGTATTTCTATGATGCAAGTTTATATCGTGGCCCATCAAAATAACTTGGTCAGAAAAAGTTCTTACAAAATTTTTCCATAATCTAAAACCATAAACATCTAAGGGTTGAATTAATGCTGTCGTCTTCTTTGGAATGGTCAAAATATTCACATTTTTGTCTTTTGGTGTCAGTGTAGATAGTTCCGCTGGACAGTGTCCACTCCATGAATCTAGTAGTAGTAAATTATTAGGACCAGCATTTGGCAAGAAAACATATGTATACCATGTTTTGAAATGCGCGGATGTTAATTTTCCAGATGTAGATGCAGATATGTATACATTTATTGGGCGAAAGAGTGTTTCCTGTACGCGAGGACCTAAAGTACCGCTTACCTCTTTCAAAACTAGGAAAAGTGGAGACAATAATCTTCCATTTGCGGAGATAGTAGGCATTATGGTATAACTATGAGTAATAGAATGCAGAGAATGTACAGTGACTTCAACGTGCTTTTCACCTCGTGGAAACAAGGTACGACCAGAGTGTATTTCCATATTAAAACCACTCTCATCTGCATTAAAAATATAGTATCTTCCAAGAGAACTAATATAAGGTTTTACTTGATTTATAAATCTATCGCTTACGTCGGGTAATTCAGTTGTATCAGATACAGCAGAATGTGTAACAAATTTAGTTATTTTACGGGATACAATACCATGCACCTGTTTAAAATGCCAGATCCACCAATGTCCAGCTTTAAAACTTGTATATCCAACTTTATCTTTTGCCTCTAAAGCCCAACGTCGAATATTCATATCATGCACTATATTTCCTCGTGTTAGCGCGTCTTGAAATTGTGTAAGTACTTCTTCCGCGATATATCTTGCTTTTTCACTGTTGGTTCCGCCCTCATTAACGCTATTTTCCCATCTATACAACTGCTGAAGTGATTTTACCTTTTTAAACTTCTGTTTAACACTTTCGAGTGTTCGTCTTGCTTTCTTCTCACTTCTCCAAAATTCTACAGCTTCAATTTTATAATTAGCATCTGCAACGCTACCTCCTTCTTCAGGTACACATTCTTCCCAATTTTCATTAGCTTCTCCTTGAGATAGTGATTCAACAAACTGTGGTTCATGTGGTTCTGAAGGCGATTCAAATTCCAAACTCATTTCATTTTCGAAACTAAACATACCTTCTTCAGAAGCTCTAACAATAATATCTTTTAAGGCGTCGTGCAACTCTATTTCGTCTGGTGTCGTAGGAGTTCTTGCAATACTTTCAATTTTAAAAGTTATTTGTAACATGTACAGAATATTTGCAATGTTAACTCGTGCCATTCTTTTCGTCGCGTTTTCTCTGATCGTGAGTTCTCGAAGTGATTACTTTAATATTAATTATAAACATTTAAGTATGGTCGTATGCATATATATATGAACTTATCAGCAACTACGTGACAGAATTTTTCATTATCTATCTAAATATATCACTTCAAAACAATTCTATATATACAGGATGTTATTGATGATTTAATAAATTAAAAAAATTTAATAAAATAAAAAATCTCTTTGTTGTTGTTATTGTATAATTCAGCAAATAATAACTACTCGTACTAGCAGATCAGATCAAATTTATTATCAGACGTCTAGACATTTAGATAAATTATTATGAAATACTTTTTATTTCAAAAGTGTACATATGTATTTATTCAATTATAGTATAGTATAGTAAGTCCATTGGTACAACTTTCATATGACAAAATACTTTTTCTTTGGATTGAAAGGTAAAACTCAATGATAACATTGTATAAGGTTGAATTCAGTATGAAACGGCCCCTCTTCTCCGATATTTAAAAATTTTGGACTTTTCAAAAGGGTTGAGGTGGGGGTAATTTTTCTATTAAAATTAATACTATTTGAAATAAGGGTTATGCTATTATATAGTCCTCTTCAAACAATTACAAACTTGTCTTAACTTTTTTTCAATATCTCCAATAGTTTTCGAGACAAATATAAACGGGTAGTTTTTCTTAAGAGCGCCCACCACCCCACCTACGGAGGATTCCGCCGATAAAAATAAGTGGGATGTTCTTACCTTGGACCCCTACAATCCACAAAATTTCAATTTTTGGAGTCCGGTGCCAGTGTTCCTTGTATAAATTTATTAGCAACTATTTTCCTCCTTGGTTGCCAGTCGGGTTGCCTGGTGTTTCCTGATTTTCGTTTAAGCTCGCATATATCGTTAGTAATTATAGACTACTGCATACGTCTTTTCACGATTAGCATCGATATGTTAACGTTAAATATCAAATTAATGCATTACGAAACTTATACAAAGTTAACTAACTATGGCCGGGGAATTCTTTTGAGAAAAACAATCCTTCTAATGAAATCTCTTTAATCAGCCGGCAATATCTTGTAACTTGCAGGGGTTCGATTTTGCCACAAAATAGTTTTTCTATCTGCCGAGCAGTAATTGTAAAGGCACAAGCAATACTACAAACATAGCACTATCTTCTCCCGCCTCATATCCTTTTTCACTAAAACTTTCCTTATGCCGACCTCAACCTGAAGTGCCATCACAATCCCATTTAATGATTAATTCCGCATTATTAATAACTTCCTTTTATTCCAGCAAAACAGGCCTTAGCACCTCGCAGAGTCTTCTAATGCTATGGTTTATTAGCGACTGCAAATCTATGATAGCAGAGGTTATTTTTAAGATTACGGGGTAACATTCCTTTTTTGTCTCAGTAATATACGAGTAGGAGGGGAATGCTTTGGAATGCACACTTCGTAGACATTGCCGAATAACGTTATATGTTGTTTTATTCAGCTTTGCATCCAAAAACGTAGTCAGTGTTTCCCCTTTTGCTTTATACTTGCAGTCGGAGGGAAATGAAAAACTTTCTTAATTCGTGTTGCTCGTTTCGAAGAAGTAGTTGCTACTTTTTTTAATAATCCTGCGGCACCACGTCGACCTGATATGTGCAGCATACACAATTTCTTCGCCTGGTGACCCATCTAGTAAATTTTGAATCCTTCGTCGTTTACGATGAATTAAAAAGGAGTTTCATTAAAACATTAACCGCTGTCTCACCCCGTTATTTACCAGATTTGTGTCCCGATGGAATACAGCAGTACTCCTACCAAGCTTCGTCGTTTAGTTCTCACACAGCTTTCATCAAACAATTTTGTAGGGTGCCCCAATGCGCTTGAAGTGGAAGGCCGACTTTCAATATCTTCTATGTATTTACCGATTTCTGATAATGTCCGCTTTTCGTCCAGCCAGGAAGAGTTATTTTTTAAAAACCTTTCCATTGTTCGACGGCTATGCTACCATCGTTCAGACAATTTATACTCAAACTTAATTAATTTGTCTTTTATAATTTCTTCGATAGCTCCAATATTCCGTTGAACATTTAGATGACCCAAAATATAGGACAGCAACACTGCGATTCTTTCGTTTTTATCCGCTTCGGCTTGCCATAATTCGAATAAACTTCGACGAGATATAGCATACTTCTCTAAAAATAAAAATATAAACGTAAGGGCAGCTCAGTGCAGGTAAACAAGCATAGGTCTAGTGCAATGATAAATACTGAACAAAATAAAAACAAATATACAGGGTGTTTATTAAACATACGGCAAAAATTCAATGGGTTATTCCATGAACTATTCTAAGAATATTTTGTACTTTGATGATTTTTGAAAAGTCCCTTTGTTTCGAAGATGTAGGGCGAGAAAAATTTTCGACAAAACCAACATTTTATAACAAAAAATCACATTTAAAGTTTCTTAATCTACAAGAACTGTTGAAAATGACTACCTCCAGCTAGGATGCAAGAATCCAATCTTCTCCTCATTGACTGCCGAACTCTTTCAAAAACACCAGGGTCGTTTCTTATTGAGTTACACCCAGCAATTATCCGATTTCTTAAATCTTCCACATTTTCCACTGGAGTAGAATAAACTAATGACTTTAGATGTCCCCATAGGAAATAATCCAGGGGGTTTAAGTCCGGAAATCGAGCAGGCCATAAGTGAGGTCCACCTCAACCAATCCAACGATGTCCGTATGTTAAAAACTCACGAGCAACCACACTAAAATGCGCTGGTGCACCATCGTGCATAAACCACATTGCATTTCTTGTTGCCAATGGTGCATCCTCCAGAAACAGAGGTAGCGTTTGTTCCAAAAAGTTTCGATACACCTCGCCGGTAAGTCTTCCTGGTAGAAATACCGGTCCAATTAGCCAGTCACCCACAATTCCTAACCAAACGTTCAACGAGAACTGATGTTGAAAACGATCTTCAAGTACCTCATGCGGATTTTCTTCAGCCCACACATGGTTATTGTGAAAATTCCTTATTGCATTTCTTGAGAAATTCGCTTCATCGGTAAAAAGAATCAGCGTCAGTAGTTGAGGAATTTGAACCAATGTGTGCAAAAGCCACTGACAGAATGCAATCCGTGGAGGAAAATCAGCAAGAAGAAGTGCCTGAACGCGTTGTATGTGGTATGGGTACAAGAAATACTCTCTAAGAATTTTCCAAACAGTCCCATTACTTACATTCAAAGTATTTGCAATTTTTCGAGTAGAAGTACCTGGATCTTCCTCTATCATGTCCAGCACATTCTCTTCTAATTCTACCGTTCTTACTGTCATTGGCCTTCCTGGTCCTCCACTTCGTTCCAATGTGCCTGTTTCATGAAGACCTTGATGAATACTTCGGTAGGTTTTTCTATCAGGAACATTACGGTCAGGAAATCGTTCAATGTACAACCGTCTAGCTTTTAATGAATTGCCATCAGCAAGTCCATAAATGAAATGCATGTCAGTCATCTCGGCGTTCGTATAGCGATTCATGATAGAGGACTTCACTAACAAAAGTTTAAGTATTAAAAGGCAGAAAATACACGTCAATCAGTCTCAACAAATTTGAAACATACAAAATCAATCACGAAACGTATTCAAATGAAATCTACATTTTAACTGATTTACTTTTCTATGTCTGCACTTGCCTATTGTAAGTGGGTAAAACAGCCGTTCTTTGTAATCGGAATGTTGTTAAATGATAACAACGCGTTTTTACAATTTTTTTATACTCGGTAAGTCCAGTGTTGTACGCCATATTTTTATTTCGGCTACATTAATAATTTCAAAAACATCAAAATTGGTTTTGTCGAAAATTTTTCTCGCCCTGTATCTTCGAAACAAAGGGGCTTTTCAAAAATCATAAAAGTACAAAATGTTCTTAGAATAGTTCATGGAATAACCCCTTGAATTTTTGCCATATGTTTAATAAACACCCTGTATTACGAAATACCGCTAAACTCAAATTGTAAATCTACACATACTTTGCGTACTTCAAAATTCTAACTTACGAGCGTCTATATTTTAAAGCTTTATATTTTTTAATATAATAAATACTGTGTATGCAATACATTTCACATTAAATTAAAGTACATATCTTCATTTACTTTATACATTTGGAAATAACATAACAACACCTACTATTACTTGGACTGTTAAAGGTTCACAAATGTAATGATTACCGACCACTCGTGTGTATGCCATTAAGCGATCTTTAATTACACTTTTCAATTCTAGGATTATGTTTGTCGTATAATAAACTTTCTTGTATCTACTTAAAGTACAATTAGTATAATTAAATATTTATAACTTCGGATTTTTATTTCTTTGTCCTCCTAGATTCGTGTTTTTGCCCACTGTGCAGTACGGCGCGGTGTAGTTATTCTACTACATAATTCATTAATATTTTAGCAACAAATGCTACCTTCGTCGTTTTTCTATATTATACAATTGATATATAACGATAAAATTGAAAATCTTAACCTCCCCTTTTTATTGTATTTAACAATCTATGAACACGAGATAGAAGGTGAGAAGAATGCAAGGTATGACAACAAAAACGTCACAGATAGCAATATATATACGTATACACAATCGTCTTCTGGATAGAGACGCGTACCTGCAGTTGTATTAACATGGAAAGGATCCGGAACGGATTTTACATTACTGTTCCGTTCTAATGGCAAAACGCTCGTCTGGAATGTCTAAATGAACAAATTCTTAGAGGGTGCGATGCTACAGAACGCGCACAGGAACGCAAATCTTTTCCATTAGAGTAATTGCTGAAATCGAACCCCAAATACTACTACCGGAAATAGACAACACGCCTCCGTATATCGAAAACAAAAGAATCACTGAATACGTTCGCTTGTTAAGAACTTCCGACGATTCTTGTCTTTAATCTTGATATTGATATGAAGAGTACAGGAAAACGCTTTTATTTGTTGCCTCGCATTTACTTTAACAATAAATACTTGTGTAGGTAGTGTTGAAGCGTATGTATGTACATATTCTAAAGGTCTACACTTAATGTAACTCAGTGCTGCTCGCTCCCTATTAATTGTTGTCCTAAGTAATTTTACAAAGGACTACTGCGCATTTACATCGTTTTGAACAGAACATATGTAAAAAGTAAAAAACAGATGCTAGAGGAGAAGAGGGTAATGTTTCCTTCCCATAAGTTGGTTTCGAATAATAATATATAATTACTTTTGGAAGAATTGATGATTGTCATAAGCTTCATTGACTCAGAAATGAGATTTTAGCCTCCAAGAGCAATTCAAGGAAGTGGAAAGACCAATATTACCACCTTCTCTCCTAATTAAAAAATATTAGGTTTAAACTGAAACACAACAACATGCTGAAGTCTATATACAATTGCCAAAAGGATTAAATCGCCTACAGAACAATACATTGTTGCATTAGCGTTCTTTCTCTGCCCTATTATGAAACTAAAGAAAGATAGTAAGAAAAAAAATAAATAAAACTTAAGCCATGTAATATAAAATACATCACAGGTACAAAATAAGTCCATCACTCCGAAGTATCTACATTAAATTTGTCATACGCTAACTCTGTCCATCAGCCGGAGTAAATAGACTTACATAACTTCTCAAAGTAGAGATCAGATATGCCAAGGTCCGTTGCCAATATGGACTTGTTCATCACCGCCCTGTGATGTTAACAGGTGTCTTTTACGTACATTCATGTTATAGTTATCATATCGAAATTAAAGTTTGCTCTATAGATATGGAGGCTCTTTTCTTTCCAAAATTCTGAAGAAACATAAGGCATTATAATATTACATAATGCCTTATGTACATACGGCATTATGTAATATTCTCTTAATTGAACTCCACAAAAACTCGAGCCATTTGTGGTCCGAACACTATCAGCTGCGTCTTGTAAGCGTTTATTTCCAATTGATTATTCTCTGCAAATTTAGATATCCACTTGAGATCCTCATTTAGTTGCTGGTGGGCTTGAACCAGCTTTGATTGCACAGACGAAAGGTGAATTTTGCAATGATTCAAATCTAGAGGCAAGTGTGAGGTGTACATATTAAATAAAGCCGAGCTAATAATCGTGGATTGTGGAGTTCTGTGGTGTATTATTAGCGCATTAGATATCATGCCATCAATTGCAATTCGCTGTGTTCGATTGTGTAGATGGGAACGAAAGAATGCTATACATGAATCCGATATGCCATTAGATTTCAAAATTGGGAGCAATGTTTCATGATGAATTATATCCAAAGCTTTACTAAAATCTCACATAACAATAGCAGTTACATTTTCCTGGTCCACCGCATAAAGTACGTCATCAACTGCATGTATCATTAGCAATTAGCAAATTAGCAATACTGACGGAGAGAAAATTACCGTATTAGCCCGAGTATAACGCGACCCCGAATTTAACGCGATCCGTTCATTTTTCATAAAAGAATTCAAAGAAAATAAATTCAATCAAATAAGCATTTATTTAATAATAGATTATAACTAGTGTTGCTCAATTTGCGCCAACAGCCAGTTGCGGGCGCATAAAAGTTTACACAAAATAAATGGTCAGAAATAAAATATAATACGTGCTCAAACACTTACCGTCTTAAGAGCCTTCCGTGAAATCACAAAGTGAATAATGTCTGTTAAATATTTGCAACATTAGATATGTTTCCATAGTTGTTTCGGCAAACTGAGTGCGGCGTGAGGGAAAAGTGTGTTTATATGCAGAAAACGAACGTTCTACATCTAGTGACGTTATATTTGCGTAATTAAAGTAATCTTTGGAACAACTTAACGGTTCTGTTGACGCACCTTCATAAATTTGTCTTAATGTGCCAAAATCAGAATCTTTCTCTAAAACACTTTCAAACCTTTCTAGAACACAAACATTTTTTGCGTCTTCTACCGCGCATAGCTGTGCGTGAACATGTTGCACTATTTGCAGAGATTCCACTAACGACACCGAAGGATTTTGTAATTTTTCTATTGCCTCCACTAGTCCGAAGTAATTGTTCTGAATAGTTTTTAATATTGAAATTTCGACTGGCTTTCCTTGATAGCCGCACCATCACTCATAAACATCAACAGTTGGTTTGTTGAAAGTTCAAACTTTTGCAATGTATTTAACACTAACTTTGAAATTACTTCGGCAGTACATTGTTGTAATCGTCTGGAAACTTATAGAATTGAAGGTGACGATTGATGTGGTTTCATTGTACGTACCATTACATTAATCACAGAATGTTTTTTACGATCTGTTGTTTCGTCCTCACATAACCACAGTTTTTTATCTTTCAACTCCGATTTAATTCTTTTTTCATGTTCACGAGCAAATGACACAATTCTTTGTAACGATGTCCGACTTGGTAATTTGCAGTCCGAATATTTATTCCATTTGCTTCCTTGTCTAGTAAATTAAACGGTAGATTACATGGAATAAAGGTAACACATAAATTAAATTGAAATTTGTCATAGTGTCGTGTGCATTTTTTTTTTTTTGGGAATGCTGTTTACTATTTACGTGATGTAGACAATCCCTTTTGGACCAACACATTAAAGGGATATTACAAACTACACATTGAATTTTAACACCATCATAATTTAGGTCAGGCATTTCTGCTATAAATTCTGTAACTTTGTCCAACATTGGTCGTTTTCACGACGTAGACAACATTTTTAAAACAAACGTAGAACTACGAAATAGTATCTACGACAGCGTACATGTATACACAACAGATCTGGTTGAGGCTAATTATACTGGGGGTTGTATCGAACCTCAGCCACTGCCCGTTGGCGCTAGTGAGCAATTCTAGTAATTAATAATAAATGTAACGCAGGTTAAATTTAAGTCAATAAAATTAAGTAATGTAAAACAAAATTAATATTAGGTAAGTAACAAGATACCTAAGTGAAAGAAAAATAAAAAAGCAAATGTTTATTCAGAATCTGAACTGTTTTCAGAATCAGAACTCTTTGATATCGCATCGGTATCGTCAGTATGCTCGTTTACGCTTTCAGTGTCCCACAAAATGTCATCTTCAGACCCATCTAAATTATTGGAAGTGCAGCATTCCTTGAAACCTTTAACTATCGATTCAGGTAAGATCTTCTGCCAGGCGGTCGCAACCCATTCTCCTAAAAATGAGACTGAGGGTTTTTTTATTTTTCCTGAAGATGTTAGTAGGTGATTGTCCGCTAATAGCCAGTTGTATTCTTTTCGTAAGTTATTTCTAAATGGTTTATTAACCACCACATCCAAGACTTGCGGCTGGGATGTCATACCACCCGGTATTATTATAAGATCGGAATTCAATGCCTCGATTTTTTCCTTAACACCTGACATTAGGTGGCCTCGAAATGCATCAAGGACTAGCATAGAGCGAGTGTTTCTCAGAGAAGTTCCCCGTTAACTTAGATATACCTCGGCAGATTCATACACGCAGGTCGGGCGAAGGAATAGGCGTACAAATAAGAAGACTCGTTACATTCCATTACATGAACAAATTTAACGCGAGTCAATTTTTTAACGGGAAATAATTAGTCAAAAATTATCGCGTTATATTCGGGCTAATACGGTAATTATTTTAAGTAACCGGACATGCAAAAATCAAGTAGATTTACGTCTGGTGCACAAGATGAGTAATTAATTTGTTGCAAGATGCCTGGGTGCCTATCACGCATAAAATAGAGAGTTTACGCCACCAAATATTGCTTTAACTTCGTTTGCTTATTAGAAAATGCCAAACAGGGATATCTAAACAAAAATTAAGTAAATCTTGGTAAAAGAATCAGTACCTACTATCTTGAAAACAATACATTTGTGGATGTATGCTTCTTCCAACGTTTAATTGGGCTTCGTCTCAATAATACAGGGCAGCCTATGATATTCAATAGAATATTCCACAATCTAGTATATTGAAGAAAAGGAAAAATGCTATAATTCGAGCGAATTTATTGGAATTACCTATTCACAGTGTTGCACCGTTTCCCTGCTAACTCAACATGCACCTTTCTCATGCTCTATTGTGTCTTCGGTAACCAAAATCGTAGACCGAAGACCTAAGTCGTTACCGAAGACACAATAGAGCTTCAGAAAGGTGCATGTTAAATTAGCACCGAAACGTTGCAACACTGTGAATAGGTAATTTCAATAATTTCGCTCGAGTTACAGATTTTTAATTTTTCTTCAATATCAAAGACGAGCAATTAACCTTCAACATATTAATATGGTATATTGTACCAAAAGGGAAACTATCAAGATTAAGGGCGTTCACAAGAGCAAATACCCAAACGTGAAATAAATTTTATATTGCCACTTCTTACTTAGTATGTTTCGAAATAAATTACGATCCATCAACCGGATAATTACGGGGCGGCCTTCATATAATTGCGGAATTCTCATTCGGTAATTTTCGTAGGTATAAAATGATGAATGGTTAATTACAGGACTCCCTTCTTCCCATCACCTTTCCGGATCGTCGCGACCGTGCGGAAAATTCTACATGCCCCTAGATCGGCTTTAAATTTCCCAAAACAGTGCCCGCCCTGCCACTGAAAGGAAAGCTCCCAAACGCACACCGGCAACTAGCTAAAAACGGAAAGGAGCCAAAAGGATCCAATTTAAATAATTATTTTGTACTGAAACCAACGTTGGCAATACCGATGTTTAAATATAATTAAATAGGAATAGAGATAACACGCTTAAGACCGCAGGAATGGGGGTTCCATCGAGATAAAACAATAAATCTTCGCGAACAATTCGAGAAATGTTACCATTGTGCTGCAAGTATGCAACAGCGCTCTCTTAGCGCAATAGGTTCGGGTGTAAATTGTTTAAATGGTAGCGTGGGAAAGGGAAGTGAGTGATCGTAGTACCTCTATGGGACGCGGTGACGGCGTTTGTAGTGGTCGGTATGTTAGCATTCTGCGTTTCACTTTATCGATAATTCAACAGGGTCCAATTCTCTGTGCCGTTTTATCGTTCCACTTATAATTTATCATGATAGCAACACTCCTGGAGAAACTTTATATATGAATAAGTACCGCTGTAGGCGGCCGACATAAATCCTGCGTAGCTCTTCTCTAAAGAATTATTCAGTATGGATAATCAGCGAGGTAAGCTTTAGTCACCGTACATTTGATTAATGCGAATTTATGCGTATAAGCGCAATATACGGAGATATTTTGCGTTGATACGGTTTTGCGAGGGGCCACGTAAATCCATTCACTGACATTTTTATCTCTACGAACGCCTGCAAACAGACAATAGTAAACGTTCATTCATTCTGCATGATGGAGTTAATGGAGTTAAAGTATTCAAATTCTGTTGAAATATAAATGGAAAAAAGTAAAATTTTAAACCTTGGTAGTTAGAAATAACAAAAAAAAAGAATCAAGAAAGCTTTCTACGCATAATAAAGAAAATAATTAATGAAGACGATATAGGTGTACCATTTCATGCAAGAAAAATGGGTCTTAGTTCTGTAATATGTAGGTGGCAGAAACTTCATTACATATACCTTTTCAAGAGATATTTCATGAAATAACTATCTACGTTTTCAAAATTGGGTTTTATTCAGAAAAGATAATTTTCAATTCATGTTATATAGGTATAAAGGAGTGTAATACTTTACTTATTGTTAGAACGGTAATAAGGAATAACCACCGAATAGTCTACTGTAGAAGAAAAACAATCAGAGCAACTCAAACACTCCCACTTTCAATTGAAGAAACTTAGATCTTCGTTCAGTAATATCTATAAGCCAGCACCACTGGAATATATTGCCTCCTTTCGTTGCTTTTCTACTCTAAAAAAATCCTAGGGCTGTATTATTTTAATTTTTTGTGCGATAGTTACAAACTTATGAATCCTTTTGTGTATAGTTTAAGGTGAAAATAGAAGAAGACTTAATTCTTGACCAGTGACGTCGAAGAGATGGTAATATATAGTAAAATAATATATACCCACATACAATACAATAGAACTTCAACGCTATAAAGGCATCTTTGTGAGACCATCTATTTAAGCTCGGATCCAAACTGCGGTGAAATACAAATTATATAACACGTGTAAAGCTCGTTTTTGTAAAACTAAAATTAATTTTAGGTTAATCTCGTTCCCCCAAAAGAAAAGCTCATCGTAATATGGGAGTTAATGTAAGCAAAGTATACAGGGTATGGCGTTTAAGCCGTCGATTAGCCGAACACTAGAAATTATTGCTGGCTGAATGGTGAAAAATTGTCTTCGATGGATTTTTGATACTGACCTTTCAAATAAAAATATTGGCAAGTCTGAATTACTCCCGGTAATACCGGAAACGAATGTCACCTTGCTTAGTTTTAATAGAATACCCTGTATATTTTTTCATTTTCTGATAGCACACATTATTCTACATAAGTTCTGTAAAGATTTCCATATTCCTATCTTTGACTAAAATCTGTTTTTTGAAGAAAACAGATTTTAGTGAATTTTAGCATTTTAGTGACAGCGGAAGGGAAAGTTAATGATTAAGAAAACATTTAAGTTACCAGGTTGAAATTTCCCGGTTATGTGGTCAGTACATTGTACTACTGTATAAAGTTAAAAAATTGTAAAATTGATAATACAGGACTATCCAAAAGGTTATTGACTTAACTTAACCAATAAAACGCAATAACTTACTTATTTTAAATGGAACACCATGTATATTATCGGCGCATATGATTTGCCTGATTATTCTCTCTAAAAGCACACTCCCTATATCTACCTCTACTAGTTTATGAGCTATGTGAATATTTTCGTGTCAGGAACAAATTCGGATAGAAGATTATGCAACAAAAGGAAAAATATGTTAAATAAACTGAAAACAAACGACATTTTATCAAATGCGTTCAAAATTTCCACCGCTCGGTCCTAATTTGTAAATTCTTTTTAAAATACCAAAATTATCTATTATCACTAGAGTTTGTTAAAAAAGGTGGTACCGGCAGTGGCGCACCACATAAAAGTCGGTACGTAATATACAATATTAGAAAAATAATATTGTTACCTTTTGCTGTCACCTTGATGTCCACTGTGGCAATTGGCAACCGCCCTGGTAAGCTGCGTAGAATTGCAACATCAGCAACGCTTCCATTGTCAATTCATTCAGCCGTCGACGGTGTTGTGAATACGTTGTCGTATACTTCGAAAATGATCGTTCGACATCCAATGAAGTAAGATTTGCAAATGTCAGATATTTCTTTTCCTCATCTGGGCACCCTTGATTTTCAGTTCTAGACCGAACCTTTTGTAAATTGGGATTTTTGGTTAAAATTGCACAAAATTTTTGAGCAACATCGACTCTTATAGTGTTCGTCAAGTTTTCTAGAGAGGCTTGTAAATTGTTTATGCAATTTAATGCGTCTCGTGCAGGTAACTGACTGTTTTCTAATTGCTCAATAGCTTGTACAACTTCAGAATAGTTCATGGAAATTTCATCTATTTGTTGTTGAATGTTCGAATTGGAAAAAAGTTGCTGACTATCTCGAACTACTGCAAAATCATTTGAGTCAAGTTTCGAGATGACATTTTTCACTTGTGAAAAATATTTCTGATAGTAAGATACTGCCTGGAGCCATGTTCCCCATTGCGTTTTTACAGGCTGAGGTGGTGGTGGTAATTTCGGACACAATTGTTTGAATACACGGATGTGTTTGGGAGATTTGATGAACACTTTTTTGGCAGATGCTATTAATTTATCCACCATCGGATACTTCTTTCGAATGGTTTCTGCTACGAGGTGACATGCATGTATGAGGCATATTATGAGAAGAAGAGTCGGAAAGCATATTTTCAACATCCTACCAACTCTCAGCATTGTTGCAGCTCCGTCAGTAACGAACATTGTGACTTGAGTTCCTGTGATACAAAATTCTCTCAACGAATCTTTTATTATCTTGACAACGGTTTCTGCATTAGTTTTCTGAATCCTTTTACTGAATAACAACAATGAACCTGGTGGACCATCACGTTTTAAAGGACGCGCTACAACATGAATGACGCTGTGTTTCTGAGCATCAGTTGTTTCATCCACACATAGGCAAATTTTCTTATTTCTCAACTCGTCTTTTATACATTCCTTTAGTGTACCTTGCACCCGTGGCAAATTGTATCGTAATTGCATAGATGTTGGCAGCTTCCGTGAGGGAACGTTCTTAGCCCAAAAAGACGAAAATGTTCATTAGATACTAGATGTTGTGGGATGTTGCACACACTTAACATAAAAATAAAATCATATAAAAATTGCCAGTATGGGATACAGTTTCTTAAATTCAATACATGACGTTTACTTTTACAATGTTTTCTACATTCAAACCTATCGCGACTTAGCAATCCGCTATTGCATATTGTGCAATAAATATGCGGATTTCTATATTCTAATCCAGAGAAATGCCTGAGATATTTATTCACATTCGAAGGGAACGTTACACCCTTTGGGCGTCCCATCTTCGCGTACTTATTTGGCGTGCAGCGTACAACGTACTGTCGCTTTGAACTTTTTCGCGGTACTGTCGAGATCGACTACGAGTTGAAAATTACCCCTACCCACGCCGCTAGCGCTACGGTACTGCCATCGGGTAGCATCTTTTTAACAAACTCTAATTATCAAGCTTTTCTATTTGAAAATGGAAGATCTTGCACTTCTGTCGAGAAAGTCAAATCGTTCCACAGGCTTTTTAAGAAAAGAAAAAAAAGCAAGAAGATAAAAATAATAAACTCTAACATAAAGATTATATTTCGTGAACTAGGTAAATATGTATATTAAATAAATAAGTGGCTTCAATTAACAATCACTTTTTTATTTTTATTTTTCGAAATACTCGGTTGAATGCCATAATTTCGAATGAAAAAGTCATTTAGGATTTACAAACGTTCAGAACTGCCCGGTAGAAACTAGTAGAGATAAGTATAAGGAGCGTTACTTAATTCTCATAGAGATTAGTCATATAAATCATATGCGCTGATAATATAGAGGATGTTTCGTTTAAAATAAGTGCGTCTTATCGGTTAATATAAGTCAATAACCTTTTGTTTCGCCCTGTATTATTAGGTTTACTATATTTTAATTTTGTACAGTACTACAACGTACTGACTGTATAACCAGAAAATTTCAACCTCGTAATTGAAACACTTTTTCTGTTGCTGACTTTCCATTCCGCTGTCAATTAAACGTCAAAATTCATTAAAATCCGTTTTTCTCAAAAACGGTCAAAGATAGGGAAATCTTAACAGAATTTATGTAGAATAATGTGTGCTATTAGAAAATGAAAAAATAGACTGGGTGTTCTATTTAAAATAAGCAAAGTGACATTCATTTCCGGTATAACCGGAAATAATTCAGAGTTACCTATATTTTTATTTGAAAGATCAGTATCAAGAATCCTTGAAAACAAATTTTCAGCATACCGCCACACCCTGTATACACCTTAAAGTTTCAATAGTACACATGTTTTTTATTTTAGCTAGAACAACAAAACTTAAAAATATTTTATAAAATTAACAGATTTTTAAAAAGATTTGTTGAAATTTCATTATGACCAGTAGCCATTGTGTTAAAAAGGTAAAGGATGGCGAAAAAATGCAGCTGAACGTCGCAGAGCGTTTAAGCCATGTAGGCCCGCTACGTGCCCATGGTGTCATTAAGATTTAATTTCCTCTGATATAACCGAGAAAATGTCGAAGGAATACTTTACAATTAAAAAAAAAATTTTCGAATAATTGTCGAAACTGATGCATATGTTCCTAATATTGAATCAGTTCTGAAGTTTAACATTTTGATACAAGTACATTAGTATCCTTTTACGTGTGGTGACGGCCCAACGCGGTATATAAGCTACGAAGCTTGCTAGAACCTTAGAAGCTTCGGGTATGTGTAAAGTGTGCCATGACTTTGTTACTATCACCCCCGCCACGTAGAGGGTAAAACAGCTAATTATTACCCAACATGCGCATAATGACTGGGGATTATACCCGACCTATTAGAAAAAACTGCCACCGATCCTGGCAGGACTCGAACGCATAGCGGCTCTGCCTAACTTTGCTACAGTTAGGAGCAGGCCCTCTTACCAATGGGCCACCAAGCCGTTACTTTGAACTGAATTCGTAAATAGAGATGCATAATCGGGTACTCTAAATCTGTGGCACTGGAACACTGAAACAGTTCACTAAAACCCTTACCACAATACTTAACTCGTGCTGGACGCACGTTTCGATAGCCAAGCTATCATCATCAGCAGTAAAACTGAAATTCAGTTTTGCTCGAAACGTGCATCCAGTACGAGTTAGGTAAAGGTTTTAGTGAACTGTTTCAGAGATGTTGCCCAAAATCCATATATTTAAGATTTCAAAATCTCTTCAGACCTGGATCATATTTACTTGACCTCCCTACCCTTACGAATGGCAATTGGGTTGCGTCCCTATTTGGGCATTCTTTCTCAAGCTTGCTGTCATCTCTTCCTGTCTTCTATTTGTTGCTCTGTTGAACTCTTCATCGTAGCATTTTTCGAAATTTTGTTTCTTATCTTCTAATTTACGTTCTTCTTTTGCTGCTCTCAGAAGTATAGATACTTAAAGCTTGTTGCAGGTTTTAACTTCCTAATTCTTATTTCGTTTTTCTTTTCTATATCATTTGTTATCATTGTTCCTCTCTTCTTATTATAGCGTTGATTTTCATACCGATATTCAAAAGTTCTTAATGGCATATTTTATTATAGATGAAGCAACTGTTCTTTCCAATTTCAAGTTTGCTAAGTTACATAACATAAACTAGTGGTTTGCACTTGGGTGGGGTATGGAACAAATTACCTGACTGTAGTAAAGAGTTTACAAGCAGACCCAAATGTTTAAATACATTCTATGCGATGATCTTGCTTGATTGAGCCTAGTGCGAATACAGTGTCTTGGAAACTCAGACCCACATATGTATATTCATTTTCATAAAGATAATTTGCAAAAGTAAACAGGTAAACTGAAACACTTCTCTAAAACCCTTACGTTTCGATAGCCATCATCAACACTGATAATGGTAGCTTGGCTATCGAAACGTGAGTCCAGTGCGAGTGAAGTATTGTGATGAAGGGTTTTAGTGATGTGTTTCAGTGTTCCAGTGCCAGAGGGTTCGAGTATTTGCTTAAACAGCTAAATATGTCGTAGCTAGTTTTTATGATTGTTTTGCAAATTGGATGTAGAATGTCGATAATACATAAGTACAGAATTTTGTATCTTCTAAAACCTTCGACGTTATTATCTTCAAGGACAATATCTTGCCGTTCTACTTAAAGTATCTTCTCTGCAAGAAAACTGTCTAAATCTACATCTATAATTTACTTGTTTTACAAATTTCCCAATAACGTAAAATGTTAACATTTACACTTAATCGTCTTAATCACAAATTTAGAGAGTAAACAGATTGCTCCTCGTAAATAAAAGCACGCCTTACAATTCGTATTTTATAATTGAACAAATAAAGATCACGGAAAATAGCAAAAAATAGATCAGATAGAGAACGTAAAATTTTCTTTGCAATCTCTGTTGGTAGACCTGCGAGTAAGCGTGACTCGTTGAAAATCGGAACTTTGATTAATTGCAAGTTTACATCTCCGGATCCGGTGTGTGCTTGAGTATCAGATTGTCTGCAACTGATCGTCGTGGTGGTAGTCACGATCATTTCCTTAATTAGCGAGCTTATCGAGTAGAGAGATTAATTTAATCGAATGGATGCTATCGACGTAAATACGTGGCTTTTCCTTAAATTTTAATCGTAAGGGAATGATAAATGCTAGTTTTCTGCGAAAGTATTTCAAGGTTCAGGTGGTAATAATTTTTAAAAATTATAACTTTGATAATGGAAATATAAAAATCGTGAATTAGACTTTTTGGAAAAACGCAGCGAATGAAATTTTGCACTTCACGCAGCTCTCAATCGACTGCTTTTTCCGGTAACTAGAACCGTTGATCACGCCGCCCATTCTTGATTCTAGGAAATTCTAAGAAACGTAAAAAAATCGTTGGGATTTAAGCACTGTGGGAAGGATGATCTAATAACTTGATGTCTTGCTGCTCTAAAAAAGTCAATCATCTTTTGAGCTCTATATGAAGTCGCATTGTCATGGTGGAGGATGATTCGTCGTTGTGGGTTGATTTTCCTGAACACGGCAATCACTTCTGGTAAACAAACGGTTGTTTAACAATCGGCATTAACCATTCTTCGATCTTCTAAAGGAATTGTACCAACATGACGCGAAAGTAAGGCAAAAGTTGCCACCACTTTCTTCAATTCATTTCGGAAGCGGATAACTTTTGTTGGCTTGTCCTCAGCTTGAAAGATCCGCACAGCGGATTGTCGTTTGGTTTCGGGTTCATAGGAATAAATACATGATTCGTCCCCACTCACGATACTATAAACAGCTTTTCGACCCCAATTAACGCGAGCCGCCATTTATTCTTCAGTTAAAAGGTATGGGATTCAACGGGAAACTAACTTTCTCAAAGCCAATTCATCATGCAAAATTCTTGGGTTGAGGTCTTTGAAATGCCTAAGAATGCCTCAATCTCGCGATATGTCATGAGTCTCAATCTTCCTTGATCAGTTGGCACACAGCAGCGATATTTTTTTTAGTTACTGTTGGCTTTGGTGATCCTGTCCTGGGATCGTGGTCCAGACTAGTGCGTCCACGTTGGAATTCGCAGTACCAGCGAGAACTTGTCGACTGATGTGGTACTTCATTACCAAAAACAAAAACCAACTCCAGAGAAGACTGTTGTTGAAATAATCCTCTCCGAAGGTTGTAAGAAATCATTGCCGAACATTTTTTCAGCTCACTTCCAAGTGACTTGTCAGTTTTAAAAATTTGCTGTGATTAAATCACTTGCCCTATCTTGATGAAACTTTACGTTTAATAAATATTTCAGTGGTGGCACCCTTTATCTGGCTATTTGCACTACTAAAAGGACAACCCTCGTATTGCGTTCTTTGGTAATATACAGCTAATCTTCGTGTGATAATTCTCATTTATACAATTTATCAAGTGTATCACAGGTCCTGTTAACATTTGCATTTCGAACAAGCCCTTGTAATATATGGATAACAATTTGCAATTGGAATGTCGGTAAATTATTCGACTTCTAATTTCCAATGCTGATAATAGCTGACGTCGCAGATCAGAAGGGTAGCGGGACGAGTCGTAGTAGTGAGGAGTTGAGAGAAGGAGGGGCCGGGTAACTACACGGAGGAAGATTTCTCAAACGGCAGATGATTTGTATCGCCAGTCTAAAGCAAATGTTACAGAAACAGAAGAGACAGCGCGTCCGACACAAAGAGAAACTGGCGACAATAGGCCGTGATAAACCCATTGTTACCGCACAATAGTCTATCAACATGACACTGACAGAGAGTCGACCTGTGTGTTGTATACGTGTGTGTGTGTACGGGTGTCGGTGGCAGTGGTTTCCTAGTCCAGGATTTGTTTCGATCCCTTTTCCCCTCTTTCTCCTCTTAACCGCCGCCGACCATGTCTTTCTGTTGCTGAAAATTTAAGAGCTCCACGACAACGTGCAGTAATATTTAGACGTGACCTCACCATGGGTACTAGTCAACTACGATTTATGATCTGGAGCTGACTTAAAAGGGAAATGTAATAATTCCTTTAATTTCTTGAAGGTGTAATGGTTGTTGTCGTTTTACTTTTTTGTTTAACAAAACGTTCCGTCGCTCAACGTAGTTATAAATGCTATTAATTTCACTTACTCGGAAATTTATTGCGATTATTTACATGGTGGCAGCGCCGGTAGACCGTATGCTTCGAAAGGGGTGCCCAGTTAATAGAAAGAAAATTCATAACGGGTTTGAAGTGGGAAATTGCGGACGCAAATTATTCTTACTGGTGTTTCCGCTTACAGCAAGAGGTAACGATTTGCTATGCCCTCAGAAATTATGTATCAGTCTATTTCGTTCGGATAAAATATTGACTGTAATAATTCTTGATGCTTAGGATTTAAGTTAAGAAAAGATAAACATCTTATGATGTATACCAGTGTATACATCATCATACGGTTAACCTCAGAGACAATATCTGATTGTTTAGAAAGAAAGTTTAAAGAGTACCTACAAAATTGAGAATGACTAAGAGCCTCTCCACGGAATTTTCTCAGTGTTCAACTTTATACGAGGCACGTCTAGGAAATAAACGTCCATTTGTATTTATTGCCGCGGAAATGCTGCAATCGCAGTTCGGCGCATACGCGGTAGTTGCTCTGAGTTAAGGAGAAGGAGATGACGCCATTTCAAGATCACTGTTTATTGTTTACAGTTTATAGCGCTTGGTTAGAATGACGAAGTTGATTGAAAATTCCGCCGCTAGTGAGATTAAATCTGTAATTCGTTTTCTGAATGCGAAGAACACTAAAGCAGTCGACATTCATCGACAAATTTGCGAGATTTACGGAGAAAATGCGATGAGTGATTCAATGGTAAGGAGATGGCTCCGACAGTTCAATGAAGGACGATCAAGTGTACGATAACGAACAAAGTGGGTTTCCGAGTTTGGTTAATGAGCAACTGGTTCGTGCAGTTGAAGAACTCGTAAAGGCAAACCGTAAGATTACAATATCTGCTCTTTCTATGAAATTTCCACAAATTTCAAGAGCACTTATTCATGAAATTGTTTCTGAAAAACTGAATTTTCGAAAACTATGGGCTCGTTGGTTGCTGAAAACTCTTACAGAGCAACACAAAAAAAAGCGTCGAGGCAGTGCACTTGATTTTTTAACACGCTACAACAAAGATGGTGATGATTTAGCTAAGCAAATCTTGACACCTCAAAAAATCATGTGTACAGTCTTTTGGGATAGACACGACATTCTATTGGTGTATTTTTTACTGCGAGATGAAATAATCAATGCAAATGTTTACAGCGAGACGCTTAGGAAACTGCGTCGCGCAGTAGAGAATAAGCACCGAGGTATTGTTTTGACTCATGACAATGCCCGACCTCACACTGCGAACAAGACACCACAACTCTGACAGCACTTTGGCTGGACTCAGTTTGACAACCCTCCGTACAGCCCTGACCTCTCCCCTAACGACTTCCATCTCTTTTTGCACCTGAAAAATCCTTGGTGATCAAAAATTCAACAACGATTAAGAGCTCAAAGAACATGTTCCCACATGGTTGACAACACAGGCGGCAACTTTTTATGAGGAAGACATACAAAAACTTGTGCCACGCTATGACAAGTGCCTACAAAATGGTGGGAGTTATGTGGAAATATATTTTAAGGTTTGTAGTTTTTTTTGCAATAAATATTTTTTTTGTACCTGTACTCGTCTTGTTTTTATTATCAAACGGAACCTAGTTTCTGGACGCGCCTCGTATTTTGATTTTTGCGATACAAAATTTTCAATGGATATCACAGAAAATTTGTAAATAAGATGGGGAAATTACGAGCTGATCTAGCTAATTTACTGAAGACTTAAGACAAATTACTTATCAAATTAAATACCTAATTATATTTTTCTTCTCAAACAAACTTACTCATTTCATTAGTACGCCGGTTGCTTTGGCTAGCACAATCGTCGCTTAGCCTGGGAAAACGCAACCCCTATACAAGGTCTTTGACGGCTGCAGCAAAGCTACACGAAGGGAAATTTAATAATAAAGCGCCCCACCGCCAGCATCGCCGCCTCCATGATTAAACGCGTCAAATATCAAACGCCATAAATCTGCTTGGCGTCATATAATGACTAAATTCTTAAAAATGGAGTGTAAATACGATATGCATACACCGTACCGGTGTTTGTAACAGTCGACCCTTGCAAAAGCGCTTTGTTGGGATGGAAAATTGTAAGTTAGTGCATTACCAACATCTACGTAATAAAAGGTACGGCGCATGGTTTCATTTAAGGATATGCAAACGATATTTAAGTTTCATTACACAGCAGGGGAAAATGCAATACTGCAGACAACTCCAACGCCGTGTTATTCTGTTATTCCATAAAATATTTATGAATGCAATTATTTTTATTATTTAAAACTCGCAATTTCTAACAAATGGCTATCAGTTAGGCTATTTTCAAAAGCAAAATACTTTTGGGAAAAACATTTGCATACTGTAATCTTATATATTTGAGAAAGGTTAATTGAAAGATAATTACCAGTCATAGGCCCAGGAGTATATTGTAGATTGCAAGTAATAACGTTTAACAAAAATTAAATTGGTAGAATAAAAACTAACTTCAACATTTGCCGTTAACGCGACTTCTCTGGTAACGCGTCACCTAAGAAAAACCTCCCGTTATTTTGAATAGTCAAACTTGAAGAAAGTTTTTACATTCTCACAAATTAAATTTTCAATCAAAATGGCCATCCGAATTTACGCTCCAACATCTAACCATTTGACATTAACGAGAATCGACAACTGTATAATCTGGACGTTTCCTACCGATTTTTAGGAAAATGTTACATTAAAAACGAACCTTTGCGACCTGAAGAAAATGGAGCGCATGTTGTTGGCTGGGAGAGGAGTCTCGTGGCTATAAAAACCACTGAAGAAGTGAAAATGGGTCAGAAATAGGATCGCTCTGACATAGATTCTCGGACCACACTTGTGTGAACGTCATTGCATATGGCACTAATGGCATTGACCTTCGACGTTGTAATTTTAATATCATAATACATATAATGAAATTGTCATACCTACACGACATATCAGTTAGCACCTTGGAAAAAATTGCTGAAAGCCAATGAGTATAGAAGTTACTTCATCTGTGGTTAGACTTATATTCTATAAAGATATATACGATGCTGCAGTTAATAGTATTCTGACTAATCATAGAAGATCTCAAAATGCGGTATATTAGAATACATTACAAAAAAGAATTGAAATGAACTAAACGAATTTGTGTGTTAATGAAAATAAATAACAATATTAAGTTAAAACAATCAGAAGAATTCTCTCGATTGCAATGCCATCCCTTTTTGTATAGTAGAACAAACGAGGTGCATTCAAGTTATAACACCTCCGATATTTTTTCTGAGAACTGGAAACAGATAGAAACATGCGGTTTGTTTTAAAATAAGCGGGCACTCTTTGTCAATGCGTGGCAGAGATAGCAGTACTGTACGGCACATAGAACCTTTAACGGCAGCGGCGAGAGTGAGAACTGTTTTTGATACTTCAAATGGCGACGTTTTCTGTGACTTGTGGTGATGGTGTCATGGATATGTCTAACGTATGCTCGTGGGTGCGACAGTTCAAAGAAGGCAGAACGTCGTGTGACAACAAACCAAGACAATCTCGGCCTCGCACAAGCCGGTCTGACGACATGATCGAGCGAGTGGTGAAAGTTGTTTTGGGGGATCGCCGAATGAGTGTGGAACAGATCGCCTCCAAAGTTGGCATTTCCGTGGGATCTGCGTACACAGTCCTGCATGACAACCCGGTAATGCGAAAAGTGTCCTCCAGGTGGTTGCCACGAATGCTGACAGACGAAGTGATTTCTCATGCTCCCTACTCACCTGACCTGGCTCCTAGCGACTTTTGGCTGTTTCAAACGATGAAAGACACTCTCCGCGGCTACACATTCACCAGCCGTGCCGCTATTGCATCAGCGATTTTCCAGTGGTTAAAACAGACTCCTAAAGAAGCGTTCGCAGCGGCCATGGAATCATGGCGTCGACGTTGTGAAAAATGTGTACGGCTGCAGGGAGATTACATCGAGAAGTGAAGTGTTATAACTTGAATGCGCCTCGTAATTCTAGCTGCACGCCGACATTTATATTACATTATACAGAAAAATGATGTTTTTCAAAACAGAAACCGTTTCAAACTAAATTTGGGTAGGCCGATTTGAGCCTAGTAAATTTTAGATTGAGAATATTTAGTAGCTCCTAAAGTGAAAGAATGTAACATTTACGCTACTTACAAGGTTTCCTGTTGAATAAAACTCATTCCAGTATCCCCCAGTTTCGCGAAATAGCTAGCGCTATTACTCCCGCCTAAATTATGATTTCAAATTTAAGATTCTTTTTTAGTTTTCTTTCTGACACAGTATGCACATTTTTTAAAATAACGCAAAAAATTTCTATTCTATTCTGATTAGAAATGCATAGCTTATATAATGGCTTTTCCGCAGTACGAAGATTGAGTGGGGCAGATGCAACTGCAAAACGTACTGTTATCCCGCAACACATGTTACACATTATACTAGATTAGTACACGGTAAAAAAATGTCGTTGTGTAATTTTCTTTTAAGTATATGGGTAAAATATTTAGTGTAGGATTGTACAGTCAATTGTACTTCTTAGTGCTAGTGTACAGTGCACACTACGTACTTATGTATATGAAGGTGTCTAGATTTTAGGTGCAGAGACAACTGTATAAAACTGTCACAGTTGCCTATAATTTTCATTCCAAATATGTTTCCCTTGTAATTAGAGATTGTAAGAACAATATAGAATACGCATGTTCTGCTTTTTACGGTTGTAGTGGAGAGATGTTTTAGATAATTTTGAGACTAACAAAATTATGAACTTGAAATTATAGATTTCCATTTATTGCAAAAATCAAAAGAAACAGAAGTATTTTCCTAAGTAATTCCCTTTTGAATAATTGTTAGTTTAGAGAAGATGGTGTTTATCCAGTGCCAGAAGCAGACTATGCCACGGTACTAGGCAGATATCTTTTGGCTTCAGAACCAGTGCGACGTGAATGTTAAAGAATCCGCCCCATGTGAAAACGTGTCCATGGATGTATTGACAATCCCTACCTCCTTTACGCTCTTACTTTTCACATGCTCGATTTTCCTGTCGCCCTGACTCTTCCTTTTCCTTAAAGTACGTACACACTATTCGTGTGCGTGCTTGTTCTTGTGCGCATGATCGTCAGTTTTTATAATGTGGCGAGTTACATGCCTCACAAGTCGCATGAGCCGCAACTCATGCCATTCCACCGATAGTCGGTAGATCAAAGAAAGGATCATTGCACTCATAAACTTTGTAGATAGGAAATGGTGTAGATAGATGAAATTTATAAAATTATATAAAAATCGACTGTATTGTGGAATAGTAGTCATAAAATATCACTGAAGAAAGACGATGCATGGACAGGTATCCCCAAAAAAATGAGAAATGATATTGCCAAATGAGAAAAATGAATATCTTGTTAGCAACATTAGAAAATTGTGGAAAAAAGTAGAAGCAACACATTGTGGAATGTAGGCAGAAGAAATTCAAACAAATGAAGCAACTTGACCGCTTAAATGAAATTCAAAAGAAAACTGGAGCACATGTCACCAAACGCAAAGTATCACTTGCACAATGTTACTGATAATATTTTCTTATCAGCAATTGCTTTTGGATAAATAGTGTTCCTTTTTGATTTTTGGATTTTTGCCCCAACATTATTCAACAGGTTTTCAAACTCTGTTGGAGACGTAGAGCAGGAGTACTGGCTGTACACGTTAGGACAACGGTGGAAGATTGAAAAACCTGCCCGAAAATGTCGGTTTTATATACCAATTTAATATATCTTGATTATCTAAATAAATGACCTCGATGCCCAAGAAGGGAATAACATTATTGGACTCTTCTTCTACAGTAAGTTGTATATAGTTATTGAAGCTATTGCAAACCTCCAACGTAGAGTAAGCAGCATTGGCAGCTTGGGCAAATAATGTCATCAACATATTCGTGTAAAAGGGTAAACGGGGGAGAATTTGCTCCAACAGGTGGTCCATTACCAATAAAGCCAGAATAGGTCTTAAAGGGCTTCCCATCAGTGTATTGAACATTTGATTATAGATCTTGTTATCGAAACACAGTTATTAAGTAAGAATTTCATAATGACCAAGAGCTTATCCACTAGGATATGTAAGTATATGGAGAGACCAATTCACAGTGTAAGACTATAACTTCTAGAACCAACTCCAGAGGGATGTTGGTGGAAATAGAGACCACATCACAAGAAATCAGAACCTACCGAGAAGGTAAAGTATGCGAAATCAGAAATTCATTATTTTGTGACCGGTTTCAAACCCCAATATCGTTGTTCTGTTGGAGACATCCTACAAAATACATTATTAAATCACTTCCATTGTATTTACTCCGGCTTCTATAAAGAGAAGTCGTATACTAACGTTTTCTACTTTTCTTTGCAAGTAAAAAAGACAAATAATAAAATTGGCTCTTGCTACTACAAGACGTTCGTCCTAGTCAACCGGTTTACGATGATTTATTATAACTTGCAATTGTATCTATGCTTTTATTTGATTTTTGTCCTATTAATTTTAAGTTGTTGGGAAATAAACAAATATTATTATTGCAGTATTAATTGTGTAAACTATATTAAAAAGTACTAACATACAGTTGAGTAAATCAAATATTTCCGGCAATTGTATGTAACATTCGCAGAAGTATACATTTTAAATTTAAAAATCTTTCTGGCAAAAGTACGGAACATTGCCGTTCGCCTGGCTTTCCTTTCCGCTTCTCTACCTAAGTGTAATTGCAAATAATAGCAGCAGACACCCACCTACTAGACATCAGCGTGGTTGCGGCGATTAACTACAAGTTACTCTACCGAGACGGAAGTAATAAAAATCCGCATGCAGGAGCTCAGTGCAGCTTATATGCATTCAGTCCATTAGTGCTATTTAGTGACGTATGGAACTAACGAGCCGCGTTATTAGTCACGGCGATCTGGGGAAGAACAATAGCGCGACCCGAAATCGATACGGTGGAGGATATTTTAATTAAACATATATTATGAAATAGCGTGAGTGTGCATTTTCGATAAGTTACTTTAATCTATTTACGTTCGATATAACCTGTAATTAAAGCAGCAACGTATTAGGAACTAATATCTAATGCCATTAATTTCTCCTTACCGAAACCGCATTGTATGGTGACTTAATAGATCGTTTTAATATGAAAAACCTCTTAACTAAACTTAACTATAGCTAACCATTTCTCGTAGCACATGCGTTTCAATAATTTTAGGATTTCATAGTTAATAAGTAATTTACTCGTTCTAATAAACATTCTACCGCCAGTTGAGCGAATTCGACAGAGGTCGAATTGTCGAATGCGCTGTTATCAGTTCTGGACCAGGGAGGACCAGCAAGTCACAAAAGTGGAACCGGTGCCCGAAGAAGAACTAATGAGGTGCAGGACCGCCACCTTTGCCTGATGGCGCTAAGAAACCGATTCTCTAGTACCGGGTCAATTGCTCATTTATGGTTAGGTAATGAAGGTCGTCTTGTGACCCTTTCAACCGCTTATCGCCGAATCAGGCTTTTGGCTTGCAATCCTATCGACCACATCTTGTGGTGGAGATTGCGAATGCACTGGAAGTGGCATAAGGTGGTGCTCAGTGATGAATCTCGATTGTGTATAGGGATGCATGATGGCCGCATGAGGGTCAGACGAAGACGTGGAGAACGTCACGGCATTGAATTTTCTGTTGAAAGATGTATGCACCGAGCCGTGGGAGTTATGGTATGGTGTGCCATAGCATAGGGGTGTAGGTCTCATTTGCTGTTCATCCGGGGCACCATGAGTGCCCAGCATTACGTTGATGAAATAGTGGAACCTCATATCCTTCCATGTCTTCACCAGTCCGAAGACCCATTTTAACAGCAGGATAATGCCCGTCCCCCGTAGCGAAAACTTCTCTAAGCATGTTTGAAAAGGCCCATGTCAATATCTTGGCACAGCCACCCAGATCTCCCCACCCCTGGCAAATCGAATACGTGCGGGACATTATGGGAAGAAAAGTGAGGAACTTAGCAAATTCTCCGCAGCACTGGCAGCTCTACGGCATGAATTGCAAATTGCTTGGGACACCATACCCCAAGAGCACATCGACCACCTACTAGAATCAATGTCACGAAGAGTGAGGGAGTACGATTACTAAAAGTAAAATTAATATTAATCTTTTCTTCTTTTTCTTTGAAATTATAATCAATTATTACCTTTGAATAGTTATACGTTTCTGCCAAATTTGGTAAAAAAACCGCACATTGGTGTTGCAATTTCCATGTCATGTAGGATATGTTTGTTTCCATATTTGAATGCAAAGGCTTTTAGAGTGAACAAATGTTTTGTTTTTAATTCCTAAATCTCTGAATTAAAGGATCATTTGATTAAAAGTGTTGTTTTTCAAATATATTAGCAATGCACTGAAATGATAATATCGATATAAAACATAATGATTATTTGTTTAATATGCTTTAATGTTAAATTAATGACTTTATTTGACATATTGAATGGATTAATATTTAAGGAAAATTTATTACTTTTATCTGAACTACTACTTTTAATGTGGCATAATGGTTCCTCTGGCTTTATTACAATTGGGTGTAGCAAATGTTGCGATCTGAATTAATTCTTGTAAACAATCTCGTTGTTATTGTAGTAAGAATACCTGGATAATAGGAATAATAAGAAATAAACCAGTTGTAATTGGTCCATTTCGTTTTGGTTCTCTTCAATAATCTTCGATAGTTGTAGTTGATTGTTCATCATGGTTTGGATACTTCTGTCGTAATATGTCTTTAAATTACTAAACAAATTTCTTGGTAATTCCTACGTAATTTTTTGATTATCTTGCAATTGTAGAATTTCTTGTTCATATTTTCTTCAATCCTCGTCGCGAAGGTAGCTAATGATGGCTACTACGATTCCTTCTAAGAAGTTAAATGCGGTTCTTTTCGTTCGAGTTATTAATTGTAGATTTTGGATATAACGCTGAATTGTTTTTTTCCTTGGAATCTTAACGTTTCCTTTTGTACAACTTTTGGTAACCAACTTTTCTTCCGTTCTTGAAATTTACAAGCTTTCCAGATTTCTAATAATTTTGAATAATAATGAATAATTCAAAAGATAACGAATTCATATTGATTTTCCATGTTGTAAGCAACTCCTACTTTTAGAAGTAACAACCCTACTTGATCTGGAACCTTAATTACGTCAGCTAATCTTCCTCTGGGATTACAAGTAATACTGTTTTCATTCTTCAAATCTTGTATTTTGACTTTTTAACGATGTGGAGGCTCTTGGACTGCTTTTGAAGTCTTCAGAGTTGTTCCTTCCGCAAGCGTTGCGTAGTTGGAGACTTGTATCCTAGGACCGTGTATATTTGCAAACTTCTAGTTCTTTAGGATTGAGATCCACTACTCACATGTCTTCAGTTAATCCTTCAGCGATGATGACTAGAATCTTGACAGAGCTAGTTAACGGACGAAGCTTGATTTGTCGATTAGTAAATACTAAACTTAAACGTAAGCATCCCAAAATACGTTAGAAACAAATTAGTACTCACTGTATACGGTGGAATAAAAATAAATAGTTACTCTTTTTCTAAAACATGTCTTTTGTCGAATAATAGAATCCCTTCATCAATGATTCTACTCAAAGCGGAAGCCACAACCTTAACGCAAGCAAACAAAGTGTCAACATTATCAATATTCAAACTCATCTTACGCCACTTATACAAAAAAAACTTGACCATTGGGTTAATGAAAAATCTACTGTATGCAACTTTTTCAGAGGAAATATATTTACTAGGTAATTGCAAAATGTACGTAAGGTAAAATTAAATCAAATCACTTTATAATCATTTTATATACAAACTTATATAATACGTATTTCGTTTTAAATATTTTCCAGTCTAAACATTTTAAAGTTGAGTCCTTAGATGCTGTTGTGATAAAATAATCCAACAAATTTATTTGCATTTCGAGTTAGTTGGTCAATTTTGTAAGTGAAACTGAAGTATTGCTAGTAACATCCTGTAGTACTATAACAACAATCGATTTTTTTAGTGTTTATTGTTAATATACTGAAAATTATAAGGACTTTGTAATAATAATAACACATTTTAATTAATAGATTTCGTAAAATAGATCAATTGAGATTTTAATTTTACATTGCATTACTGAATATTCAAATAGTCTCACTAATGCCGAAACAGTTCACTAAAACCCTTACCACAATACTTAACTCGTACTGGACGCACGTTTCGATAGCCAAACTATCATCATCAGCAGTAAAATTGAATCAATTCAGTTTTACCTAAAGGTGCTCAATCGGATTTATGTCTGGGCTTCGTGGTAGCCAGTCCATATCACCTCTTGTAAGTGATCTAAAACTTGTTTAGCGATGTGTAGTCTCGCATTATTCTGCTTGAACATGAAATTGTTCCCTGAATATGGTGCAAAAAGTATTACATGATACTGAATAATGGTCTCCATGTAGTATTCAGCATTCATTGACCTTTGGCGAATACCATCAAAGAGATCTCTTTGAGAGCTTGTGCAGACAAGATATATTTCTCCCGTTCTTCGCCATACTTTCTCGCGACCATTTGGAGATTTTGAACTTATTATAGTCTCATCCGAAAACAAAACCCGCTTCCAATCCTCAAATGTCCAATCTGCATGATTTCTGGCAAATCCCAAACGTTGAACTCTGTGTGCTGTGGTAAGTAATGGTCCAATTGCCTTCTACTACTCAATCTTAATTCCCTCAACCTTTTCCTTATAGTAAAAGTAGAAACTCTTACATTTCTAACTGCTTCAACCTGGTTACTGAGTTCTATGCCTGTTCTTTGCCTATTTCTGAGAAATTACAATTGCAAAAAACGATAATTTCTCGCACTTGTGACTCGTTTCCTATCTTGACCACGTCTTTTAGAGTGCTATCTAGTTTCCCTGACTGTTCGACTGACTGTTGCATGATTAATGCCCAGCAAATTAACCACCTAGCGCATTGTACGTCCTTCTTCTAACAAAGTTGAAGCTCTTACATTCATTATTGGTTAAATGATGTGATCCGTTCATGATTTTCGATTTAAACTTTATTAACTTAAATTCTATACACGTAAAAAAATAACAAACTTGTAATTAAAAGTTATATAATGCCTGAACTTTAACAGAACTTTTAACAGAATTTGACATTAACTTGTGGCAATTTTCACCAAGGTCAAAATAACTTTCTAGTAGCAGAAAACTATTAGATTATGTTCCGTTAAATCAAAAATTTTTAGAAAATACAAAAATTATAAAAAATACATCAGAAACATTGGGTAGGTGCGTTAATTTTAAACATGAATTTATATGCTACATAAGAACTCAAACAATACAAAAATGTATAACACTACATAAAAGTATTTGTTTATCAAATAACATCAAGAGACTTGCTTGTTTAAAATACATTGCTAACATTAATACAACTGCACCATCTCAACAAAAAGATTTGCATCTGAGTATTTTGAAAATGTTTTCTTAATTCGTGATTGTGTTACACAGAATAAGGTACAAAAAGTTGATTGAAGTTATGGGTAAGAATCCAAGTATTTCCCATTACAGCTAGCTTTTGGTTTTAATGAATGAGCGTTGTCACGTTCAGAAAATTGATTATCAGAGCCTGCACATTTGTTTTTGCCGTTGTTAATAGCACGCCATACATATGTCTTCACCCTCATCCTCACTCAGATAAAGCTCAACAATGTAATAGAAAATTAAATATATGTACAGAATAGCATACTATATAGGTATGGGCATCGCTATCCCTCGTACAATTGATAACTGATAACTACTGGTAGAATTCTAATTCATGTTCAATGCAGTATTGTTATAAATTACGCCATCCTTATCACCGTGCTAAGCGCTACTATTACCATTCCTTTATCTCTTTTTTATTTTGGTCCATGCGAGTTTCCAGTAAATTTGTAAGTAGTCTCGTTTCTTTCATTTTTGTCGTTTTATTGTAGTTTTTATTGCTCAGCAATATACAAAAAGAAGAAAGAAGGTGCTATTTACATAGAATCGTACCGAGGAAAAGGCGCACTAATAAATCAGTAACAAAGGCAAGCAAATTACGCGTTTACATTTGAAATAAAAATGAGCTTAAACCGCAATTTAAACTTATTCTTCTCATATATCTTAGGCTTTTATATTACCGGTTCCGAGGTATCTCTTGTGCCGAGGCTTTAATGTGAAATAATTGCGATTTTGTTTGCCATAGAATTTCGGAGGAAGTGAAATTAACTGAGGCGCATTATTTTCGTTTTACCGTTGATGGCTTTTAGCATTTTATCTTTTGCCTTTTGCGCCCACGAACTAAACACACAAATGGGATGCAGTGAAACGAAGAGAAGTGTGTACCGCCGCTTTCACCCGCGCTCTCTTTTGCCGCTGTTATCGTTATTGTTTTTTGAGACATTACTTCGTTCTTATTTTAGACGTGTACATGATAAAGGATTGTAGGTTGCTCGTTAAATGTAATGACATTGTAGAGAGAAAACGTTGCTAAAATAGTTAAGATTAGAAAGAAATGAACTGGAATTAGCGAAGACGTAGTAGTATGGACTTATTTAAATATGTTTTTGCGCTTAGATTTTCTTGCCCAAATTATTTCGTTTTGGGTAATCGTAATCAAACAAAAATTATTATGACTATGAATAGAAATAAACATTCACGCCTACCAAACATAAATAATGCTGAAAAGTAGAGAACAATAGTAATGTACTCAAATTAAAATTTTGAAACTCTACGTTATTTTAGACTTTGCAATATAGAAATGTTATGACTGAAAGTAATTATTACTTAAACAAGAGTGCGATATAGAAATTATGAACGCTGTTTCACTGACAAATACGATATTTTGCTCTTGTTTACATGCTAATTTCGTGGAATTAGCGATTCTGTTGACGGTGTTTAATGTGTTTACTTTTCTCGGTAGAAGTGTTTCATGTATTTTCAGATTTTTAATTTCGCTCAAAACAAAGTGGTTGCTTACGATGCATCAACATCTTCAATATTTTCGGTTCCACTTTTACAGCTTCCTATACCAAAGTCCAATATGATCATGAAAAAATGTAATCGGGAGGGCCATGTTTCTTTTTGATTTACTTTTTATGTTGACTACAATGAGAGATGAATTCAAGAATGAAACCTCAAATTGCATTTGACATTTATTGACAATTCAAATTACAGCTGATGTTTATTGACTATCCTATAAATTTTAAAGCTCACCAAAATTTATAATTGGGGGCTGTTTTTGTAATGGACAGAAGCAACAGAATTGGGAATGGTTTTATTCTGTGCAATTATGTATGGATGAATTTCGTCTTCAGTTTCCACATGTTGCAGTTATATATCTTGATTTCTATCAACAAATTATTCACTACGTTGCTAAATTTACTGAAACTGGTGCAGTAGGTTACAAATCCTGTGGTGATAGAATCAAAAGAAGAGCTGCTGGAGTTATTGCGGATGTAAGGAGGCGTATAGAACATATTCTTAGAAGTTCTAAGTACGACATTCGTCGATTAAATGGACTAATATTTCCCTTTACATAGACGCCGGTATATTAATCTTTAATTTCGCCATGTTCTTTAGTAGTCTTCGTTCGAAAAAATGTCATTATCACTGACGTGATTGAAGATAGGATCGAAACCAACTTTGCATGTCAAAGTCTATCGGATTGGTAAACGGGAATACTCACATAGGTCAACATGGTTCACATCATTCACCACCTTTTATACAGTTTTGCAGTTGTGTTGTAGTATACAAGTATTACTTGGTAGACTAACACTCGAACAGATCAACTTCTCTAGTAAATATATACTATGATGGTTAAATGAAGGGTATCCTAGTATCTCAAATGTAACATATCTGAGCAATAAAACCTCGCCAATAATTACTTCAAAACAAGAAAGTAAACATGTACAAGAGATACTATCTGAAGTAACAAAACCAGGAACATCTCTCATCCATTGCAATCCAGAATTTGTGAGCCATACCATGATCGATTTTTTCAACGCAGAACTCCATGTTTTTACTGTGAAAAAACACCAAAAGGTATGACGGTCGCTAAGAACTAACACCTGGTTTAAAACTGTCGGGATGACAACCGAGATTTCAGAAAAATGATTGATGAATCAGTCACAGCTGCTCAGATTGATATCGTTAAATCTTTAAGTTCACAAGGTTGGTCTGTCTACTTTAGCCCATTTATTACCCTGATGAAGCTTTAAAATAAAAGCGAAATATTGATAAAATTTAAAAAAGTTACATTTTTTTGAAACCTTGGTCGTCATTCCGACAGTTTTAAACCACGTGTTTTACTATGAAATCCATAATAGGGAAGCACTTTCGCGGCATATACTTCTCCGTATACTTTACAAATTTACACACAGTTATGTACACAATATGGGGGGACTAGCAAGAAGGCGTTCTCTTTAAATATTCCACGAGATTATTCAACATATAAATTAAGTGTTAATTAACTCGGTATCTGGAGAACACATTCTAAGACGGTCGAGTACATAAATATCATATGGCTTTACGTATCGCGCCTTGCGATGATAGAGAACATTATGTATTAGGAGATGCTACAAAAGAAGAGGGAGCGAGATGAGATATGACGACGTGGTTATACAAATCAGGGGATAGTATGTAATTAATTAGTCCGCCGGTAGGTGGATATCGGCCACGCGCGATCTTAATGCTTCTGGCCACCGCAACAGAAGCACCACCAGTAGTAGATCTACCCTTATATAGCTCTACCCTATCTTATATACATTTCACAGTATCTTACTTACTTAGAGTCCCTCGGGTGCAGTTATGATTCTTAACGAGAAGTCCGCCCATTTTGCACATTTATATTTCATTTTAAACGGTTAAACTGGGAGCAGGACGGCGCAAGCGACAAAGAAGGTCTTTTCGCACCGCATATTAGTTTTATTTAATTATTTTAATTGCAAAGTTCGTTGTGCTCTTCTGCAGTATACAGGAAAACACTGGAGAGACCTCTCATGAGATTGTAGATAACGTTCGTGCAAAAACAACAAAACCACGCTTTGAAAAAGGCGATGCAAAGATACACTACAATGCACAATGCACCCTTTATGCGTAGTTGTGGGTTCCTTTTCCATAGAGAATCATCAAATGGTTTCAGTTCTCTCGCTATATGCATACATTTAAATTGGTGAAATTGACGCTTGGATGAGAGTACTGATATAGCATTCAACATTTCTAGAACTTTATATTTGACAAGTTCTCGAATAACTTCGTAAGAGAGAAGGGAAAGATCATTGGAAAAGTAAAATCCTTTACCAAGTCTATTGTTGAAAACAACTAACATTAGCAATTTTAAATACAAATACTTTTACTGAAACAGTTCACTAAAACCCTTATCACAATACTAAGATGAAGGTCAACTTCCAAACCACAACATGTCCACTTGTGTCAAATGCTACCTTAAGCCTTAGATACTTGAGTTTGCTGCTTTTTCCACAATATGTCCAACATTTTTGAAGACAGAAGCATTCATGTTATGAAGGTCTTTGAGGTCTTTGAAAACGACGTCTACACTCAAAATCGACACAAATTCACAAAATGTTAGTGATTTAAAAGAGCCGTTGTGTACTATGAATTTAAGAAGATATTCGGTTCTAAACATGTAGGTTGAAAATTGATCATGTTGGAAAGTTTAGAATTAATGGTAATGGTAAAAATAATGTATTTATTTTTTTCTCAAAATGTCTGTCCTTTTGTTATAAAACCAAATAAGTATGTACTACAATCGGCAAAATTTACGCTATACCGGATGCGCCATTAGTATGGCGGTGGAATTTAGCGTGAAACCAAAAATAGAGAAATGGGCTTTTCTGGACGTATATATATAGTATACCGCAGCGTATTTTGTAAAATTATTTACAAATATACAGAATAATGATTGCAAGGATTGTGGGGTAGTGTGGCAAACAACACAGAGTATCGGCACACTTCTCACCACACAAAATATTAATTAATTCGGAACAGCTGTTTCTAAGGCTGGAATAAATCTCAGATTCGGATTTATTCGGTAACTCGGTTGAGAATGAAGGCCCAGCGAGCCTTTGAAACAGCTGTACCGAATTAATTAATATTTTGTGTGGTGAGGAGTAGTCTGGGCAAACAGCGGTAACAGTCAGTGTAGTAGATATGTGGTGCGGAGTCGGCGATTATTTATTTCACGCGTTCACAGCGTCAGTACTAAATCGATGCTGTATGCGAGTAGTTCTGTGTATATGTAGGCTGTCGTAACTTATTTCGTAATTGTACGCTTATGTTTGCTTTAAAAATGTCGCAGTTGAGTACGTCGCGAAAACGACCAATGGCAGACACAGTTAAAAACTTTATAGTGGACATGCCGGACTTAATTTTTGATGGCGCTAAAATTTAATGTCTAGTTTGTAAAATGCCTTTAATGTGTTCGTCCAGAAGCCATTGTCAACGTCACATCGAAAGCAAACAGCATTCTTCTGTAAAAAGTGGCATACGAGACCAAGAAAAATTTACATTTGATTTATGTGTTACTCTTATTTTATGTAATCTATCATTTCGTTTACTAGACAAAGAAGCATTTGTCTCCTTCTGGAATAAATGTGCGGACTGTAAATTACCTAGACCATTTGCTCGTGAACATATAGAAAAAAGAATGAAAACGGAATTTCAAGATAAAAGACTGTGGTTGTGTGTGGACGAAACAACAGATCGTCAAAAACATTCTGTGGTTAATTTGATGGTACGTACAATGGAACCACATCGACCGTCATCCTCCTTCTTACTTGCTTCCAAAAGAGTTATAAATTGTACTGCCGATGATATTTTAAAGGTGGTGTTGAACTCATTGAACAAATTTGAAGTTTCAACTAAGCAACTTTTAATGTTAATGAGTGATGGTGCCGCAAACATGCGTTCTTTGGACCGATCTCTTAGAGAACGCACTGGTAATTTCTTACATGTAACGTGTAAAATCCATACTCTAAATCTTGCGGCACAAACGATTCCTACATGTTTTCCACTAGTAAATGCATTGATTGCTATTACAAAGGCAGTGTTTCTAAAGTCCCCGATACATACCCGACTATTTCGCACTGTGTCCTGATTTACCTGAACCACCACAGCCGATTGTTACACGTTGGGGAACATGGTTGCAGGCTGCGTTTTACTACAACAAATATTTCAGGATTACAGGAAATATTTCAAGATAGGTTAAAAGAGATTTACAAACTATTCACAACAATTACTTCGGACTAGCGGAGGGAATAGAAAAATTACAAAATGTTTCGATGTCACTAGAGGATTCTGTTCAAATTGTGAATGATGTTCACGCACAGTTATGCGCTGTAGAAGGCGAAACAAATTGGTGTGTAATACGAAAATTTGAAAGTGTTTTAGAGAAAGATTCCGATTTTCTTATATTAAGACAAATTTGTGAAGATGCGTGTGAAGATGCATTAAGTTGTTTCGAAGATTATTTTAAATATGCAAATATAACATCGCTAAATGTCGAACGGTCATTTTCGACATTAAAGAACGTTTATTCCGCACGTCGTACTCACTTGACTGAAACAGCTGTGGAAACATATCTAATGATTCAAATATTTAACAGATGTTACCCAGTTTGTGATTTCACGGAAGACTTTTAAACCGCTAAGTGTTTCAGCACGTTTTATAATTTATTTCTTACCTTCTATCTTATGTGTAGGCTTTTATGCGCTCGCCCCGCCTCTGGCTGTTACCGCATATTTGCCCAGGTTAGTGAGGAGTGTGCCGATACTCTGTGTTATTTGCCAATATACAGAATGTTCCAATTTTCCGTAACCGCCTTCAACTTTTTTATTTTAAATGGATTGCTATACTTTTTATTCATCATTTTGATAACCACTGAAATTAACTTTGCAATGATATATGGCTATATGCACTTTCGATAATTACTTTTGGCTATATTGTAAGTTTTATTAAAATTCTGATAGTTGCAGACTCGTTTTAAGACCTAGCCTGAAAACGGATGTGGTGTGGCGGGTTACCGTTTTGCTATCAATTTGGAGGTTAACACTTTATGTGTTTCAAGGTGGTATAATGTAAAAATATATACAGGGTGTTAAGTACGTCATGCAACATTTATGGAAATTTTCGATTTTTTTTAATGGCACCTAAATTTTTGATATTGCTAGTAATTTCCTTGTAAAATTACTTTCAAGATAGCACCAATAACGTAATACTTATTTTCGAAGGTATTACACTTTTATGGGAAATACGTTTGTAATATTCGATATGCGGGGCATCTAAGGATGGCCATGATTTTCAAATAAAAATCAAATATCAAATTTGATATTACACGCATATTTATCGTCTAACATACCATCAAACAAAAATTACATTGTTATATTTATTCCCAGCAGCTTTTTAGATATGACAATTCTAATATGATCACCACATAACGCAGAAGGCAATAATTAAGTACCACAATTCACTTGATTTTAAAATTATGAGATAATAAAAACGAAACCATTTGTTCTCAATTGTTCTTTTTTATACAAATTGTTTAGATTATTTATAAAGTAATATGAAACCGTAGGTAATACAAAATTGTTATTATTTTCAGTTACTAAACTGCAATTTATCCTTTTAGATTTTTTCATAATAAAATAATCTTAATTCAGAAGATGCTCAAATATGTCTCCATTCTGCTTGTTGCATATTCTCAACCGTCTCTCTACGTACTGGCTTGTATTTTGAGTCTAGCTGTCCTCCTTTAAATGAGGGAAGGCGTTTCTTATTCGCTGCTGTTGAAATTGTTAGCAATATTAAAAATATAGGTTCTATTTAAAAAAATCCAAAAGAATTTCGATAAATGCTGCATGACTTACTTAACACCCTGTATATATTTTTACAATATACCACCCTGAAACATATAAAATGTTAGCCACTAAGTTGATAACAAAATAGTAACTCGATAATCAAAATGATGAATAAAAAATATGGCAATCCATTTAAAATAATAAAGTTGAAGGCAGTTACGGAAATTTGAAACACCCTGTATATTTGTTAATTATTTTTACAAAATACGCCGTCGTATACTAGATACGTCTAGAAAATCTTACTTCTCCATCTTTGGTAGTTTTCACGCTAAACTCCGCCAACACACTAATGGCGCACCCGGTAGATTTAGTGTATCATCTTTCCAGAAAGTAAAGTAGCTAAACCATAATCGTTTTGAACACGTATTCAAAACTGAGAGTACGGTTTATTGTCTTTTTCTTGCAAAAATTGGAATGGGGAAGCATTTTGAAAATGTATTCCTCAAATATTCCAAGCAAGAAAGTCAACAAATATGGTACACAATTCTGTATATTTATAAGCCAATACTTTACGTGATTCCCATTAAACATTTGTAGTAGTACAAAGAAACTAAAACGCAAGCCCTGATCACAATACTATTCATAATCTGTATTCGTATTTTAGTAACTAATTGCCATCCTGAGTAGAAATTATCATGAAAAAATATAGGACTTACTATTTCTGAGTACTGACTTTTACTTGGAAAAAACCTTCACCAGATAAAATAACATTTCAGATTATACTAATTCTTGTGTTTCATCTCTTCCAACATAATCTTCTCCTGCATACCAAAATCTAGATAAATTACAAAATAGGAGAGAACAAAGAAAAAATATAAATAAGGAAGCATAAGAAATACTTACTTAAGATGAAATAAAACGAGGAGGCAATGTAGTATGTCAATTTTGAATCATATTTTGAATATTAAAAACCGATACAGAATTTGTCGAAAAAATGTATGTAGTTGACATGAAGAATTTACATTTCCCTTGCCAAGAAGACGTATCTACTTTAATCTGTATTTATTATCTTCAACTAGATACACAGTGCGACAAAGAAGTTTCGAGACTGGCCGTGGAAAACATCATTGAAACAAGATATCTGAATATTTTTCAATTTTTTTATTCAAAATATTCTCCTCTAGTTTCAACACACTCGTTACAGCGATTCAACAGTGATTCAAATGCGTATTCTAGCTCATTTTGTGGAATTGCATCTAGTGCTCGTGTTGTAGCTGTTTTGATGGTCGAAATGTCGTTAAAAAACATCCTTTCAACTTCAATTTTAATTTTGGGAATAGAGAGAAGTCGCACGGGGCCAAATAAGGTGAATACGGTGGATGATTCAACACACAGGCTTGATTTTGAGCCAAAAATTGACGAATAATGAGTGAGCTGTGACTCGGTGCATTATTGTGCAACAGAGACCAAGTCTCTGTATCACGATATTCGGGTCGGGTTGTCCAAATCCTCGTGAAGAATGGTTCGGATCGTTTCTCTGCTGATGTTTAAAGCCTCTTCTATCATCTTCAGCGAAGCATTGCGATCATTTGCAATAAAATCACGTACTTTTTCGATCATCTTCCAAGAAACGTCTATGCCACAGAAAAACATTTGCTCTACTCAAACACTCATCGCCGTACACTTGCTGCATCAACCAGAATGTTTCTAATGCATTTTTGCAAAGTTTTGCGTGAAATTTGATAATTGCTCTTTGTTCTATGTTAGTATTTCAACATCGACAACAAAGTTGTTTTGGGAGAACTGTCTTAACTATGCTATTTGTCAACCGATTGAAGCAAAGTTGGTATTACTAGAAAGAGGAATATCACAGCTTTCAAACGCCGATCTGAACACATAGATGGCGCTACTAGTTACTCAGATATAGTTCATTGTTATCAGTACTTTTCAGTGCTTTTCCTCCTAATGATAAGAAGGATCCTCTTATCATTTAAAAATATAGTCCAATTACACATTTCATAAACAATTTCATAAAAAAAAACGTAGAAAAAAATATATAGCTTCTAATAATCTAGCCATTTACTTTGGAATTTTATGTACCCATAAAACATAATTTTTAGGATTTCACCTTTAAGGTATTCGCGGAAAGAAAGCGGTATTCCGTATTCTCCCTTTCAACGTATAAATCCCGAAAGTTTTGTAGTTCTCCCTTTTGAGCTGAGTAATACGCTGAAACTGGATTAAGAAATAAATACAAATAAACCATTAGAAGCTATCAGAGGCTGGTGGCTCGCCAGTGTTTATACTTTTGCTAAAATTCAGCCGTAGATATCTCCGCAGCTCCTGCAGAAGGAGAATGGCTCGCTGAAAATATAAATCAGGGAGTACAAGGTCCGGTTTTGTTCTTGGATCAGAGAGGCCATTCGTTACAGTCGAGCTAAAGTTGGAAAGCAAATAAATACATCGCGCACTCGGACAACAAAAGCGCCTGCAATTTTTTTCCGGATCTCGCCAAGAAAGCAGGTTTCTCAGGCCAGTATATTAAGTGGCTTTCATTCCGTTCCTTACGACGTTTTACAGATGAATGTAAAGTCAATCTAGTTGACCAGTAATTTACTATGGAGTAATAAAAAAGGAAGTTCAACTAAAGTGGTCTGCTTGAAATACTTGCTTGATGAGCACATTAGTCACGTATGTATTGTGTATGTACATTAAAAGAAAAAGCAAATTTACATTTCAGTGTGAGCATTAACATTATCAGAGAGAAAATTCATTATGAAATTGATAATTTGAAGGAAAGAAGTGATAATTACATTTCTAATGCTATAATAAAGCTTAAGAAGACGGAATCAGTTGTGCATGGATAACAATAGAGGCCAGTTTAAGCAGTTCCTTTAAATTTAAATTAAGTAGAAGTTTCCATCAAACTTCAACATTAAGCTTATGGGTTCGACTAAACTGGATTGTCGACTCGTAGTGCAATGTGTTATTCTGGTGAACTATCGTCTATATAGCAGAACCTCTACTAATTTCAATGCACGCAATAATTTCCCTATATCTTTTCTGTATAATGTTTCCATTGCATAATCTATCACGAATATTTTTTGATCTAATCGTACTGTATGGAAAATGAATGAAATTTAGTCGAACTAAATAGTCAAAGAATGTTCAAAAATGCCACATTTTTATTAAATTGCAGCAGAATACATAGAAAAACTGTTTTTCTAACTACAGGCTTTTTTAGAATAGAATAAGCTGGGATTTATTCCATTTTCATGATTTGAAACATGCCATCAGTTTGTTAATCTAATAAGATCCTTTAATATGTTAAAATTAATAATTCACGGAAATGTTTTACCTGTTTTAATGTCCAATGTTATATGGTACTGTGAAAAAATTAAATTAAGATAAATAGCCTTCAGAAGCTTATTACATCGATCGTATACCCGGTGTCCCATTTTAACCTTAACAAAGGAATATCTCAAGAAATATGGATCCCACGAAAAAGTTCGTGATATTGTTTGTTCATCTCATCAGAGGCCACAAAATGACGATTTTATTTTCAACATACTCGCAGATGGCGCTGTAATCGGTCAAAATAGAGTAGCCTTATTTTTTTTTAGTAGAAATTCATATTTTTTATTATATATTGCAATTCTACGCTAGAAAGTAAGTTAATTTCGTAGATGACGGTAGTGAAAAAGATTACTTTTATTTATTTTAATGGAAATCCCTCTTTTGCATTTTATCAAATTTCCGTGATATGTTTTCCGATTAGCCAATAAAGGCAACAACAATAACATATAACGGAAATTTGATAAAATGTAAAATGGGGGTTTCCAATAAAATAAATAAAGATTTCACCAATTACAGCGCCATCTACGAAATTAAAAAAAGAATGTTTCAGACAAAAATTGTTTATTTTTTTTTTAGCGTAGAATTGTAATATGTAATAAAAAATAGGGGCTTCCATTTAAAAAATAAAACTAAACTATTTTCACCGATTACAGCGCCATCTACGTTGAAACTAAAATCGTCACGATGAGACAAACAAACAGTGGTATGAGGAACTTTTTCGTAGGATTCATATTTCTCGAGAGACTCCTCTATTAAGATTTAAACCCGGTATATATACCCTAATTCGCATTTAATTATGCTTTACAGATTGATGAATTGAATTGGTGGTGGCACTCTGTGGTGGAATTTCACTAGAAAATTTTCGTAAAAAACTACCATAAACATCGAAGGTTACCATAATACGAGGGTGACTCTGTTTCCAGTGAGATGTAAAAAAACTAAGTACAAATTTAACAATATTCTATTATAAATGTTCAAAGTAGTCCCCCTTGACCTCAATACATTTATTTAATCGTGTTTTCCACAAATCAAAAGCTGCTCGCCACTCATTTTTCGGAATACTGCCAAAATATTCATGAATTGCGGCATCAATCTCATTTTCTGAAGAAAATTTGCGGCCCCGAAGATGTTTTTTTAAATTAAAGAATAACCAGAAGTCACACATCGCCAAGTCCGGTGAATAAGGCGGATGTTCAATCACGCGGATATTTTTTCCCTCAAATAATCGACAGTAGCGCGCGTCGAATACGAAGAGGCATTGTCGTGATGCAACAAAAGGCTCCTTACATTAAGTCCTTCAAAAACTTCAGGCAAACATTTATTAATGTACCAGTTTGCAGTGACTGTGCGCTGTTCTTCTAACTTAATGGCTTTGACCAAACCGGTGCTTCTGAAGAAAACAGCGTACATACCTTTTTTCATGGAGCGTTGCTTTTTTGGTGTTGTCGGTGTTGGATCGTCTTCATGGATCCACACATGGGATTCCTGTCGAGTTGGAGTGTCATAAAATGGTATATAGGTCTCATCACCTGTCACAATCTTGGAAATAACCCGATGACCGCCATTTTCCAACATGTTGAGAGTTTCCTTGTTGACACGTTCTGACTTCTGGAATTCCGTTAAGTGGTGTAGAACCCAACGACAGACAATTTTCTTCATCCGCAGTTCCTCATGCAAAATTTTTGAAACTACTGCAGATCCAATCCCTAATGTCATCTAGATCGTGCTGTATGTGCAGTGTGGGTCTTCGGTAATCATGCTCTGGACACAAGCAACATTTCCTGCAGTGGCAGCTGTTTTTGGTTTTTGTCATGTTGTTCATCAGTGAAGAATCTCCGACCTCGTTTAAATTCGGCAAACCACCGATAAATGGTTGCCCTTGGAGGCCTTTCTTCGCCAAATGCTAAAGTTGGGCGTTCCATGCACTGCTTTTCGTCTAAACCGCATTTAAAATCGTAGTAGATTAATGCACGAAAATTCTCTCTACTCAAATCTTTCTTGATTGTCATTTAATGACATTGCACGACTGAATCACTAGACCTACAAGCTTACTTGCCCTAATATCGTTTTATTTAAATAGGCATCAATTTCAACGTATCTCACTAGAAACAGAGTCACCCTCGTATAGTTTTCATCAGAGTTCTTTAGGTGAATTGGATATCATCAAAGTGACTTCTCATTAAAAAAGCTTCAATTTAATAATTCTAATAAATTGTCAACAATTTTCCCTTAAATTAAATTCACCTCATATTCATCAATTTGTAATATTAAAATTATTCATAAAAATCAATTTCGTGCATAATCCGAAATAGCACTTTCAATTTTATTCATACATGGTCTATACATTACGTTTACATGTACTCGTTAATTTACATTGTTTAGATAATTCATTCTCAAATTAGTTGCGCATATAAATGCGGTAGTACTAGCCAGATATCGAATTAAATGGAATTATATCACGCGTAAATTTAATCGAACCCCGATAAAAATGCGCTACATACGCGTTATATACCTTCCTCATGGACTTTCCGTATCCACCGTTAAATAATTCGTGGAAAAGCATAAGACGGATTCCGTAGAATTCATGTTTTCTATCCCGATCGTTAATTACGGTTGCACCTATCTTATATATACTTTTGCCGCATTACCTTTCTCAAATGAGTTCTCGATCTGTGCCGAGTTCGTTCTGTTACGATATTCGATTAACGCGGAGTTCTTCCGAAAATATACAACCCTCCTGGGATAAGGGAATATTCGGTTGCAATGGGGCTTGCAACTCTCTAGCTGCTAGCAGAAAAGTGAATTGGATGAAACAAACTTAACTATATACGAACGAATGTGTGTGTATGTATATCTATGTACTTACACGGTAGACCAATAGAAAACGATAGTTTGCATACATATGTATATCGTCTTTTTTGTTTCTTCTCGTTTGGTATAGCAATTGAAAAACAAATTCCTTTTAAACACATATTGACCGTACGGTGTATATTTCAGAAAGTTATTCCTTAAACATGAAAATTGGTTTAGAATATTGTTCGAGATAGCTTTTAAACTAGTAATAGAACACAGTAATAAATAAATAGTAATATGTAGATACGTACATGTTATCTATACTGAAAATCACAGCAATCCTTAAAAATTGTAGATAAATGTTGATATATAAGCTATACCTCACAAGATGATTACGAAAACATAAGTAGTTTCTATTATATGTGAAATACTGAATTTTTTCAGACCGCTGGTTCATCCTATATAGCCTTGCTTGTGTTGTATTTCATGTAAAGCCAATGTAAAAATGATTTAAAAATTACCAAAATCGTCATTGATACGTATCCTGATATTTTTTAGATTAGAATAACATAACTGGTATCGTTAGATATGTGTTTCCATCCAGAAAGTTGGCATCACTTTCGTTGACACTAAAACCTTTCGACCGCAAAAGTTACAAAAAAAATAAAAATCGAGGTCTTTTCTAAAATTATGGTTCAATAGTTAATGGAACCATATTGGAATGCCCCAGTGTCAATTGGCCGAATTCACCGTAACACCTGACAAAATACAAATAATGATAAATAAATCTATGTCCTCAAATGAACAATTTTTGAGTTATAAACAAAAACAAAAACTCTTCTGATTTAACGTATAATACAGACAACTCGAATTTATCAAAAATTTTCACTATCTTGTAAAAGGCATCGTGTTGGACTGATTCAGTACATATAAGTTATTGATGGAAAATCGGTCTCTTAGTGCAGTAAAGTGATGGTGGCTGTTAACACTTATCATTTTATTTATTTTCTATAAACTTATAATTTTATTTGTTTTATTTTATAAACTCGACATTTTATGTCCCTTATTTGTGAATCGTTTATTTTATTTTCTTATAAATTCAATATTTCACTTGTTTTGCAACAAGAGAATACTTCACTGTGGGCCATCTGCATGCAATTGTATGTATTGAAAGAAAAAAATTGTATTAATCGAAGGCGCCGCCTTTGATAAAAAACGTTCATATCTTTTTGCGACATCATCAATCCGCTCTCTAATCATATTATATGTTAAGCGGGGAGTATTTTAGCTTAAGTTATTCGAATAGTAATTTGCAAATTTATTCCAGGATTATCCAATTATTCGCCTATTCGAATAGTATTCGACTATCCCAATAGTATTCGAATATTCGGATGTACTAATATTCGGATATACTAATATTTGAATTTAAGGCATGCACTAATTCGAATATTCGAATTATTGGAATATTCGAATTATTCGAATATTATTCCTAGCCTTATTTTAGATAACAAAATCCTAAATGTTTTCGATATTATACGGTACACGTTTTCTGAAAACTATTAGCGTTAAAGTACGAGGGGTATTACAAGGTCCGTTTGTAAATGAGAGTGAAAATGATGCGCGTCTGCTCCCAGCATGCTTTGCGCGCGTTTGGAAGAAATTTGCAGCTGTATCGTCTGTCTGCGTGCTGAGTTGTAGAAGTTTATAATGTTTAAGAAAATTGAGTAGCCCGCCGACTGTAAGATACGATCAGTAATTCGACTCTTAAGTGCAGGAAATTCCCCGTCAGATTTGCGAAGTTTACAGTGGTAATGCTGTGAATGATAGTAAAGTTCGAAAATGGGTAAGAATGTTGAAGGGCGAGCGGGTTAATGTGCATGATGACGCCCTGGCCGACCTTCTCTGATTTCTGAAGATTTGGTTCGTGATGTGGACAACAAAATTGGAGAGGACCGACGATTCACTATTTCAAAGTTATCAATTGATTTTCCACAGGTTTCAAGGTCAGTTTTGTACACCATTGTTTCGAAGAAACTGAATTATCGAAAATTGTGTTCTCGGTCGATTCCAAGACTGCTTTCTGACGATCACAAAACAAAAAGATTGGGCTGTGCTTTATCGTTTTTGACTCGATACAATCAGGAAGTAGATGAATTTGGACCACATCGTTACAGGAGATGAGACTTGGGTGTCTCACATGACTCCTGAGTCCAAGCAACAGTCACTGAGATGGCGACACACATCTTCGCCAACCAATGCGAAAACCAAACAGACAGTTTCAGCACGAATGATCATGGCAGCTGTCTTTTGGGACAGGAAAGGGATTTTGGTAGTGGATTTTATACCGAGAGGCACAACAATTAATTCTGATACATATTGTGTGACCTTGAGAAAACTCCGGCGTGCCATACAAAACAAGCGGCGTGGCCTACTCTCTTCCGGTGTGATGTTGCTCCATGACAATGCAAGGCCACATGTTTCTGCACAAACTCAAGGTGTAATCAGGTATTTTGGGTGGGAACAACTGGATCATCCACCACAGTCCAGACCTTGCACCCATTGTTTCGGTACTTAAAGGAGTTCCTTGGTGGTCAACGGTTCAACGACGATGAAGATGATAAAACTGGAGTCATGGATTGGGCTTCTTCACAGACAGATTTCTTTGACGTCGGACGGAACTAAAATGTTTGTTGAGCGGTATGACAAATGTTTGAACAAAAATGGAAATTATGTAGAAAAGTAGATAAAAGTATGTAAAATATGGAAAAAAAAATATTATATATATATATATATATACCTTATTTAAAAAATACCCCTCCTATATATAAAATATAAGTAAACGTAATTTTTATTTTTAATTTTATTTGCTGCGTAGTATACATTTCTTACTATATTTAGATTAATCAGCTATGTTAGTATTAAGCTAATCATTTTACATTTGATTAATGGTATCCCTCGATTATGTATAAATTATAGCATTACCGCAATTAATAAAGATTATCCCATTAGGTATTGTGGCAATTCGCCGTATTTACGGAAGTCGGTTAATATAATCGGGCGCATCACAATCAAGTTATTGTTACGCGCCGAACATACACTTTAGCGTAGCTGGCGGTGATTTTAAAATTGTTGTTGTGGGCGCATCACTTCTAATATCCGGCAATAATGGAGCAGTTTCTCTATTAATGGAGTATGCCTGTAAGACCGTAATTTAGTAAAATGATCGTTAAACAAGTACAGTACTGAATAAAGGTATACGAATAAAAGTGAATGTGTTCGGAGATTTTTACTCACGAATATACAATTCTATACGCTTTTTCGTTTGAATTTATATTCCAACATTGATAAGTACACGACTATTGCATTATTGTAAAATGTATAGCTACAAGTCACTATAATACTTCCCCGAAGAGCGTGTCTGCTTTATTAAAACAATAATTCAATTTCAACGCTAATATAGTGGAAATGGTATAGATTTATAGCGGCAAAAGAAAAATTGAATTATGTGTGCTTTTTTACGTAAACGGTATTATATGATATAGTACCCTCCATTTCGTATTGATGTATAAAACGTTTTAGTACGAAACTAACATAGAAAACTAATGATCTAATAAGTCACTGCACGAACAACGTGAAAATGGTTGCTAATTAAGCATTTTATCAACCTTATGTCATGTCGATAACATTAAATGTTAATGGCTCATATTTTTTACATTAAATTTTTTATCTTGAAAAGCAGACTAATGAGCCTAGAACACGTAGGGTGCAGACACAGGCCATACATTCTCGATTTAACTCATTTACGCATGTGCAGTTATGAGTATACGTAAAAGGGGGCCGACATTTCGGTATTTTCCTTTCCAAAAGTAGTTATGGTTTGAGAAGATGTTAAAATAGACGTACTGTGCGATATGGACAAGTTGTACGAATTGCTATGAATGACTTTGTCTTTTACCAAATCCATCCTGCAGCTGAAACCGCGTCCCTGATGATTATTGCAATTTCTGTAATCAGTAATTGAAAAAGAATTTAGTGGAAGAAGGATTTTCGATTACGTTGGAACCTACTGCTTGACGACAACTCTTAATAATCAAGCGGTATAAGAGGCACACGGTATAAAAGGTTGATCAGGAAGTGCTGTTCTAGCAATTCTAGTGTATCAACAAAACTGGAATCTACTCAGGCTCTATTTACTACATTGGAAATACATGTATTACATTGTTATCGTCATGAATACATATTACACTGACTAAATATTCTATCTCGACTTCCCATTCATGGGAGCTTTTATATTCCTTTTTGGAGAATCCTCTTTGGTGTATTATTCTAATTATGGCATGTTTCTCTCTTCTTGCTAAATATTGGAACCATTCTATTCTTCTTATTTCTTTTGCTACAATATATCTTCTTTTATTATTACGTAAACAAAATGTATGGCATTTTCTTTCTTGAATGAGTTGCTTCCATCCAAGTATTCTTTTGAAAACCTTCCAAATTATGTTCCTCTTTGAGCATAAGACATGACTTTTTCATTCTTGTGCTTATGTACGTCACAAACCTTTAAGTAGCTTTGGTAACTCGTACCAAAACTTCTGTTTTTTTTTGTATTCGTTGTCATTCTTAAACTTTGAAACTGTTTGGGTGTATTCTATTTATTGGTCTTCTAGTGGTTATCACCCATCTTTTTTTGTTTTGATTTATTCCCCACTCTCCAGCCATTGCCTTCAAAATACGTCTAAGATTCCTGATGCTATTCTTCCATTTGTAATTTCAACAATCTAGCCACAATGAATTTTCACCCATGTATACATATATAATGTAATTGATTGGGAGGCGTAATTTATTGGGCAATTTTCATTATTCTGCCATTTTGCCTGCCAATGTATGTAGTTGGTTTAATTGATTGCATATATCATCCAGATACATTTTGTGCAGTCGCCTCTTACCAAATCGGTGCCGTGAATATTCTCGTAGAAAATTAACAATACATTGGATCATCGTTCAAGTGATAGTGGTTCAAAACGGCTCGGAAAAAAAAATAAGAAGAAAACGGGAAAATTGGAACTGAGAAAGAAATTAACTCAAAAGGAAACCAACTTTGAAGTTGGCCAAGATATTCAGCCAATTGGACACTTATCAATTCTTTTTCTTCATCTTCTATTGAGCAGGTAGCTTGTTATAACGGATTGTCCTCGTGGGGTATCAACGGAAGTGGATACCCAGCTCTGTTTCCAATGTTTTGGTGGTCGTCCTGGCTGTAGCCCTCCACACGGCTCCAAGTTTCTAGCAATTTTAATCAGTCTGTCGCTCTACTGACGTGGACGTTCCAACCCTTCCGATGTTTCTCGATAAATTTGTGAATATCTTCTATTTTGCACTGATCTCCTATTTCTTTGTAATATATTCTGTCCAGTAATGTTTTGCCTGTAACTTGCCTCAATATCTTCGCAGGTCTGTTTACTTGTTTTGTTTTGTTCGTATTCGCTCCAGATTCGGCTGCGTTGGTGATTATCGTGAGGTCGATAATCACCTACTTATCGATTCGTTAGCCTAAATGTATTCATATTTAGTGACAGAAAGCCGTTTTACAGAAAAAGTTGAATATTCTACCGCCAATAAACCGATTTACACTAAGATTAGATAAATAAACGGAACGTAACAATGCTATTTAATCTGCTCAAAAAGACACAAGTCGGAAGTAGCTTCGTAAAAAAGAATGGATTGAAGGTATCAACTTAAGCGAAAGCAGCCACCAAATGAAACCAACCCCGTACGTGCTGGTATCAATACCGCAGTTACATTGCTGGAACAAAAGAAAGCTTGATTAAGCGTGCACCTACCTGGCGCCTCCACCACATATACGTTATGTGATGTAGACTAGAATTCTGAAAAAGTTAAAGCCACTTGGCTGTCTAATGATTGTTCAATTCATGAATGTAATAATAACAAAAATGATAGCGAAACGATTTACAGTTTCACTCCCTTTTGGTCTCTACCCGATTTATGTAAACTTCTTTCACATTTGTGGTGCTTTTGTGGCCTTTTGCTTTGTTTACATAAATCGTCTAGCAACACACAGCTATTTAATTCCGTTCGCTTCATGCTTCATGGCATTGTAACATTAATTTTAACGCAGCAATAACATAAATTGTTTATTAGCTACTGTTATCGTTCACGTCTAACCTGAAGCCATGAAGTTTTGATGATTAAATATTTAATACGTCTATGGATTACTTCAACCGCTTTGTTTAAAGACAACACCTTCTGTTTTTTTTGTACACTTTTAGGCAGCTAGGCCTTAAAATCCAAACGAGAACAACTTTTCTTGAATTTTTAATGAAAATATCAGATGTGATATCCAAAATATTCTGTTCCCTTTCATATATTAAAATATTCTTCTTCAGTTAATGGCCAGAATGTAAACATTCGTCGTCTTTGATATGCCTTAAAACAAGTCATTCGCCTATATCGACATATGGCTTATACAGGTTGTCAACCAAATCGAATTTAATAACAATATACCGATTTATCTAATAAAGAAGAGAATATTCCATAAATATACGTCACGTAGCAAGAGGTATCAGGTGCCATCAGACATTCGTTATGCACTATGCGCCATTAGCTCTCGATATCAGTCGTCGAACGTTTTGTGCGTCAAATAATTTGTATTTTTAAGGGAGATTTACTTAAAAACGCACTTTTAATTGTTTTTTATCTAGAATTTCGTTTTAAATTCAGTAACTTACACGTGAAATACTTTTTTTATAAAACATTTATATTACTTATATTACGTTTCATTAATACATATTGGGAACTAACAATCAATGTGTTAATGTCTTATGCGTAAAAAGATAATTATTCTCTTCTGTGGATATCCACTGTATGGATAGTTATACTCTTTATAATGGTTTTGTGAATTAATTTTTGTTTCTAGAAACCTTTCCTTCCAAAAAAATATTAAGTAATGGATAATCATCGCTCGATATTTTCCGTCAGACAAAATAAATATTCTAGTCTCTACTAGAGGCATCATTCTCTAGTGATGCCGCTTAATGCCCCCACCGCAATATTCTTTTCTCTGTTAGATGCGTGGCTGCTAAATTATATTTAGTTAACAACCTATATAAAGACTTACTAGTAAATGTTTTAGGTAATTTTTGTTTATTATCATGTTAATAAAATATAGTTACCTGTTATTGGAGTAAAGCTACATATACAGGCTGTCCCAATCTTCTGGAATTGTAGAATTGTGTCTACTGTGTAAATGGTAGAAGGTCAAAATTTCCAGAGAATGTAACAGACACCATAACCTATCTTTAAAAATATTTCTGGAGGTACAGGATGATCGATAACTAGCAAACCAAGAATCTACTTTGTTATTTTAAATAGAACACATTACATTTTTAGTTTTCTTATTTAGAAATAAACCAATGTAATATGGTTTTCATATGTTTATTTCGAGCAGATTTCGAGATACTTATAATTTTGTTTTCAATCGCCTAAATGTGGATATATCTATTTAAAAAAACCGAGAATGCGAATACATTTTAACGTAAATTTTTATGAGATTAAAATGTGCATTTGATTTTATGCAGATATGGTATTAAAACGCTTTCCAAATGTACAGGATATTGAACACCAAGCTTTGCCACATTCAAACATCAGAAACGTAATTTTTTTTTTAATGGCACCATATATTTTCCTTATATCCACCATATAGGAAATTTATATCCCTAACATTTTTGTATAATGATTCGTATATCTAACATTGAAAGTAAAGGAGATATTTATAGTTAAACGCGATTCCTGCATTTAGACATCCAAGTGGTTTCTGGTGTTAGTATTGTTTGGTTACCATAACAACTGTAAACAAAATATACTGACGTTGGTGTTCTTAACTGTTGATTCGAAAGGCCTAAGTAGCTGCTTGAACAATGAATTACATAAAAAAAGTGCTAGTACGTATGATTTATGTATGGAGTTAGGAATAACGCAAGCATTCCCGAGTGCAACAGCTAATGTGCTAAGAAAAATGCAGAACAGCTTTTACAAACAATTGCGCAAATCTATGGAGGTGGAATTTCAAGCATTCACTGTAGATTGATAAATACGTAGATTGCTATTAATTATTGCAATAAAAATTATTAAGTTTGTGTGTTACAGGGGTATTGTTTCTTTCTAAAATTTGTTGTTTTAATTTTAAATTTATGCCGATATATTAATGTTTATCAATCACTTATTGTTAGCCCGCATGAACTTTCGTTAAAATATATTTTCCCTTGTTCCCTTTCGCTAAAAAATAGGAGTACAACACTTTTTTTTTAATTTCTACATCGGTGAAATTAATGTTTGCAATAGCATCAAGTCTTAGCTTTAATTTCACATTTCCTCAATACATAAAGTACTTAAATTTGAAATTTCGAATCAACAGTCCAAGATCGTTAATTTCATATGCATATATCTACATTTAAGCGATTGACGATAAAATTATAAATATCTCAAAGTCTATTAGAAATAGGCATAGGAAACGCCATTATATTGGTCTACTTCTAGATGGAGAAACCAAAACTGCAATCATATACAGGGCGTTCGATTTAAAATAATAAAGTATATGCATGGTTCGCTATTCATCGATTACCCTGTGTAGATAGAAATATTTATAATATATAATAAAGGTTACTCTGTGACGTCTATTTATGTATCAGAAAATTTTACACTCGTGCTATTACAAAGTAGGCGCAATTTTGCAATTCCAGAGAATTGGGACACACTGTAAATAAGTAATCTGCGCATACTTATCTTTGTAACGAACCTTTCCGCCGTCATTTGGGTGTGTAAAAAGTTGCACGTAAAAATATATACATAACTTCCTCACGGCTAAAAGCTTTCCTAATGGCTTCATATTATTCAACTCATAAAAATGCCTCTCTACTACAAAATATAAACACACATAAACTTTCATACAGCTCGGTGATCTAATTTTTCACTTTGGCTGATGCATGCAAACAAGTTACGGAATTTATATTCCTTTTCTTTTTCTTTCTTTTTTGACTTTTTTGCTACACGGACTGCGAGAAAAGATTCTCGCGGACGGATGTTTTTAAAAAGCACGTACCGGCTGCAATATAAACTACTCCTAACTTCGTTTCGGTCGAGGAACGCGCGGTGGCAATTTAAGGGAATCTTTACACTTGCGGCATTTTTATTTCTCGGTTGACATCCGTACGCTAATAATTTTTTTTGTGAGCGAAACTTCTCCGCCGCTGCTTTACTGTAGCCCCGTAATGAATTTGAATTGTTCCCGTAATTGAGTTCTCCAGAGTGTAAGGAAGTTTACTGTAAAGTGGAAATAAGTATATGATTTTAGGGTGTAATACGAGTATAAATGTTTATTTTCTTATCATCGAGCTTTATAGATTACTATTGCTGGGTTTTATGGCGTGCAAAGTATTGGGTAAGTGAGTCGGCAGTTTTAGAAGTTTTCATGTATTAAAAAGACCAGAGATAAACAAAATTTTAGTCGATTCTGTCTGCTTGAGAACAATGTAGCGATTACTGTAAACTGACTGTTACTAATGAAGAAAAAAGCAATAAATTGCATGTATATTGTAATATTAAAAATACAACAAGCAAGGTCACTGACACTAGCGCCATCTGGAGTGACGTCCACTCAATTGCGGTCCGAGAACCTACGTCAGAGTAATTCTTTTTCTGGCCTATTTTCAATCCTTCAGCGGCTTATATAGCATCGGGTCCCCTCTCCTTGTCTCTGGCGTTTTATTAAGTAAATCTATTTCCAGCCAACGATAATTTCGGAGGAATGACGAAATAACTCGTCTTCGCTCCATGTTTTTCATGCCCTAGATCACCTTTAATATAATTTCTTTCTGCAAACACATAGAGAATAAATTTTATTGTGTCTTTATAATCTATTCGCAAATTAAATTGATAAGAAGTCGTCAAGCCCGGTAGTAAATGTCCACATTGTACACTTGCCGATACTCGCTTATGTCAGTCTGTTGGACGCTAGACTGCGAACTCGTATGGCATATTACAGGCTGTAATATGTTTTTTTTTAAGAAAAGAAATTCTGGTTGTTTGATAATTTAATTTGTAAGAAGCTAAAATATTGTCTACTATAAAACGTATATCGTAGTTAGCCGTAATTTTTGACAAATGCTATCGGGAACAAAGCGGCAAAGAGACGCTACGACAATCTGCCCCTTTAGTTCGAGTCGCCTTTCAGTGAAGACGTATTTGGCTAGGTGATTAATTTTCGAAGCAAATTCAAGTGTAGGGGTATTCAAATTTTGCTTCAATTGCAAGACTAATTAGAGTTTGGTCATTTAAACGAACGCGAGGTTTTATTACGTGACGTATTACTATAACGCAGGCGCATAAATGTCAATTCTGGAATTAGCGTTTTTATTCCATTAATTTAATTGTTGAAAGAGTTTTTATTTGTAATTTACAGTTTTTAAACTGCCCAAAAGAGTATCTAAATGATACTCCCGGATCTGCGACAGTAAAAATGATCCTTTATTAATTAAAGAAAATAATTACTCGATATTTACAACATTAAAATATGCATTATGTTATATATAAACATTTAAATTTAGTCAAGCGAAAATGATATCAAAGTTTTTTCTGTAAATAAATTATAGAATTATTAAAAAGTAACGCCGTCAACCGACTCCACAATTTATTATTATTATTATATGTGGGCCACGGCACAGATACCTTTAATCACTGCGACCTTAATAGATCTATTGTAACAAAATGCCCTTATGTATGTTAGAATTTTTGGAGGCTTTTAATAAACCCTAGCACTGCTCTAGGATCTGCCTGCTTTCGCCTGTTTTTGTCCTGGAACATTTTCCCAGTACGAGGCCTTTTGATTGTCCTCCCATGCCTTAATTGCTTATTTTATGTGGCTCTTTTGGAGACCGCAGAAGGGGTTAGGACCAATGAAAGGCAGACAACACAATTTAGAGAGGCAAAAAAATGTGGAAAGACAATGCTGTTATTTTCTTTACTAAGCTATAAAAATAATAGCAAATGTGCGATGCATCTGATACAAATTAGTTCAAGTCTAAATACTAGAAAGATTGAATTAAAAACCGTAAAATAAAACTGAAAATAAGATGATGTCGCAATTAACGATGAAGTAATATGTGGTAACTCGGAGAATAAAGTACAAAAACAATGAATAAAAAACAAAGACACTTTTGTGAAAGGTAAATTCTAAGGTCTTTCATTCTAAGAAAACACTAAATGTAATTATAAACGCAGTTATTACACCAACTCCAAAAATTAAAACTAAAAGAGAAAGTTTGAATGTTACTAACGAATTTTTAATTAACCCCTAATTGCCCTAGTCCCGATGTTATCACTCTGCTACTGTAGTAAGGTCACAGACACCGCTGTCTAAATATGTATCCAAATCTACTTTTTTTATTTATTTTAACTTATACTTATTCATTAATATTCTTAACAAAGTTAACGATTATTACTAAAAATAATTTAATTTTGTTAAATAATAATACATTTCTACAACACATACATTTTGTGTCGTATCAGCCGTGGTGCGATCAGGCTGACCCCATAAAAACTTTGAAGTCTACTAGGACAAAAAAAAATACGGCCTATTACCGCTTGTGGCTGAGATCATACATTATTAGTTTATTTAAATGCACTACGTAGGTCAATGAAGTACGGTCTAAGTATCAAAGATGCAGACAAACTGTAACATGTCGTTGGTCTCTGTGACCACACTACGGCAGTAACAAGTTAAGAATAAAACGTGCTCTGAAAATTAATTGCAGATTGTTGCCTCTATGCCTAAAGCTGTCCTTATTTTCAAGACAACATTACCGTCTGTTAAAAATTTCTAACCTACCTGGTATTTTCTTGAGCATAGAAAGAGGTGGTGCTATACCTGGTAAACAAAATGGGGGAGGCAGCAAATCAAAACGTAATATTTGCGACATCAAAGCACAGACAGACCCTGGCCATCGAATTAGAACCACCTAAAAATATTAAGATTTTAGGGTAAAATTTAAAAAAACAGTTGGCAATGTCGGTAATATTATTATTTAATTACATATAACACGCAAGTAAGTATAATGTGAACATATATTTATTAATATTTGCTTGTTCCTCCTCTATGTTTTATTATACTGCCAATGCAGCTTTTTATTGTTTTTTTTTTTTTAATTTCGTCGCTATTATGCCATACATCTTAAATATGTTGTTGTAATTCTTCCTTTGTAGTTGAGTTTCGTGTACTTGCGATGTTTTTCAAAACATTCCACACATTTTCAATTGGGTTTGTCTGGTGAATTGCCTGGCCAAGGTAGTACACGCAAATTTTTAGATTCAAGGTATCGCATTATACTTTTTGCCTTATGACACGGTGCATTGTCTTGCTTGAAAGTATATGGTCCTTGAGTCAGATCCATTGAACCAATATAAGGTATTAAATTTTTTATCTTGTTTTTATTCCATTGTTTCGTTAACGAAATATAGTGGTCTCGGTCCTTCTGTCGTAATACACGACCAAACTGTTACAGATGGGAGTGTTTAATAGATTTGATCGTACATTCTTCTTTATAACGCACTGAAGGACGTTGACGGACAAATCTGCTTCTCTCCATTAGCACTTCTAGCCATGATTCGTTGCTATAAATAATCTAGGAAAAAATAAAAAATTTAGAGAACCATTAAGCGAACTATGAGGATGAGTTTGACTAAAAATACAGATGGTAAATGAAACTTACCTTTCCCCAATCTTCAACTGTATAGTTTCTATATTTGTTAGCCCATTGAAATCGTGTCACTTTCATTTTAGATGTTAGTCTTGGCTTCTTTGCCGGACGTCTGCATTTCAAGTCTGCTTCATGAAGACGTCTACGGACTGTTCGAGCTGATATCTGTATACCTTCTCCACTAAGAATTTTATGAACACCTTTAGTGGATAAAATACGATGTTCTGTAGCCACTTTTACTATACGACGATCATCTCTTACAGTTGTTTTGCGTTTGCCGGTACAGTATGTGCTGCCATTACTTGTACTATGAATACTCCGTAATTAATTTCGCGATTCTCAGAATAGTTTGATGTGATACGTCCTCTTTTTGTGCAACTTCACGTTGAGAGAACTCCGTCTCTAGAAGAGCAGAAATTCGTGCTTTTTTTCTCTGTGGTTATATTCTTCTTCTTTCCTGATTATTTTTATAACCAGAATTATCTGTGACCATAATGTATTAGGATATTACTCAAACAACAATTATGTTTTTATAGATTTTCGAAATTAAAATTATATTTAATAAATGCTCTTATAAATTTAATATTTCTCAAGTGGTCATTTTTCCGTGACCAAAGACTGTATAATTCCAGCTATAAGAAATATAAGACCTTTTAACACAATTTATTATACTTTTTATTATTTCGGGACAGCCAGATTTTTAAAAAGGGGTATAAAGGTATACTGCAAATAGCATGTATCAGATATTAAAAGGTAACCTAGTTGCATTTAAATACGCTTTAATAAGCGTATTTCATCACAATTTTAATAAATTGTGATCGAGCTTATTAGCATTGTGATAAAGTTTGCTAAAATCACTTTTATTATCTATTTGCATTGTTTTCTTGAGTGCAATAACATTCGTATAGCCCCTTGCATTATCTTTCTTTAATAAATTCAAGTGATTCGCATGGCTTTCATTTATGATAGTTTAACCTTTTAGAAGGTAATCAATCAGAGGAATAGCTCAATCAGAGGAATACCTTTCTGCCTCAAAAAATGGAAGCTATTATTTTCCCTGGAATTGTAATAACCAACGTCTTCTTTTGAATAGGAATACTACTACGCAGTCATTGTTTAGTCGTTTCTATTTTTTGAGTGCATAGTGACAAAGCCAACGAATTTTTGATCAATACTGAATGGCCGCAGCGGCCATTTTCTTCATAGTTGACACTCGCGGAAAATTTTCTGTGTCTAACGCATAGGATCTAAAATTTAATAAGTCCACTTCGCAGATAAAAAGTGGTGGATGTAGATTCAGAAGGATAAGCCATATCACCTAGCTTCGCTCAATGATGGTTACAGTATCCTCTATTCACATCCTATTTGTATTAGAGTATCCACGAAATCGATACCAAGAAAATGGAGTTGTTCGTTGAAAATGAAGGAGGTCCAAACACCTTTTCTTTGTTTAAAAAAAAAAATGTGCAGCTTGTAGAGTTTATCGAAAATTTTATAAAACTAGGAATAATGCAAAATCTCTCGAAACAACTTCCTTTTCTTATAACAAAATTAATAACGTAAAAGTTTTACGTTAAATGTCACTATAATTACAATAGAATCGTAAAATTTTCTTTCGTTTGTATCCAATATGGGAATCTATTTTGACTTTATTGACATTATCTGCTTTTTTTTTAATATTTTGCAGGCTTAGAGATTTTCATTCCATAAAAATGAACTTTAATATTCCGACTTTCTTTTCTACCAACTTAATTGAACTTCATGCTAATTGCAGGTTGCTCTTTAGTTAGAAGTAATTTCCTCTACACAAATAACGTGATACAAGCGATCGTAAAAAATCAATTACATTATTGCCGTAGAAGCAATTTCTTCCTGCTCCCGCCTCCAATTTGTACTTGCCATTTTTTTCTCAGCAGTTCTTAAAACATCGCATGAAAGATTCATCCTGGCCCGATGATGGTGTCATTTATTTTCATCAGCGGCGAATTTGTTACTCTGACGATGCGAAAACTATATTTAACCGACTTTAAATATTCAGAGCACTTTAAAGAAGTGCTTCGATTAAAAGTTCATGATTAAAATGGCTTCGAAGTCGTTTCGAAAATTACTCCTGCTGTTAGTTTGAATGAATTTCCATTAACTTTTTCCAGTACATCCGGTCTTGGTTAATTTAAATAGAGCAAGAATGTACGAAGTGATAGAACTTTAAAATTGAATACGTGCATGTATGTATGCAATTATTTGTATCTAAAATTATGAAAGTAAAGCAGATTTGTAACATTTAATGTTTTTCTCTTTTTCGCAATTAGGGATGTACAGGTTCATCCTCACTCATGATGATTAATACTCATAAGCGAATTAATCCATGGATGAACTCTAGATTTAATCGCGCTAACCCTTAATTGTTGTAACCTATACTCAATAACTTCTTTTAAAGCAGTTGTAACCGAAGACAATCCAGGAACTTAACAACCTTCTCCGATCATTCTCTTTGCAAGCATAGCTTGCTCGATTTAGAACATTATCCAATCGCGCAGGGGGTCATTGAGGACAACCACGAATGCAGTGCGGGCAACTTCGATATCCCCAGGTTCCAAACATCCCCACTGAATGGAAATTTTACAACACGTTGTAGCTTGAATTAAGTCTGAACACCCGGATGAATAGCCTTGCTTGAATTTGGACCTGAAGATGTTCCAGAAATCGCTTTCCAGGACTCCACAGGTGTTACTGATAATTGTTACCAGTTGTTAAAGAACAGGGAATACATTTTGTAACGATGAATATCGTTAACCATCGAAGCCATATTGTCCTTGTTCGATTGTATCTAAGTTAACTACTTTGGTAATAGATTTTTCCATGTAATGACGTTTTAATCTTAGATAATATCTAGGCAGCTCAAGGTTGCTTTGACTAATCTAGTTGTTCTTTGATAACTGTTCAAGCTGATCCCCATTCTTACTGCATTCACTTAAATCTACGATACCAACTACGAGATTAATCGAAACTTTACTCCTAAAAAATTTAATGCAGAACTCAATTCTGGAATGTATGAAAGTCATACCTTCAATAAGCACATCTGAGTCTTTCGGATTTCCAGTATACTATTTCAACTACAATATATTCTTGAAATTTCGTTGGTGTGGATCATTTTCATCAATTAACATTCCTGGTTTTGCAAAATTCGAACATTACACAACAAAAATCTTTGATATTCCTGGTATTTCCGACGTAATTAAAATTAAAATATATTAAACCCCGGCAAGGACTCGAACCTAACATCTCCCGTTAGCCGAACAGACACGCTAATCTCTTCACCACAGAGTCTTGTTAGGATCGAATCACTTTTTGATACCCAGGTCTTATCGGAAGTACCAAGGAAATCACGGATTTTCACATTTCACCAGCGGAAGGCAATATATATTAATTACACAACGAGCTTAATCATACGGGAAGATGTGACATTTTAAGATAATTGCTACTATTGGCTTTTACGTTTTATACTTTTGAATTAGTTATGAGCCTATATGCTCTGTTTAAAACAATTAGAGCTTTAGTTTTTGGAAAGTAACACAGCTACTACACGCAAAGAAACGTTTACTTGTATCAAGACTGTCCGTGTCAATTCAAGCCAATTGCTGTTTCACTTATCCACAATACAATTAAATCAAAACAAATATTTTCTTCGCGTTTTTTTCTCCGCTTAAGAGAAGTAATTAAATAATTGTATTTCTTTGTTTAAGACATTTGTTAACTTGATTCAAGAAAATCTTGCAAAAAATTTGAAGAAAGGGATTCTTAGCGTAAGTGAATGGCCGTTATACCGCAAAACAATATCTTCTTAAGGATGGTAAATAGATAGTTTTCTTAATTCAAGAAAGCATTTAGGTATTGTTCATAAATCAATAGTTTCATTTTCTTAAAATAAAGCATTTATGTACGTTTAGAATTCTTGAAATGTGTAATATTTATATCCACATTATTGATTGCACTTACCTTATTTAAACAATAAGACATATCCATACATAATGCAGTAAATTATTCTCATTGCTTGAGATTTTAAAAAGGCTAAGGTAAGTTATCTACAGAATAATGTTCAAACAAAAGTGAACTTTAGTGTAGAAGTACACATGAAAAAAATGCCTAGAAACAATAAATAATAGCTCATGGTATTGATGGATCACTCCGGGCAACAACGTGAGAAGAGAAAAGCACTAACGCTTTTTGCTCCCGCCTACATTGTTGTTCATCTCTCAGTTTATGCCACTAAACTTCAAAAACAGCACTGAAATATTTCCTGGTGCCAAGAGATATAGTCATGCCGTCCTAGAAAGTAACGACAGAAACCGGAATGCAGATGCCATACAATGATATAGCTTTCAACGTACAACGTTTCATAAACATTTTCAAAAGATACCGGTTAATGTAATATGAATATCTTCTTAACTTAAAACTAAATGATTTACTTGGAAGAAACATTTTTCTGCCTTTGATTTACTAACCTAAAGAAAATATGTATTTAATACAAATAAAATTTAAAGAAAATTATTTTCTTATATTAAACATTTTTATAGTCTTGAAATAAAAATATTTTCTTGAATAGAGACTGATTTTTGCAAGAAAATGTAATTTCTTGATGCAAGAAATCATTTCTCTGCGTGTAGATGCAGCATGTCAAATACTGCTAAGAACTCTTTTAATATATTAGTTCGCACGCATTAGCATAAACGTTTTCCACGTTAGACTAAGTTGTACAGTCTCCATACAACATACTTCCATTATCAGCCACAGTTTTAAACGTCCATCAGTTATTTACTGCTCGACCCATATATTCGCACCGCAAACTTGGCGAAATGTCCAGCATTTGTCGCGGTATTTTCCGTGTAAAATGCAAAATTCATTCACAACACGAAAAGGCTCTTCGCGTAGCATCAGCCAGCTAAGCCGATAATATATTCAACGGTTAAATCTATAATTTATGCGATGATTTATGCGCGAAGCGGACGCTAGTGGAAATTTGTTAATAGATTAAATGGATGATGTGGTCGGCTTTATGAGCTTATTCTACGTTATGATGCTGTGCGACCGATATATTTAAAATTCCTATTTGCATTTGATTATTAATGTTGATTGACCCCGGCGAATATGTACGGATCTATTGATTTTATTCAATATCCCCTAATTCGCATAAATTCTACGATTCCAAAACCAGCTTTCACAGTCGATTTTTTATGAAACGCCAGGAAATTTCCGGTAATCTGACCCGTGTTTTTTATTTTTCCATTTTTACGCGTGAAAAATTAACACGTGGGCAGGATTTAATTCCGCATAATCGGTTAAAACACATGAATTACTTGAATTTGTGTAGCGGCGGATTTTTCATTGCATGCTTTTCATTTTGGTCAGAATCAAACTATTTTGCACTCGTTCCAAATAGATGAGAGAAAATGCTATCATTAGAAAGGCGTATTTTAATTTTAATTGTGAATACAGCAGCGCTTTTACTTCTTCTCTTTAGGCAATAATTAATGTTATAATAATAAAAATAAGCAGTACATAATTAAGCTTTGAAAATGTGACAGTGAGAGACAAAACATCATTATTGTTAGTTTCACTAGATCAAACACTTTAAAACTTGCCCTTACACATGCAGAGAAAACCGACTTGCTACGCTGTCATTATTTGTCAAACGATAACTACCAAGCAGCCGCAAATTTGTGTGAAAATGGGTATCCTGATCGAAGGCAATCACGTTACCTTATTTTGAAACTAACTAGTTATGTGTATTCGTCTCTTTTATAATAATTTAACTATTGTTTCAGCTGACAAACTACCGCCTGGGTTTCCACATATCACTCAGCATCCCCTTCCCAATAAGGTGGTCGAAGTCGGTCACAATGCTATATTGGCATGTTCAGTTTCTGGTGTTCCTACGCCGAAAATCACGTGGATACGAAACATGCTTCCCATAGATACTAGAAATAATCCTCGGTACACAATTCGAGAGGATACACCTGGTGAGTATATAAAAATTTTGTTAAATAAATAATTCAACAGTAAATTTTTGTAATCGATCATCATCAAACACATTTGTACTCATATATTAAATATTACGTTTAGGGTTGTTATTGTGACTTAGTCTGAAACACATACAAGGAAAGGTACCCAATCCGCACTTTCAGAATTTAATGAAACCTTGGGTGGTTTGTAGACCTTATAGGACTTGACTAAACAATTCACTGGTTTCCCGGAATGCGATGCTTCAACAAGTACATCAGATGCCTAAAAATAATAGCTTATTTACGAAATTAACCAGTTATACCAAATGAATATTAATTAAAATTACTGATCCCAAAATATTACCTGAAATAGGCTTCGCTGTATTTAGGGACCAAACTTTTCCCCAACTTCCTTTAAAATAATGAATAGCGGGCACATTAGTCAACCTTCTGCTGATACCATTGGAAGAATGGTGTAACCATGAGTTGTAGCAAAAACTGACTATACAGTACATTCAACTTTTTTTGCACCTACTATCGCTAACGTACAACGAAAGATGCTGTGGTTTTCAATTCATTATCATCAATTCCATAAAAGCGACTCACAAACTTCGTTATTTTTCTTGAAACTATTCTGTGCGCCCTTTCGAAATGTAGTATCCATTTATGAGAAGCTTTAAAGTGATCTAACTGCACCTCTTCGTTTGCCTCTAGAGCTCATCGTCTTATTAAATACATATACTAAAAATATAAATCCCTTCTTGCACCACCTTTTTGTAATGACTGTTCCAATCTATACTACCGGCCATAATTATTTGCTCACCCAAAGAAATACGCATAAATAAAGGAAGTGCTAACTGAAACAGTTGTAGTTTTGCATTTAATAAAATGCTCTTAAAACAAAGAAATTGATAGTCTTTATTCAATTATAAAATTTATTTGACACAAAAAGGATTCACACATTCATCGAAATGTCTACCTCGACTATTAATAATTGTGGCACACTTGCGGTATCCTCTCTATCAATTTCGTCAGAGTAGCGGGTTCTATTTTAAGGCAGACTTCTTGCAGTTGTTTCCACAACGATTCGTTGGAAGTTGGAGGATTTATTTTCACCTGCCTATCGAATTCGTTCCACAAATACTGTATGGGATTAGCATCTCGGCTTTGAGGAGGCCATTTCATTATTTTGATATTGCTTTCGCGTTCCACCCATTCTAAATATTCGCGGCACAGTTTAGAGGTGTGTTTCAGATCATTAATCATGTTAAAATATAAAATAGTCGCCGATTATTCTCATTCCAGATGGTTTGGACTTTTGTTTCCAAAATTTCTCTGTAGCGCTTTTCTCTTAAAATTCCATCTAATTTAACCAAGCCTCTTACGGATGTGGCTCCAAAACAACACCAAACCATTACCGATTCGCCCCCATGCTTGACTGTAGGTGCTACACATGATTCTGCTGCTCTTTCTCCGTTCGACCTTCGAACGAACATTCTTCTCTTGGAAGCGAAGAATTCAATTTTGGACTCATCGTGCCAAATGGTGGTCCCCCTGCAACCATTTTATTTTATTTTGCTTTTTTTTGCAACTTTGCTTTTTTTTGCAACTCTATTCGGCCAAATAAGCCGCCCTCTCTTAGCCTCTTTTCCACGGTTGCTAAACTAACTAGATTTTGACGTTTAATATTTATTTCAGCTGTTATTTCAGCTCCAGTTTTTCCTCTTTTCCGTTTATTCGTCGTAATTATTTGACGATCTTCCGCTGGTGTTGTCACTTTCCATTGTCCTATTCGTTTTCTATTTAATAATGTGCCAGTCTCTTCGCATTTTTTAACGCTATAATCAACAATTCGGCGACTTAATTTAAATTTTCTTACGATGTCTCTGTTACTTCGACCAAGAGTATGTGGAGCAATAATCATTGTGAGGGTTTCTAAAGGCAACTCTCTTGTTTTTGGCATTTTAATATTAATTTTAGATAATTTTATTAATGATATTCTGTTTAAAAAAACAATAGCCATTAACTCTAAATTAAAAATTCTTGTTCGGGCAAATAGGGTATTGTCATCTTTACTTGCACTGCATTAAATATTTATTAGTGAAGGATAATTGTGTAACATTTTCGGTCATTTTATGACCATACCTGCACTCCTAATTATCGGGTTAAGGAGATTCAATCGCTAGCTAAGTATCAGAGGAATCTTTTGCGTAATCATTTAATGCGATATCTTTCTTTGACTTGTAGTTAAATAATTATACCCATTAAATAACAATAAATAAATACCTAAAAAGGAAAAGAACACCTCACAACGTGTCACTATCCAACATTTTATAAATAAATAATTTTCTAAAATCCAAACAAAAATGTAGGTGGGTAAATAATTATGGCCGGTAGTGTATATAGTTGACGTTGGGATTTCACTTTTTGAAGCGATTTTGTACACTTGTTAATGCCAACCTTCGTTTCTTTCTATCTTCGTCCATATTCAACTGCTTTCCGGTTATATTCCAAACTAATAAATAAAACCGTCTTATGATTTTACTGGTGTGCATTTTTTAATGTAATTCTGGTAATGGTTTTTAAGCTCGTAATATAAAACAAAAAAGAAACGATCGCGATAATTATAATGCGTTTTTCTAGAACAAAAATTGTAGTAATTTTAAAAAACAATAATTTTATTTTGTATACGTTTCCCATTATTGTGTAAAAAGGGTAACACAGGCCTGCGATGTTTTTCAACTTTTGATGATTGATTCCTATGTATTTTTTTGCACTGAATCCGAAAATGGCCTTACTTTTTTCCATCACGTCAGAATTTTTTGCAAATGGCAATTTTAAAAATATGTAATATGTTGAAAAATATCGAAAATATGAGACTTAATGATAGACTTAAAATGGCTCTTTTCTTATAAAATTTATAATTTGATGGCTTATACTATGCAATATTATAGCTAAGCTGTTGAAGGGTCTGATGAGGAGGGCAGGGGGTCCATTGACCCCTAAACATTTAATGAAAACCGCCACAAAATTAACCTAAATTTCTAGTTTATTACGTTTTCCATTTATTTATTTTCATTATTGCTTAGTTTATAAGTGGAATCAACATGTAACATTGAAAGTGCTGCTATCAGCCGGTTTATTATGAAAACGCAACATTTTCATCATAAACCGACAGATAAGAGCACTATTTACACTAAACGTGTTGTAAATGTCAACAGTCAGTGTTGTCGCGACCGTTAGCTTATTCGTACGTGTCCTCCGCGATCAGACGTGTTTTTGTCGGCGAATATACGCTAAAAAGCAAACATACAGTTTTATAAATGGTTCCAAGAGGCTGTAAAAAGTCCCCAAATTAATTTTGTTACATTTGTAGTGAGTTAATGGTGGAAAGGCAAAAAAGAAATATAACAATTTTCGGCAAGTTTATCTCGCGTATTTCGGTGTAAAAGTAGGAGATCAAGACAAAACTTGGGCACCCCACTATGTTTGCTATACGTGTATGGACTTAGACGGTGGTCAAAGGGTGGACAACCTGCTTAAAGATTTGGAGTTCCGATGGTATGACGAGAGCTACAAAATCACAGCGATGATTGTTACTTTTGTTGAACTGGTGTTCATGGTTTCAATTTAAAGAATAAAAAGAAAATTGTCTATCCAAATTTGCCATCGGCTTTACGTCCTGTCCCTCGTTGCAAAAAATTCTGACGTGATGCAAAAAAGTAAGATCATTTTGGGATTCAGCGCAAAAAAATACATAGGAATCAATCATCAAAAGTTGAAAAACATGACACAACCAAAAAGATGCAGGCCTGTGAATTTGTTCTTTTTGGTCTTACTACTTATTAGTCTTAGTTCCAATCCTAAAACAGCAATTGCTTCGTTGTATTTGGACACAAATATAAATACAAACTTGATAAATAAGATTTCAGCGTGTAAGCCGAAATCAGAACAAATACATGTTTTTTTTTTTAAGTCTTTGCTGTGACTCTGAATTTTAAACATTATAGCTACTACCGTTGTTGCAAACATATAGGGAAAATAGACTTTAGAAAGTATCGCGGTTGAACATAATTGTGCATAAAAAATTTACGGAATTACTAGATGCTGCTATAGCTATGATTTCTACAGTTAACAGGATGGACTTACATTTTTAAATAATTTCATTAAATTTACTTTTTCATCATTTTGTCAGTACTTGGCACTTTTGTAAATAGAAGTATTCTATACTTGTAATCTTAAAGCAACCTAGCTCGGTACTTGGTATTTGAAGCACTACATCAAAGTGCTTTACAGCTAACAACGAAACACGCCTACAATATGAAATTATACAATGAAGATCGAGTACTGCAACAATAAAACTTTAATATGCCAAAAAAAAGGACCTAGCGAAGGCAGTGGTAAACTACTGTGATACATGCCAATTATGTAAGGTTAAGAATTACACACCTTACTATCCAGGAAAATCCATCGTAAGCAGCAGTCCGTTGGATATTTTCTGCATAGATTTCTTACAAAATCTTCTACCTTCTGAAGGATATAAAAACATACTAGTAACCGTAGATCAATTCACAAAATTTGTTCGTTTTTATCCAACACATACTTGTAATGGCGCGATTGTCATTAAATGTTTAAAAAATTACTTTCAGATCATCGGAATACCTAAAACAATCATAATGGATAATGAAAAATGTTTTCAAAATTCTAAATTACTCACATTCTTATTTAGACATAATATTTTGTATATTTTTACACCCATTAGACATCCATGCAGTAATCCTTCTGAAAGATCCATTTGAGAATTGACACAATATCTACGAATACTTTGTGCTGACTCAGACGAAACATGGAATTATTATGTTCCAATTGTCGAAGAGATTATAAATTCTATTCTTACATCAACAAGTGAAGTTGCTCCTATTGTTTTTTACACTTCTTGTAATCCTCCTAGACCTTGGGCATCCGATGACAAACTTAATGTGCAGAATTTAATTCTAAAAACAAGAGAAAAATTAGATAAACTTCACATTCAAACAAAATAAATTAGATAATAAACAAAGCAAACGTACTACATTTTACATTGACAATTTAGTAGTATTGAAAAAATACCGAATAAGCAATTTTAAAAATAAAATAGAAAAAAAATTTCAACCGATTTATGAAGGTCCCTTTGTTATAACAGATGTTTTGGGAACAAAAGCCTACCTTTTATGTTATCCAAACACGATAATAACTAGAGCGGGCCAAGAGCGCCACGCGCCAGGTTCGCAATCAGGCTGCCGGGCGCATATATGTATGTAAACATAGGTAATTTAAATATGTAATTATTAGGACGAGGACCAAAACCACTGTCTATTACGTCGTGAAGACGCGCAAATATACACCTGCAGTTTGGGTGTTCGTTGATAAATAGGGCGTTGTTCACAGTGGGCCACTACAAAAAAAAAGTTCATTCATCGACGGCTACGAACTAACAGCGCGCTTATTCATTTACGGATGACGCGCTCTATTCATCAACAAATGACGAGTCTGCAGATGTTACGTTTGCACCACTTCGTGGCATACTAGAAACAAGCGTCGGTGTGCTCGCTTTAGTGATTATGTCTAACGTAACTATTAAAAATAAACGGCCATTACCTACGAAAGTTAATAAATTTCTTAGTGAATTTGTGGATTTACACAATGGGAGTACAATTTTCTGTAAAGTTTGTAAAAAGAAACTACTGTGCTGGAGCAAACGTGATTGTGAAAGACATATAAATAGCGCACACCACAGAAATAAAAGAAATGGTGTGTCACAACAACGTCAATTTCAATTAGAATTGCTTTTAACGTTTATGGTATGTGGTCTACCACTTCGTATACTTGATAAAAAAGCATTTAGAAAATTCTGGGGTACATACAATACCGAGTGGATACTACCATCTCGGACAGCGTTACGGAGAGATATTCCACGAATACGTGAGGACATTGAAAATCGAATTAAAGCCGAATTAAAAGATAAACAGCTGTGGCTATGTCTTGATGAGACGACAGATTGCAAAAAAAATTCTATTTTGAATATAATAGTGCGCGTAGTAGATCCTATTAAACCAAATTTTGCAATTCTATTAGCCAGCAGAAGATTAAAACAGTGTACTAGTAAAGCAATTACGGCCGTAGTTCTCGAAACGTTACAAAGTTTCAAGTGTCAACCAGTCAACTGTTGTTGTTCATGAGCGATGGTGCAGCAACAATGTGTAGTGTAGGCCGTTCCCTTAAAGAAAAGTGTGAAGGACTTTTACATGTTACGTGTAAAGTCCATGCTTTACATCTTGTGGCACAAACTATTCGAGAGTGTTACCCGGAGGTGGATGCATTAATAGCAAACACAAAAAAAGTGTTTCTCAAAAGTCCTAAGAGGACTAGGGCATTCCACAGGTTATGCCCTGGTATTCGAGAACCACCACAGCCCATTCTTACGCGTTGGGGAACGTGGTTAAAAGCCGCTTTTTATTATAATGAACATTTTCAAGAAGTCAAATCCGTTTATTTGCAATTCGTCCCTGCCGAAGCTAGAGCTATTAGGATGAGCCAGAAGGGATTTCTCGATATTTCTGTTGAAACATATCTAAAGAATATTAGCAACAATTACAAAGGGTTAGTAGACGCGATAGAAAATTTGCAAAAGTCTGGATTGTCGTTGGTAGAATCAGTGCAAGTAGTGGACGAAGTTAGTACATTGTTACACAGTATAAACGATGCAACAAGTGGACGAGTTTTAGCTAAGTTCGATAGTGTTTTAAAAAAGAATCCGGACTACACGAGATTAAGACAAATGTGCGATGAGGCATCTGCAAATTCCTTGACTAAGTCTAAAGATTATTTTAATTACGCCTGTCTTACTTCGGTAGACGTGGAACGGTCGTTTTCGAAATATAAGAACATTTTTTCGTCTCGGCGAACATCCTTCACCGAGGCAAATGTGGAAACTTATCTGATGGTGCAACTTTTTAAACAAGCCTATCCGCATTATTAAGAAGGATAGAATTTATTTATTATATCTTTATTTACAGTTACATTATTAAGTACAACAGAATAAAAAAAGCGTTCAGTTTCTCAGTTATTTCCTTATTACATCCCCTTTACAACGCATACCGTTTTCAATCAAATAAAAAATCATAATGAAAATAAAAACACCTCTAATTACTAAACATTATTATTGCGTCAGCTTTTATTTTTTTACTCTTGTGTATTAATTTCGAAATATCACATATCTGCTGTGACTCACATATACGCTATTTACAATAAGCGGCCGTTGCGGAATTTTTACCGTTGATGTAATTTTTCCCTATAATTATTAATTAATTGTCATTTAATTGTTATATGACTTTCAACGGTTGTATTTGACACATCAAAACATTTGCGGCGCAATTTCAAAATTCTGCGCGATAATGTTTTGGAGGGGGGTAATTGTAGTGGGTTGCTCCAACGTGAACAGCGTATGTTAAATTTATTCTAATTAATATCATATCAAATTCGCTGATATTAGATTTTAATAGAGTTTTATGCTGAACTTGAATTATTTTCGATTAATATTCGAGTTCCGATATTTTGATTATCAATCTTTTACTTAAAAAAAAAAAAGACTCAGTCAATGATATGTTATAGAGATTCAAAATCTTAGCTTATTTTAAGTTATTTATATATTGAAAACATTTTTTGTAAAAATGACACATACACACACAAAGAACACACTGTATTTGGAAATAACCGTCAAAATCCCTTACGTCACCTGCGACACCGAGTTAGAGCTTCAAAACGTCAAAATTAAATATCAAGTCGTTAGATTGGCAATGTTAGGGACGACGGGAAAAAAGAGAAATCAGCAACGAAAAAAAAACAATTCTAACAGATTACAAACATCCTTTCGGTTGACTTTAAGAAAATTGCAACATAAAAGCTAAAATATCGTGAAAGTTATCAGTGCAAATATATAAAAAGCATTTCAAGTGAACCATAAATTATCACCAACGATTGTCAAGAATAAATCAGTTGGAAAATGTTAAGAAGTAATTTTAAGAAATTTAATTGGAGAAAACCATCAAAGGGCTTCAAAATAAGAGGATTTTACCAAGCAGAGGGAAGAAGGAACCAGTAGGATTTTACACACACACACAACACGTATAAAAAACACGCCACAACATAACTAGGTAATTTTAATTAGATTAAACTTATTTTTTTTTTTGTAAGTAAAAACTTAAAATAAAAACAAAACTGATTATCTCCCCAATTCAAATCTTTTAATTGTTATTTGTAACATAACAGTATATTTACCAAATCATACGCTAATTTTAACAGCAAAAAGTTTTGTACGTATGGGTATAAAAATCTATCATCACTAAAGCTGGCCACGAGCGGTACCGCGCAGTAGCGTAGAGTCGACTAGGCCTCGCGTTCCACTAGAGTTATTCTGCTAATAGAGATGTTTGCTGCCGCAAATAATTTCGCTAATCTTTTAAATAAAAATTAAATAACACGTGCTCAAACACTTACCATTTTAAGAGTCCTCCGTGAAATCACAAAGTGAATAACGTCTGTTAAATATCTGCAACATTAGATATGTTTCAACTGTTGTTTCGGCAAAACTAGTACGGCATGAGGAAAAAATGCATTTATATGCAGAGAACGAACGTTCTACATCTAGTGACGTAATATTTGCGTAAGTAAAATAATCTTTCAAATAACTTAACGATTCTGTTGACGCACCTTCACAAATGTGTCTTAATGTGCCAAAATCAGAATTTTTCTCAAAAACACTCAAATTTTTTGCGTCTTCAATCGCGCATAGCTGTGCGTGAACATGTTGCACTATTTGTAGAGATTCTTCTAACGGCACCGCAGGATTTTGTAATTTTTCTATTGCATCTGCTAGCCCGAAGTAATTGTCGTGAATGATTTTTAAATCCATTTTAACCTGACTATCTTGAAATTTCGACTGGTTTTTCTGGATAGCGGCAGCTTCCTTTGTATCGAATTGTAAAACCACGTTCTTAATATTGTCAAAATGTTTATGATAATAAAATGCGGCCTGTAACCATGTTCCCCAACGAGTTAGAATAGGTTCTGGTGGCTCTGGTATACGGGGGCACAGTCTGTGAAATTCGCGAATACGTTTCGGTGATTTGACAAATACTGCTTTGGTATGCGCTATTAAAGCGTCTACCTCAGGATAACATTTTCTGATATTATCCGCCACAAGATCGAGAGCATGAATTTTACACGTAATGTGTAAAAAATTAGCAGAATGCTTTTTAAGAGACCGGCCTACAGAAAGCATGTTTGCAGCACCATCACTCACTAACATCAAGAGTTGGTTTGTTGAAAGTTCAAACTTGTCCAATGTATTTAACACTAACTTTGAAATTACTTCGGCAGTACACTGTTGTATTCGTTTGGAGACTAATAGAATTGAAGGTGCCGATTGATGAGGTTCCGATCTGTTGTTTCGTCGACACATAACCACAATTTTTGATCTTTCAACTCCGACTTTATCTTTTGTTCAATATGTTCGCGCGCAGATGGCACAATTCTTCGTAACGATGTTCGACTTGGTAATTTGCACTCCGAATAGTTATTCCAAAAGCAGATAAATGGTTCCTTGTCTAGTAAATTAAACGGTATATTACATGCGCTAAACGTAACGCATAAATTAAATATAAATTTTTCATTGTCTCGTGCGCAGTTTCTTTTTGAGACATGCTTTTCACTATTTACGTGTCGTAGACAATGTGTAATATGGTGAATTATTTTCTATATTTGTTGTTGTTAACGAAACCCATGCTTCTTGTGTAACTGTACTTTTGGAAAATAAACTGTTATTATTATTAGTAACATGGTTATGATTTAATAATGATATTGGTGACGAAGTACCTCGTCTGTTAACAGAAGGGATCCATACGCAATTTGTTACATGTTGCTTCGTTAAATACAAGGAAACCACAATTTTTATTGCATAAGCACAATCGCCGATCAACTTTTTTGTGAATCCATAAAGTAATGAAAACCTACATGAAAATTTGAAGTAAAATTGACAATATATCTGTGATTACACAAAAAGTTTTTCTTGCATTGAAAAATCATCGAAAAACTCCGTTTTACTTGTTACTTTATTTTGTTTCTTCTCAGCTACTCAGAAATATCTGAAATATTCTGGTCGCTTCTCGTAATACCACATTTTAGCACATGGAGCTACTATAAACTTTCTATAGTTTGTATTTAGAAACTGTTTATGCAGCGAGTTGAATTTCCAATCACGCATTTATTATAAGCCACAAATAGAAGTAAAAGGCTTTATGTCCAATATGCCGCTGCTTCCAGCATCAACTCTTTCTTTTGCTTGCCAGCCAGCTACGGAACGATAATGCTCACATGTCGACGGTTCTACACCTGCATAATAAACTCAGGATCACCGATCGCCTCTACACGCTAAAAGAGCACGGTCGAGAAAACTCCTCCCAGGAAAACATGTTTTTACCTGACGACTAGATGCTTTTTGGTCTTTCATAAATTTTATATTCCGCGTCGGGTTAGAAGATTGTTGTACTGAAATGCAATATAAATCGGACGATATCTCGTTTTGCATATTGATATCTCCACTGCAGCAGAAGCCACCATAAAAATCAAGAAAACGAAATAACCAGGGCACTCCTTACATTCATGCGCATAAAGCCAATTTTACGTATATTACACTGACAAGAAAACTTGCAGAAATGGAACATGACGTATTCGTAGTAAGAGCGGAAATAGTTTTCTGAGAAATACGCTAAACATGCCATTCATAAATTGATTATTGGCAGTACGTAGGAAAATTGCATTTGTAGCATCTAATTATATACACGAAAATTTCTATTTTTACAACATTCTAAGAAAAACCTAAGCTCTTGATAATTTACCACCCTTCCTTTTTTCATAGTATAAAATGCAACTTGGCAAATAACAATGTGTAATTTGAATAGGTAATTTGAAAGAAATAATTCTATACCAGACACCTAAAGAAGGTCATGCGACTTTATGGACTAGGAAGAAATATTACGCAGAATTAATTAGCAAAAGATTGTTTTTTTAATATTACAAAAGTTTTCTAACTGCCTCTCGAGGTCCTGCCAATCAATGAATTATTGATTACAAATATGAAAAAAATGGTCTGGTGATTACGGTAGATGTCATTTGCCAAACAAACTGTGTTGTGCTGCTGTTTGTCGTGATATTCTCCTTTAACAATATTGGTTTTATTATCATGGATTCAGTTATTAAACCAATGAACAATTTCATTTTACTTTCTTTACTGAAGCAGATATTATACTATCTGTTTCTAAGCTCAATAGCTCTTTTTCATGTAGTGATGGAAATATTCGCCCTCTTCTTAATAAATACTGCCTTTCTAACATTTTGTAGGCACTATTCAATTGATACCAATGTTTTCCACCTGTTCTAAAAATCGCTCTAATTACCCCTATTCAAAAATGGAGAGCATAATGAAATTAACAACTGTCGGCTAATTATTTTATTATCTCCATTTGCAAAAATTTTTGAAAAATAATAAAGAGAAAACAGTCAGACAATTTCCAAAGTGTTCAGCTCTTTTCTGGAAATCACCATTGTTTTCGAAGTAATCACTCGACTGATGCCGCGCTATTTAATTTAGTTAAAAGAATATTCCTAAACAACGACTCAGGTACACCTTGTTTAGCAATGTGCATCGATTTGTCAAAAACTTTTGACTGTATTGACCACAGGGTTTTGCTTTTTCTTTAGAACTACAAATGACTGGTTTGGTCTTTCTTTTCTATCTCATTGTCCCATATGTCTCCCCATTTATTATAAGCTTATTATATATCAATTTGGCCCTGTAGCCTATTTCTCTAACTTCCTTCATATGTTTAATCAGTTTCTTTCTTTGTTCTTGGACTTCCTTAGAGTAATCTTCATTTATGTATATTTTTGTGCCTTTTAATTTTTTTGATTCTCTCAGTATTTGCATTTTTCGGTTCCATGAATTCCATGAGTATTGGTCTGTCTCTATTTTCCTTAAATGTTCCCAATCTTATCAATTCCGTAACTTTATCTTTACTGTTTATTTCAATTTCCAATCTCTTCGATAGGTTTTGTGTTTTGTTAATTATTTGTTCTTCTCCTTCATTGTTTGTGTCTTCTATACCCTGAATCATTATTTTCTTCTTTCTTATTTCCTTAACTAATAGTTCTATCTGTTTTCTTTGTAGTTTTACCTCTTCTTTCTTTTTTCTTCTTCAGTTGTTCCATCTCACTGTGTTTTGCACCCAGTTTATTTTCCATTGTAATGGACCTCTAAATCATTTGTTCCAGTTTTGCTAACACTGCCTCCATTATGTTTAAAATTTTTCCTTAATACAATTCTGTGTTAGTAATTTGTGTTACCTATATCACTGTTTGATTTTGGCTGCCGCGAAAAGGTCACGCTCAAACGTTTCCTTTTTGTAAGCTTTCATTTACTTTCATTGCAAATATTTCTGTTTCTACATTGGTCGTTATTTCACAATTTATATCTTTCTTATGCCACGCTAGTTGAATGAATTTATATCCCTGTAGTTTTTCTGGTATTAATTCACACTATTTTTAACAGAACTTCACTAAATTATTACTACACTCAATTCTTTGGTTATTTACTTGAACGCCAGGACCGGACTCCAAAATGAGATTTTTCAAATATTTAATTACGTCGGAAATACCAAGAAAAACACGGATTTCCACATTTTACCGACGGAAGCCAATATATATTAACAAAATGCTTTTTTGCAGTAATTCCTGGTTTGAGTTTAAATAATAACTAAGATTTCAACTTCTAATAAAATTTTGAGTATCATCTTTAATGAAAACATCAAATGTCCATCGCATATAGATTTATTATGTTGGAATTTATCAAGTTTATTCAATCTTAGAATATCATGTAGTTTGTGTAAAACAAAATACTACAAGGAAGGTCTAAGGAACATCGTATTCACTTGAAGAACTACTGTGAGTAGCAAGAAATTTTGACCAATAAACTTTAAAATTTGGAGAACATTTATTAAACAAATTTAAATTTAGCCGTCGGTAGGTTTTGAGTTAGGCAATTGTAAAAAAAATATTAACAGTTGTGAAAGGAATGTACTCGTAACTATTTCTATTTAATAAAACTTTTTTGGCATTGAAAAATTGTTTGATTTGATTGAGAACTCATTAGAAAAATTGCAGAATACATTTAGATCCCACATTTAATTTTTCATTTACGAAATCCCTGAGAAGGAAAGTTTTTTTTAAGAGTCTTATTACAATGAATTATCATGCACAGAAAAAAATTTAAACTTAACTTAAACATATATGCTTCAGATTAAATATATGGTAATTTCCTATATGCGCAAATAAATATTGTGTTATAAGAAAAATTGTATTTTCTTATAATTTAAAGCAAAACTAACTTAAGAAAGAAGATATACATACTTGTTATTAGTAAAGCGGGATATCTTAGTTCAAGAAAACGATACTCTTAAAACAAGATATGTTACTTTTAAGTTAAACAATTTGATACTCTTAAAACTAAAATAAATTGCTTGAATCGATCTTGAGGAAAATTTAATTTGGCATTATATTGCGCTTGTAAAAAATACATAACCCCTTGTTTTAACAACTACCTTATTTGAGTCGAGATCTTAATAAGTTTAAACTGAACTTGTTATTTTTAAATTAAACAATTCAATATGCTTGAAATTAAAATAAATTACTTGAACCGAATTAAAGAAGGTTTGGTTTAGCTTTACGTTGTATTCGTATGGAAGAAATATATACATTTATTTATACTTACCTTATACTTGTTTTAAAGCTTATTTTTTTTGTAGTTGAGATTTTAGTTGACTTACACTTGGGAAGCACGAGCATATAAAATGCGTCAGTTGTAATAACGTACATCATAACTTCATAAAGCTTATTATCAGGGCGTACACACTGCACACACTGCCAGCGGACGTACCCAGTAATAAACTTTATAAGGCCGGAACGCACGTTATGACGGACGTTACAACGGACGCATTTTTTATGCTCGTGTGTCCCAGGTGTAAGAACGACAATTGTAAATCTGATCAACGTATTCTTTACTTGAACCATGAATGAGAAAGATGAACATTGTTTAGAAAGCGAGTATAGATAGAAACGTAGCTAGTTATTATTATACATTCGAAACTTATTTTTAATCATGGGATATTTGAAGAAAAAATAATGCAAGACCTTTTTGCGAATTATTTTATATTAACCTTGAAAAGGCAAAATTATAGTTGAGAAACAGCTTAATTTACTAAGATTAACAGTATAATAAATTGTTCAAAATTAAGCCGTAATTTTTAATTAACAATTACATTCAAGAGCATGTAACACTTCAGTGAGTTATTATTACTGTATTTCAGTTTATATAGTAACCCAGAAAGACACTAAATAGAAACGTGTGGAGATTTAGAAAAAGTTTGTATAAAAGAGAGCTAAAGTAACAACCGCATATATTTATTTATCAAAAGAATTGCTGAAATTTTCAAAGTAGGTAATTAAACCAGATACAGAAATGTATATTCAAAATAATTTAAAAAAACTAGAAACAACAACTAACAATTAACCATATCAAAGCTAATAAGAAACCAAGAAACATTCGCTATTCGAATAGAACTAGTAACACAGCTTATAATAAAAATAAACTTAAATTTGAAACGGCATTACAGGCAACAAAATGCCAGAAACCATTAACCACATACAACTACATATATAGAACATGTATATTGGTCGAATTACCATAAGAATCAATAGTGCAAAAAGGGAGGATGTTTCTCTCTAACATTAAGTTGCTACTGCATACTGTATAGGTATATATGTAGATTACATGTAGTTGCACATATTATAATTTTAATTCTTAATATAGTAATATATATCAATAAGTAGATACCGACACGTAGGTTTTTCCATTAGGAATGGCATGTAAAATGGTAGGTAATTTAGAATGGACATTCGACAAGCTTATTGTAAAAGTTTTGGTAAGTAAAACAACTACGTAAGATTTAAAATGTTCACTATAACAATTAGTTTTTAATGTTTGACACAAAAAAATAATTGAACTTGTATCATCTTTGGCCACTAGAATGCTTTTGATTTTACCAAAGCAGGAATATCTTCACTAATCTGACATAATAATACATTGTTGTCGCTATATCTTACACCGTTAATCTCATACCAATGAACGCAAAAGAAAATGATTTGAATTTATGTCTGCATAGACTGATTCATTTGATTCTTTCTCTAACTTATAAGGTAAACCAAAATTTACATCTTCGTACAATCCTCGATTTGACATGAATCTATAGCAACACTTCAACTGCATTCTTATAGCTAAGGAGTATGGTAAATTTTTTCTACATCGCAAATAATGTGCGGTTGATTTAAAATCTTTGTGTTTGCCCTCATATCGTATGCTAGACACTAAAATCGGTGGCCCTATTTTTTTAATAACGCGTGGATAATGCAGCAAAAAGTGATGTTTGGGTTTTAATTTTACTTCAAAGAGTGATAGATATAAGCAGTGATGTTCTTCTATGAGTACTTTCAATAACTCCAAAGTAGGTTTAGAAATTTCGTGATTACTTAAAATATCCGTGATATTTAATAGCAGTAAATAAAAATTCCAAGTGGCATTACGTTCAGGTACTAGGTCTCCTACTGCAAATCTGAAATTCCTAACCAACGATAGCATTTCAGAGGCCGAAAAAACAATACAGCCATTAGTAATGTGATCCTTGGTAATCTTTGGAGGAAAATTTTTTTCATGACTTTCGTACAGTAAGTATTGTACTCTATTGTTCAATAAGTCAAGATTAAAAAAATGTTCACTAATTAATTTTTTAATTATAAGGGCCATATCATACCTATGAATACCTTCATACAAATCATGCATAACGTCACACGATGTGTTTTCATACATATGAAATTGCTGTAGTTGATGCCAAACACATGCTTCTTTTAAGCCTACCCGATTGAATAGATCATACTCGTAATTATTTTTGTTTATTATTACAGGATCTTCGCAAATTTGGGTTTCAGTCACAGCTTTAGGAGCTAGACAAATACGACAAAACACATTTGCAGAAAAACTTTCGGTACAACCCAGTATCGAATGTAATCCAAGATTATCACCTAGAACCAAATCACGGAAAGTAAACTGTCCTTATTCATTTTTTATGCAGATATTAATACCGCTATTTTCCAAAATTTGCAGTTGCTGAATTAGTTTTCCAAACATAACATCGTTACCAAATAGAACCCTATCATGAGAATAAATATTAATGCCAAGAATATGTTTTCTAATCTTCTTATGAATTGTGGAGGTAGCAAAGCAATCGTGTATAAATTACTCCATTTGTAATTTCCCGCTTTGCTACCTAACGGATTACCCGTTTCAAATCGTCAAAGTATAAAACTAGAGGAAAATGATTTTACTAGCCTCCTTACTAATATTTTGGTATATTGAGCCATGGATTAAATTGACATTGGACCGTCCTCTTTAAAATTATTTAATAAATCTTTCTGATAATTTATAATAGTTTCGTACACATTGGGCAATTCCAAAATGCTTTGAGAGTTTTTTCCATAGGTATATAATATGCCAAACTATTAGCCAAATGTAGTGCAACATCGCCTGCATTCCGTTTTTCCACGTGGTTCACTCCTATTTTTAGTTCGGTTGGTTTAATTAAGTGTTTAGATTGCCTCAAAAAACCGAAATCGTTTATATTCCGTTTTAAGGGAAGAAAATTGATTTTCTAAGAAATTCAACATATTACTTAACATTTTAAATTCATTGAAGGTACACACGATCCACAATACGTTTTAAAGTACTTCTGAAACATCGATATTGTGAGTGATAGTAATTTTTGCACAGATTGTATAATATTTTGAATTGCGTTCCTAGGTAACAGTAAGTTATTATAAAGCTCTGAAACAAATCGTTGCAAGACTTTGCTAAGAACTGTTTCATAACTTTCACAATTTTCTTCCTCTGAAATCGGCTCGATATTTTTTTTTTATTTTCTTTTATAACTGAATCGGTGTTTTTATTTTTACAACTAGACATTTCTGCTGTATCGTTTGCATTTTTAATCGAACCTGAACATATCTTATTATGGATAATTTCTTCTTTAGGTATACATTGAACAGTGTTATGTTTTGAAGATATATGTTTTTTAAGGTCTTTTTTCATGTGATAAAGCCTATGGCAGTTTGATACGGGGCAAACAAAATGATTTACTATATCGTGAACATATTTCAAATGTATTGTATATTGTCAAAGACAGAAAAGTTTTTACCACATTCGACACACTTCATTATTTTAAAATATATTAAATTTATTTGGATACGAGGGATAAATATATTAACTATTGAAGGAGGAACGTTGTCGGCACTGGTATGTATATCATAAACTCCCTTTTGAATTAGCGTATATATGTAATCTGCCTCTACTGGGTATCTTGCATTGAATACATGAAAAATTTTAAATAAAATGTCGAAAGCCTTTTTAGCACTCTCAACTTCTAAAAACAATTGATCTACGACTATATAGACATGCTTGCAATTTTCTATTGATATCCTTCGTACAGCAAATACGGTTGTACAGTTTGCTTGCGGGCGAACACTTTGTCCCGATGTTCATCAATACTCTGTTGAATACATCCAGGATTCTATAATGAATAACTTTAAGTTAGTAAATTACACATTCGTAATGGAACACTATTAAATATTAACCTTAATACGAATATAAAGTCAATTTGTCTCGTAAAAGAAATGATACAAACTGGAGTAATTACTTGTTGTGACTAACGAATTGCAGTGTAATCCAGTTGATATGGAAACATATGTATGTATAAGCGTTAAAATACAGTCGACGTGCGTTCTCTTCAACCTTCACAAATCCGGGCGGGGTACAATTGTACTTAGACATCAATTTTTAGGATATTTTCTAACATTTTTTTTGAAACAACGCAAATGTTTTGCTTAAAATATTTTTTATACCTCACAGATAATTTCCTGGTGGGTTTTTGTCTATTTAGATACCAATGTTCACAAATACTTATGTACAAATACATACATTGTTTCTTGCCATCATAATGTGTTAATGTTCTGGTTTACCTACATAAGAAACATTAGAAGGTAAATGTATACAAAAATAAGTGGAAGTACATTTGTACCTCACCTAGTATTTAATGTATGTTTCAGACTCCGGGTTTGTGAAGGTTAACGAAGTGATCTTCCTCCTTACACTGTCTGGTACCATTTTACTGTCAGAGTACCTATAAAGACTATGTAACATCGATGGTAGTTATTAATTTTCAAATAAAAATATAAACCGAATTCCGATACATGTAAAAGAATAATAACTCTCCTTAATTAGAGCATTAGTAAATGAAAATATAGCCATAATTTTAAAAGTACCCAAAATTTATTCAAAAATTATACTGGTATGTTTAATTTTAGCTCACCTTAGCTTGTATAACAATAGCGTCTACTGCCTCCAAAGTAGAAAATTTCCAGTGGCATTTTTTCGACACATCTTTAGTACAACCCCTGCCTTTTGGTGGAATGATATGGGTAAAGCTATAAGCTCTGCTAAGAACTTTGTATCTGAAAAAAAGAGCTACAACTATCGGTAATATTGCCTAACATCATTTTTACCTTCGCTAGCAGTTTCGTTTCGTATCTCTAATAAGTTGTCTAATGTTGTGTCCTTCTTAAAAGCAGAAGTGGTTAATATTTTTTCGAAAAAACTACTCCACCTAATGAATAATCGCAACTCTTTCCCAGGAAAAAGTTTCTTAAAATCGTAATTTATCTAAAACACAATTGAAAGTACAATTATAACGTTGATTGCACATTTTAAGGGGATTGCATAAATTTTATGGAATGCTTGCAAGGCACTTATGACGTATGTATTTTTGTCTTTGCGAAAAATAAAAAAATCTATTTGGAATAGTGAAACTGCAACATTAATTACCAAAGCGTCATTTTGTAGCTTTCTTAAAAGAGGCCAGTGAGCTATGAAATCGCTAACGGTTGGTTGTTGATCATTACGTCGCAAATATGTAAGTCTTTTCCCACTTTTCCAAAACTTCGGTCCATGGCTCGCTATTTATCTTCAGCCACAAAACATCTGTGTCATTTTCCAAAGACGTGCTGTTAGATGTTTCTTCCTCAAAACAATCGGAGACAGAATCTCTTATCCTCTTCTTCTTTTGGGAACAGCCTCTTCGCACTTATACATCAGATTTCGAATTTGTCAATTAGTTTGCCTTTAGCTAGCATGGGCTTTTTTGTTGGTGAATCTGCTTTCTTATAGCAGGAACATAATATGTTCCCAGACATTCTGTAGGAAATAATAATAAATTTTTGCAGCTATTCTGTTATATTCATCTGGTCTCAAACGACTAAAATTATGATTATCGTTATAATTACAGTGAAGAAATGATAATCTAAAACTTACTTTTTAATTACATGGTTATATAAATGTTTTACAATAATATCAACCAACCGTGTTCGCCTGGTGTTGTCTAACCTATTGTTAATATTGTAGTACTTTAGCACACTTTTTCCCATCGGCGAGGTTTCCAATAGCGTTTTCAAATCAAAATCTGGGAACAGGTCTTGAAGAAGGTTGTTACAACGCTAGATTCCGTCTCACTAACTTCATAAATAGCGACGTCGTCGACTGTGGTGACTGTAGAAGCTATCGAGGGGCATGCGTTTTCATCATCCTAATAAAAACTCAACGTAAAACCAAAATAGTTATAGAAAATTTGTGAAGTACCTCTTTCCGCAATCATTAATTTGGTAATTATTAATTTTCTCATACCAAACGAGGGTACAAGTTCTTCCAACTCTTTAGAGGTGAGATATGGCAATACTTCAACGCAAATATCGTTGTCTAAAAAAATAGAAGTTGTGAGATGTAATCGCTGACTATTTTGACTAAGAATTGCTTCGTTTACGTCGTAACCTTTTTTTATTATAAGGTAGTTGTAAAAAAGTCTATTTAATATTTTCTACTAAAATAGATTAGTACACACTCAATTTGTCTAAACTATTAAAAAAAAGGGCAATATATAACATTTACCAGATTCATGTTGCAAGCATTATCTTGCTTATTTGTTGTAGAGATGCAAGATCGAGCAAAGTGTCATTCAAAATGGTTCACAGTACCCCAAAATATATTACGCTTTAGAAGTATATTAAATAAATTAGCTTCTAACAAACCGTCCCAAGTCTATTTTGAAATTGCCACCACTCATTTTTCTTATTAAGACTAAAGTACTAAGCGTTTGGAATACAAAGGTATAAACAGCAATTACCATAAATTTTAACAATTACCATCTTTCGAACATTTTGCCAATTTTCGCATCGCCAAATTCGAAAATGAAAGATATAAATTACATTACTCTCAATGTGACAAAATGCTTCGACTTGACTACATTCCTATATTGCTCTTTAAAATAAAATCTAGGCAAAGCATTGCATCCGCACGATACAGTAGTTACCTGTAGTTTTGACGGTAATGTAACTGTTCAAATTTGTTGATGTGGAATAGTCACAAGATTTTTGAAGAATGGAAAAGAAAAAGTGTGCGCTATTTGAAAAAATAGACTTGGGCGGTTTCTTGTAAGGTGGTTAATTAGTGGTAGTTGTAAAGCGTATGTCTTTTGCTGTATTGGTATCATTTTCAATAACACCTTGCTGGATATTGTATTTCTACAAATATTGCTTGCAACATTGAATCTGGGACACCCAGTATGTAGACCGTTTGAGAATAGACGATTCCTTTCGGTACATATAATATTTATATATTGGGCATTTGCTTTGTAATTAATCCATCGCACTCGAAAGAACAAAAAAAGTGTTAGCACTGATAAAGCATGGATTCCTAGGTTCAACGAACAAGTAACTCTACTCATTTGAAATAAATAACTTTATAAATACAAAAATTAGCAGTGCCTTTTAACATTTAATGAAAACCAGAATTCAACTATAGCGTTCGGGAAGCTGCCGACCAGCCGGTATGACACTCGGTACAAATTCTATTTTTGGTATCAGAACTAATTTAGTAAATATTCTTCAGGACTCAAAAAAGCAAGATAAGCATTAGAGCAAGATATTGTAATAACAGAAAGCAAGATAATAAACTGGAACAAGTACCTACACTTATTGTTAGACACTGCTGTACATACGTTACTGCTGCGATAGAAATAATATCTACAATGCAAGCATTTATAGGCTTACGTTTTTCAAATAAGCTCAAAAATGAATAAACAAAGAAAAAAAATGCTACACTTACTATCAAATTAAATAAGCAAATAAATAGTAACAATCATATTTTTAGGGTCTAGAATACACTTATTCTGAATGCTTAAATAGATACATTACATACGCCATATGCATTCCTAGTTACCTATATGTATAGAGGTTAACTTATATTACGGTACTTACCCAACAACTATCTTAATTGTTGCTTCATTGCAACCCCACGATGCTAACAATTCGCCTACCAATTGATTTGCATTCATTTTCTATTGAAATATCCGTCCATCACTTGTTCACTATTAACTACAAGCACCAGCTTGTTTCTATATTAGCTCATGAATTCGCCCAATTCCTTATTCGTGTTTATTTTACTCATTATGTCATCAACTGCCAATAAGAAACGATACATATAGCGGCAACCAATGAGCAAGGGGAATTACTGGAAACTTATTCCAAATTCAATTTAAAATTTGATATTCTTGATTTAAAAATATATGCAGTTACTTTAAAGTTTGGAAAAATTTGGAACTAAAGATACACTTATCCTTACGTTTTAAATATGTGTTTATGTTCACTTTAAACTTACTTATAATTTTCTTCAAAATATTTACTTCACTTCTAAATAAGTCAGACCTTGGTCTTGAAAATTAATATACATACGATTACTTTAAGAAGCTCTGTCTTCGTTTAAGTATCTTTGACGAACATATCAAATTGTCACCTAAAGAAAAGGCGTGTACTTCGTTGAACAATGCTTTCTTAGAAGGAAGAATAACATATTTAAATTAAAGATATATTTCCAAGTAAATATATACTCTTGAGTAAAGAATAGTTTTTTTTGTGTGTGGTTGGTCAAAATAGTATAACATTATGTATATTGCACCGTTCTCTATACTCAAATTCTTAGTACCAATTTCTCAATATACTTGATAACAAAACATTTGTTTACCTTAACTGCCGTGTAGATAAGTGAACATTTGGTTCCGGAAGAAGAATCTCTACTAAATAGTTATTAAGCGCATAATAGGTTTACCTCATTTTATGTAAATGGCCAAGATGTGTTAATAAGTCGGGATGTATTATTTCGAAAAACACTATAGCTTAAACCTTCTTACAAGATTTTGATCTGTTTGAATGGAATCCTATTCGATAGGCGCGATCGAATAATTGAATTGAATAGAGTTAAATTAAATTGAAATTGAGTTTGGACGTAAATCATTCACCATTCAATACGGATTGCCAATGTGTACAAAGAAAAATGGACCTGCGTAAAAGTAGAATAAACACCAACGTTGGATTAGAATTGCAATTAAACACCGCATAAGGTGATACGGACAGTGAGAGTAATTTTAATTTTAGGATAATGTTTCAAAATGTACAAAGTATAAAAAGTAAATATCTTGAATTAGAAATCATGTTAAGTAAAGAAAATTATGATTTAATCTGCTTCGCAGAACACTGGTTCACAAATGACGAAATAGCTACTTACAAATTTGAAGGTTTTTAAATATCTGATATTTATTGCAGAACTAAATATGGGGGTGGTGGTGTACTTATAATACATAAAGACTGTTGCATTATTAAAAAGTAACTGTTCTTAAGCAATTTTGTATCGAAAAGGTGTTTGAAGTGTGCGGAGTAGAAGTTGTCTGGGATGGGTTAACATGTAAGGTAATTACAATATACAGATCACCGATTCAGTGTCATTTTCAAGAATTCATGTGTAACTTTAGCTTAGTATTAAACAGGTTATGTAAAAAATAAGAATTCAAAACTTATTATTTGTGGCGATTTGTAAGACAATCATGTCTTACGAATTCGAATGAAAAGAATTAACTTTTGAACTTATTAAACTCTTTTCAAATCGAAATTTTAACAGATGACCCAACTCGTTGTACATCAAGCAGTAGTACTTCTATTGATTATATTTGTTCAAATGTAAGTAGTCAAATGCAATGTAATATAGACCATAACGCTCTATCTGATCATTCAGCACTGGTACTGCAAATTAAAAGTAACACCATATTAAACAAAAACAATAAAAGGATATTTAAACAACATTTCAACACTAGCAATTACCAAAGTGTTCGTAATTTACTAACGATGGAATCCTGGGCGGACGTGTATATGGCTGGGGGTGTTGAGGATAGCTTCATCACTAGAGCAACGCAACTGCGCTGAAAGCTAGTGGCGGACGCATAAAAGTTTACACAAAATAAATTAAATGTGATACGTGCTCAAACACTTACCGTTTTAAGAGTCCTCCGTGAAATCACAAAGTGGATAATGTCTATTTAATATTTGTAACATTAGATATGTTTCCAAAGTTGTTTCGGTAAAGTGAGTGCGGCGTGAAGAAAAAGTGTTTTTGTATGCGAAAAAAGGAACGTTCTACATCTAGTGACGTTATATTTGCGTAAGTAAAATAATCTTTCAAATAACTTAACGGTTCTGTTGACGCACCTTCACAAATTTGTCTTAATGTGCCAAAATCAGAGTCTTTATCTAAAACACTTTCAAACCTTTCTAAAACACAAACATTTCTTGCGTCTTCTATCGCGCATAGCTGTGCGTGAACATGTTGCACTATTTGCAAAGATTCCACTAACGACACCGTAGGATTTTGTAGTTTTTCTATCGCATCCGCTAGTCCCACGTAATTGTTCTGAATAATTTCCAAATCTGTTTTAACTTGACTATCCTGAAATTTCAAGCGGCTTACCTTGACAGCCGCAGCTTCCTTTGGGTCGAATTCTAAAATCACGTTCTTTATATTCTCAAAAATATTTAAGATAATAAATGCAGCCTCTAACCATGTTCCCCAACGAGTAAGAATAGGTTGTGGTGGTTTCAGGAATACCGGGGCATAGTCTATAAAATTCCCGAATACGTTTTGGGATTTTACAAACACAGCTTTTGTATGTGCTATTAGAGCGTTCTACCTCGGGATAACATTTTCTGATACTATCTGCTACGAAACTGAGAGTATGAATTTTACATGTAATATGCAACAAGTTAGTACAATGTTTTTTAAGAGATCGACCTACAGCAAGCATGTTTGCGGCACCATCACTCATAAACATCAACAGTTGATTTATTGAAAGTTCAAACTTTTCCAATGTATTTAACGCCAACATTGAAATTACTTCGGCAGTGAATTGTTGTATTCGTCTGGAAGCTAGTAAAACTGAGGGTGACGGTCGATGTGGTTCCATTGTGCGTACCATTACATTAACCACAGAATGTTTTTTACGATCTGTTGTTTCGTCCACACATAACCACAGTTTTCTATCTTGCAACTCCGATTTAATTCTTTTCTCGACATGCTCACGAGCAGACGGCGCAACTCTCTGTAATGTTCTCTCACTCGGTAACTTAAAGTCCGAATATTCATTCCAAAACGAGACGTATGCTTTCTTCCTTAGTAAATGAAATGGTAAATTACATGCAATAAACACATAAATTAAATTTAAATTTGTCATAATCTCGTGTGGAATTTTTTTTTGAAACATGCCCTGCCTGCACTATTTACGTGCCGTAGAATATTTTACACACTACACATTGAATTTTAGCGCCATCACACTTTAAATCAGGCATTTCTGCAATAAATTCTCTTATTGTGTCCAACTTTGGTCGTTTTCGCGACGTAGGAAACATTTTCAAAACAAACGTAGAACTACGATATAGTATACGACAGCGTAGAGGCATACACAACAGATCGGCTTTCGAGTCGCAGTTATACTGACGCTTATACCGAATTGTCCCGGCCGTGTTTATTTTGTGTAAACTTTTATGCGTCAGCCACTGGCTTTCAGCGCAGTTTGCGTTGCTCTTTTTATCACTTTTATTCGTACCCTGCAATATTACATTGATTGTGCTTTTACTGTCAGTCCAGTAAAAGAAAATTACAAAAAGCAATGGATTACATCGGGCATATATAAGTCATCGCAAACGCTTAACATTTTCTACAAAAAATCTATAACCATTAAGAGTTCAAAGGATGCTGACTATTACAAAAAGTACAAACAAATTTATAAAAGAGTTATCCAGAGCGCTAAAAGTTTACATACTTCTAAGACTTACATAAATGATAAAAACAAAAGCAAAGCAGCTTGGCAACTAATAAACAATAATTTAAACAATGCAAAATCTAGTAATTACGTTTGTGATAAAATAACAGTGAACAACTCTACTCTTACTGATAAAACAGAGATTGCTAATCTCTTTAACAAATATTTTGTTAACATAATGGAAGATCTAATTTCTGAATTTAGTGGTATGTAGTAGCATTGACTTGTCTAGCATAACAGGAGTATGTAGTAGTAGTATCTACATTGAATATGTAACAGAATTGGAGGTGTATAATGCAGTTTGTAACTTAAGGTCTTCAAATTCAGTAGGCATTGACACTATTACCACAAACATTTTAAAGAATGTAATTTACTTAATAATACAACCTCTCACCTGCATTACAAACCGCTCCCTTGTAGATGGATTGTTTCCTTCCGAGCTAAAAACTGCACGCGTTATACCCGTACATAAAAGCGGAGATACCGATTTAATATCCAACTATAGGCCTGTTTCCTTACTCTCTACTGTTTTTAACGTGTTATAAAGAATTATGTGTGACAGAATGATCAATTCTTTATCCAGAACAAAATTTTTTCACATTTCCTAACATGGCTTCTTAAAGAAAATGTCTATCACATCAGCTATCACGCAATTTCTTAATTTGATTTACAACTATATAAATGAAGGGCTTAAAGGTGGGAGCATTTTTATGGACTTGAGCAAGGCATTTCTTCTGCAAAAGCTGAATGGCTGTGGTATTCGCGGTGAAGCTTATGATTGGGTTCGGTCATATATAACGAATCGTGTGCAGGTAGGGAATATCGATGAACACAGGACGTGCCATGTAAAGCTACAGAGAGGCGTAGCCCAGGGATCTGTAATCGGGCCGCTCTTATTTATAATATTCATTAATGACTTGCCAACTGTATTCCCTAATCTCGTACTCTACGCCGATAATAGCGTCTACATCAGTGCTAATATACAAAAATCCGAATTGATACATGACCTTCAGTCGAGTTTAGACAATTTTTTCACTTGGTTCGGGAACAATAAATTATGTTTAAACAAGAAAAAACTTTATTTACATCATTCACACCGGGCACAAGTAAGTAGTATGAAAGTTGTCTCTTAAAAATAAATAGCAAGACAATCCAACAACTTTCATCAACCAAATTTCTGGAGCTAAATATTGAAAGCAGCTTAAACTGGGAAACGCACTTAAAATATTTGGAATTAAAATTGCCATCTATATACTACGCACTTTTTCGACTGAGGGACTTGGTAGGTAGAAACATTTTAATGGCGTATTACTACTCCCACTTTGAATCTAGGCTACGATATGAATTGATGTTCTGGGATTCATCCACATTTCTGAAAAGAACCTTTATCCTGCAAAAAACCGCTATCAGAAATATAATGGAAGTAAATAGACGAACTTCATGTAGACTCTTATTTAAAATGCTAAATGTACTAACTCTAACATCCCTATATATACTAGAAATAGTTTGTTATGTGAAAAATAATCAGACCAGTTTTACAATCCATAGTGACTATAACACATGTAACAAAGATGACTCTGTTTGCCGTTTCATCATCTCACCACCTTCGAACGATCGCTACAATATATGAGAATAAAGTTACATAATACTTTGCCCTTAACAATGAAATCAATAAATAATGAAGTAGTTTTTAAGAGATCTGTGAAGCAGTTTTTAGCAAGTAATATTTTTATACAACGGATGAATACATTAAGGAAATTGAATAAGTTAAATTAATTAACATGACTAGAAAAAAAAATGTTTTATACTTTTTTCTTTTATATTGTTGGTTTCTTTTCTTCACTCAATTTATTTGTATTAATAAGGTATTATTATTATTATAGAACTATGATTGAGCAATTTCTGCAGTTAATGCCTAATTTATAAAATTTGTAATACCGAGACTACACCCTGGCTCGACTTTAATTTATATGTTCATAATACGTTGGATGGATGTGCAGAATCGTATAGACAGAACGTCCTTACATTTGCAGAATGGATGTCAATTTGCCAGAAAGATGGATATGTGTGTGATAATGCTTCTAATTAAGTTTTGGATGGCTTCCTGCGGAGTGTGCTCCCATTCTGTAAGAACTATATTTTCAAATTCTCCTACGTTAACAGGTGCAGGTACGTGACGCCACCCGTTTCTTTTAAGCATGTCCTGTAGATGTTTTATCGGATTTTTGTCCGGATATTCTGATGACCACTCGGCAAATGATATATGAACATCCTTGAAATAATCCAGTATGTCCCTAACCACGTGAGGTCAGGCATTTTCTTGCAGAAATAAAAAATTGTCTCCCACAAAAGAACCAAAAAGCGCTACACGTTCAAGTACAATGTTCTCAAGATAAACATTTGCATTCATCGAATGGGAACTAACTTTGTACGAACGTTGTAACAAATTTCACTCCAAAACATTACAGAGCCACCACTAAATGGAATATTTGGAGAGATATTGCATTGCGCAAACCATTCTCGAGGTACTCGCCAGACTCGTTCACCTCCATTAGGAGATTTTAGACTTAACCTAGTTTCATCGGAGCATAAACACGTTTCCAAACATCTCTACACTAATTACCATGACCTGGCAAATCTGTTCTCTCTGGTAAGCAGTGGCGACTTCTTTTAACTGTTCTGATAGAAATCGAAACCTTACGGGTAGTTTCAAGACCGAGCTAGCGACCGACTTACTTAAAGCAAATTGCCTAAAAAAACGTTCATTTCTTGCACTGGCGCGTCGTTTTCGCTCTTGTCCTGGTCTCCAACAATAAGTTCCAATTTCATTACAACGTCTAATCACACGACTTCTTCAAACTTCAAACTATCCTTATCTTGCCGTTCAAGGTAGAAACAAAAGGCAGAAAACGTAATCTTCCAAGCATTGGATTTGGGTACTTTCGTCACTTTAAAAATTCATCTGTTCTTTACAGTTCACATCCTTTGATATAATTCAATGTTACGCAATACTACTTCACTAAAGCCAGCATACACCTACAGAATTTCGTGTTCTCAAATTGGGTATAAAATTTAGTAACCTTTACAGCTACAAAAATAAACCCATCAATTATTTATTGCAGACACTTGTATGCCCTACGTCAATTATTTTGTCAGCGCTATAACGAATACGTTATTACCTTTCCATGAATTAGTGTACGACTACAGCATTCGGCCGTCGTTTAAAAAAGAGTAAAAATACACGCACGTTTGTGTGCTTAAACGAAAACGCGTTATTGATTAGTTGGCACGGAAAATTTCACGTATGAAAATTGATAGCCACCCTGATCAGATCAACAGTTAAAAGCTTATTGCTTTTTAATGACGTTAATGATTGGTTTTCGTCTTCGTACTTCTAATTACAGACATTATGTCATTGAACGCCACTGAATAATTAATAATGGATATTTCGAGGTGCGTGTATATCAATCGATAATTGCCTGATAATGAAAAAAACAAATAGAACAAAATACAACTGGCCTGCTCTTGAATTTTCCCCCTATAATAATTAAATGCCAACATACGAAGTAAATATAATAAACTAACCATGTTTAAATTAGAACATACTTTGTTTATTTTACTAAATATAAACCATTTGAAAATTTAATGTGTTTAAATTAAATTTGAATTTTTAATTTAATACCTGAAATTCTCTTATTAACACCAAAGTTTGTTTATTCTGTTTTCTACACAAAATGTTATTTTGTGCATATATTATATCCCTCTCTCAATCTTTATATTCAAAAATGTTAAATTGCATTTTACAATTAAATACTAGAATATTGTATCGTAATAAAAAATCATTTTTGCGTAGATAGTAGAACTGTATGTATCTGTTATGTATTGGCTTCAGTAACCGTTTATACGTTAATCACTGGCAAGGGAACACCGACAACACCAAAATTCGAATTTAGATGAAATTCTAGGACTGCAAGAATGCATTGGTATAAGAACAACACAGCCTCCAAAAATGTTGACGAATTTTAAATTTGAATATATTACATAAAACACCAAGGAGTATGACGGTCGTTAGGAACCAACACGTGATTAAAACTGTCGGGATGACGACCAAAGTTTCAGAAAAATATAACTCTTCAATTTCACCTACCTTTCGTTTTTATTTTAAAGCTTCATCAGAGTCATAAACAGAGTTTGTTAAAAAGGTGGTACCGGATGGCAGTAGCGTAGCGGTGGCGGCGTGGGTAGGGGTAATTTTCAACTCGCAGTCGATCTCGACAGTACCGCGAGAGAGTTTAAAGCGACAGTACGTTGCACGTTGCACGCCAAATAAGTACGCGGAGATGGGACGCCCAAAGGGTGTAACGTTCCCTTCGAATGTGAATAAATATCTCAAGCATTTCCCTGGATTAGAATGTAGAAGTCCGCATATTCATTGCACAATATGCAATAGTGGATTGCTAAATCGCGATAGGTTTGCATGTAGAAAACATTGTAAAAGTAAACGTCATGTATTGAATTTAAGAAACAGTATTCCATACTGGCAATTTTTATATGATTTTATTTTTATGTTAAGTGTGCGCAACATCCCACAACATCTAGTATCTAATGAACACTTTCGACTTTTTTGGGCTAATAGTTCCCTCATGGAAGCTGCCAACATCTATGCAATTACGATACAATTTGTCACGTGTGCAAGGTACAGTAAAGGAATGTATAAAAGACGAGTTGAGAAATAAGAAAATCTGCCTATGTGTGGATGAAACAACTGATGCTCAGAAACACAGCGTCATTCATGTTGTAGCGCGTCCTTTAAAACGTGATGGTCCACCGGCTTCATTGTTGTTATCCAGTAAAACGATTCAGAAAATTAATGCAGAAGCCGTTGTCAAGATAATAAAAGATTCGTTGAGAGAATTTTGTATCACAGGAACCCAAATTACAATGTTTGTTACTGACGGAGCCGCAACAATGTTAAGAGTTGGTAGGATGTTGAAAATATGCATTCCGACTCTTCTTCACATAACACGCCTCATACACGCATGTCACCTCGTAGCAGAAACCATTTGAAAGAAATATCCGATGGTGGATAAGTTAACAGCATCTACCAAAAAAGTGCTCATCAAATCTCCCAAACACATCCGTGTATTCAAACAATTGTGTCCGAAATTACCACCACCTCCTCAGCCTGTAAAAACGCAATGGGGAACATGGCTCCAGGCAGTATCTTACTATCAGAAATATTTTTCACAAGTGAAAAATGTTATCTTGAAACTTGATTCAAATGATTCTGCAGCAGTTCGAGATAATTCGCAACTTTTTTCCAAATAAATGAAATTTCCATGAGCTATTCTGAAGTTGCACAAGCTATTGAGCAATTAGAAAACAGTCACTTATCTGCACGAGACGCATAAACAATTTACAAGCCGCTCTAGAAAACTTGACGAACACTATAGGAGTCGATGTTGCTCAAAAATTTGGTGCAATTTTAACGAAAAATCCCGATTTACAAAAAGTTCGGTCCATAACTGAAAATCAAGAGTGCCCAGATGAGGAAAAGGAATATCTGACATTTGCTAATCTTACTTCACTGGATGTCGAACGATCATTTTCGTAGTATACGACAACGTATTCACAACACCGTCGACGGCTGAATGAATCGACAATGGAAGCGTTGCTGATGTTGCAATTCTACGCGGCTTACCAGGGCAGTTGCCAATTGCCACAGTTGACATCAAGACAACAGGAAATGGTAACAATATTATTTTTCACTAATATTGTATATTACGTACCTACTTTTATGCGGTGCGCCACTGCCGGTACCACCTTTTTAACAATCTCTAGTCATAAATGAGTTAAAAGCGAAATATAAGTAAAATTTAAAAGAGTTATATTTTTCTGAAACTTTAGTCGTCATTCCGACAGTCTTAACACGTATATATTACATAGTCTCAAAAATAGTGCAAATAATTTTCGAAAAAAAAATATATAACGGAGGACTGGGTACCCATTTTTGTTATGATTTCGTTTTTTATTTATTAAAAATGAAATCGCTTTTACGTCATAAACGGTCCTGTATAACAAATTTAAAATAATAGTATATTGAGATGCAGAAAGCGATGATACTCTGCACGTATAACAGCGTTTCTCAACCTTTTCTTACTCGCTCTTTGACCTATCATCACTGCTCCACTTATCCCAACCTCCCCCCTTTATGTATAACTACTAACATCTACATGTATAGGTACAATAATAACACTTTAACACAGAGATAGTTTTATTTTTGCCGGTTATGCAAAAATGGTGCATGTACATTGGTAATTATACTTATTTAATTAAATCTAAAAAAAATTATATACACATTTAACAATATTATGATGGTAAAAATAGAAAGACAGACAAAGCAGTGTTCGGTGAATCCCCTACTAACGCACAGGGGGATTTATTCTGCATCGCTTCGACTATTGAGCGTTAGATGGCGATGCCAATAGATTCTCGGATTATAATTTGGTATGTTATCATAATATGCAAATATTCTCAGTTTGCAAACCGATAATATAAAATTATAGTACAATGTACGTATTATATATACTCCGAAATTTTATAGTATATACATACATAAAGTTCTAATTATCGTACAATATACAAATACTATTCATACCTTTCTAAATTAAAATTATTTGGGATCCAAATTAATTATTTTAAATTTTTCATAATGAAATATAATTTGGATTGGACTATCAGTTACTACAACAACTTTTTATTTCTTCTTTTATATTGAATCTATTAATCTATAATGCCCGCCATTACATCCCTTTTCCCGTGCACTTCCTGAGATCATTTCACATACCCCTAGGGGTACGCGTACCACAGGTTGAGAAACTCTGACCTATAACATCATAACGAAGGTGTTAAACTTATAATAATGGACATCCCACCACAGATAACTCAAACCATTGAGGAACTAATGAGCAGATGAAGGACTAGTGGTGGTTGTTAGAACTGGACGAACGAAGGGGAAACCGCTTCCATACTGTTTCGGAGAGGTATTTATCAGGGAGACTCCCTCAGCCAGCTCTTGTTCTGTGTAACACTTATGTCTCTTTCGCTGGAGTTGCGCAATCATCACGGTTACTACGCAGGTCCTAATGACCGTAAATACAAAGTTATACACCCATTTTACTTAGACGATCTGAAGATGTATGGAAAGAATGAGTAAGAATTAAAGAAAATAATTGAGGCAGCCCTCGCATATATCGCCGACACTGGGATGAAGCTTGGCCTACAGAAGTGTGCCACATACCTTCTTTTGCGCGGTAGGTGGGTGGCTATTCGAGAGGACATACAACCCTTGGATGGACCTACTATCTCCCGATTAATAGGTGACGACACTTACACGTACCTCGGTGTTAAGCAAAAAAGAATAAACGATGCTAAAGCGGTTAAGAAATCATTAACATTTAAATAAAAAACATCCTATCAAAAATATGGGCGTTTGAACTAACTGCTAAAAATAAGGTATTGGCTACGAATATGCTGGCAGTTTCCACCCTCTCGCACATATTTGGAGCAGTAAAATGGAACATAAACAAAATTCTCCAACTTGACCGAGATACGAGAAAAATACTCATCCGCAATCGAAGCCACTATCCTCATGCTTCAGTTCAACGATTATACCTGTGCAGAAAACGTAGCGAAAGAGCGTTAATTCCCTTCGAGCCCCTGTACGTCAAATTATAACGCCTTCCGTAGTACACATTTTCCAAACACAGGATTCATTGCTGGATCTAGTACGATACCACAAGAATGCGGGCCAGGGAGTATTCCTGTTCAAGGCTGCTAGGAGAATGTGTGATGATCTTGGTTTGACGATTGAGTTCGTTATGGGAAAATGGACTTTCAATAACCTGGCACTCTACACTCCAAAAGAGATGCGGAACAAACTCCAACATTAGTTCGCAGATACACTTCTCAAGGACTATACACAAGTGGCCTTGCACGGCTTATACTTTAAACATCTAAAAGACCATCATTTATTAGAAGCCTTGACTTTCTTTTTCCTCCAGTCTCCATCGCTATATTCGGAGACTGAGGGTTACATAGCGGAGGTCCAGAACGGCGTGCTCTACACACTAGCCTATCAACGCAACGTCCTCGATTTACATCTGAATGACATCCGCTGTAGAGCATGCAAAACAAAAGAACAAACTGTAATGCACTTTATAGCATTTTATATTTTTCTCGTCACCTGGCCCTAAAAGCTTTGTACTTTCGATTACGCCTACTCTACAGTATTGACTCTTAGTTATTGCCGCCATTTCAAAAGTCAGACTAGTCTCCAACGGTTTCCTACGAGAGCTCTAAATATTTTGGAATTTTCCCTTCCACACCCTTCCTTCAATAAGCCGGATATGGTAATCGAGGATTACAAGGAGGATGATGTGTATGGTGTCGAAATGTCCAGCCCCTGCGGCACCACGACTAACTTACGAGGGCTTCCAAATCCACTTCGTTCTTGTTGTTGTCAGCTCCTTGAGCGGAATTCAAACCACGATGCTGGAACACAAAAAAAATAAAATATTGAAAAAACCACGGATCCTACGTCAGTCACACTATCCAAGACTAGACCAACCACTTGCTGATTGCTTACTAGCGAAGCATGTGGAAAACCTTCGATGATGAGGCGTACTCGCGAACTGCGCCGAGTTACTATCGACACCCGCACCTGTTCGGCGAAACCCCGGAGAGATTCTATTTGAAAAAAATCAACAGCAATAAGTGGGCGGGTGCTAACGAGCGGTATTTCTGCGGTTTTCCGCATGGGCGTTGTTTGCGTGCCTTCCGCGTGAAGACCCCAAATAGCGGACGAAAACCTTGCGTCTGCAGTTGTTTGCTAGGCCAGGTGTTGGAATGGAGCAAAAATTAAAAAAAAATTATGTATTGCACAACAATGATCATGTTAGTGTAGATTGCTAGTATTCTTTTTTAGACATGTACCTAAGAATGATGTATCCACAAGGTATTTTGTCATGGAAAAATTTGATTGCGCGTGAAACAAAATTTATTTTTCCTGGAAATATTTTAATATAATTTTATTTTATTGAATAAAGCAAAATGATTGTTAGAACACAAAATTATTTCCAAGTAATATTTCTTCTTGCGAAGGGACCATCTTTGTTGATGTAGGATACTGTTTCAGCCAATGAGCCTTCAAATCTAAATCTAGAATTTTTTTACTTTTCCGTTTCATGATTCTGGAATCTCCTGACAATATGAATATAGTTATTACATCTGTGACACCGGTAATATTTACTTTATAATAATTTAGACATCACATTTTGTTGATATCAGTAAATGACATCCTGAAGGAATGCTAAGCTTTGATTTGTTTAATTAACCATTTTCTAGAAATTGTAAAAATATTGCCGATACACATCAAAAAATGCCTAGAAACGATAACCAAAATAATGCTGCTAATACAATTACTCATGGTATTGATAGAATCACTGGTTTGGGAACTGTACCCGTATTTTGTCGCTACTTTCTAGACGGCAGGTGTGTATCTCTTGGCGCTAGATGAAGGATGAAAGATGATGGCCAAGAAATATACCTAGCTCGTCGTTTTGAAGGATAGTGGTATAAGCCGAGAGGGAAATGGCGATATGAGGTAGAGGTAGGTGAGAACAACGCTGATAACGACGGGTAGGCAAAAACATGTCCATTGGTTAGTGTCTTCTCTCCTGACATTGCTTTTGCCGTGACTAGTGATTCCACCAATACCATGAGTATCTGTATTTTTATTTAAACTTAGCAATACTGCATATTATAAAAACATCCCTTTCCAATGACTTCAGCTTTCATTTTAAAATTTAATGAACTAGATAAATGTCACCTGAATTTTAAATGAATATATGTATGTATGTCGAATAACAAATTCAAAATACCATTTCAACGCTACTCCGCTAGACTGCTCGCAGTAATGTAATATTTTAACGAATCTGACACCGCTGAAATAATATTTATCCTTCAGACTTCATCCTTCAAATAATTAATGAGTATAAGATATAACCTAATGATTATAGTTCGTGAACGATTAATATTTCCGTTGATTCTCTAAACTAAGTCGGCTGAAGAAATGAATGTCATTTATTATTTATTCACGTTTCGACTTTATTAAAGCTGTAGAACTTTCTCTTCGAGGCAAGAGATCGTTTGATGTATGCGTGTGAAGGGCGCCAGTATCAAAATGAAGAGGACTAGATAATAATTGCTTTAGGCTTGCGTAATAATAGGGGAACGGAAATGAAATTATTACAGCAAAGCGCGATATATCTTGACGCGCGGATTTTTAGTGCTCGTCAACGTTCACGATGGGATTATCAACTTGTTTGGTTTGTAACGTTATAACGCGAGTAATTCGGTTTAGGAGGACATCTTGGCGTGTGTATTTCGGATAATTAAATTGGGGTAGACGTTCGCCTCGGAAGAGGGCCGCAATGTATTCGACGAGCGCTTTCCAAGAATTTCAATTCTTTCTTGCGTAAATATATAAATTTTCGGGATTTTCTCCGCCTCATTAGGCTTATCCTAGTATTTTTGTATAAAATGTACGTTAAAATTTTGAAAATACAATATTTCAGAGATCGTCTCAGTGGTCGAACGGTTAGCATACACGCCTTTTGATCCAAACGACGCGGGTTCAAATCCAGCCGAGATGGTTGGTTTCTAATTACGGATATAAATTGGAGAACCTTTTCTTCTCGGATAAAGAAGTAAAACCGTAGGCCTCGTGTCAATACGATGTTTGGCACGTTAAAAAACCTACCGGAGGTAGGATGACCTCTAAATTCGGCATAATTCATGTAGGATTGGCTAATAATCACAGTAATATTGATGCCTAAAAGTACGATGTGTATTCCGTAACCTCCCGCTTCCCCAAATAATACAAACAAAATATTTTATTTTTTAAAATATCTCCTTTGATTGTTCCCCACAGATGAAATGTTTACACAACCTACAGTGTACAACATTCAATTTTATTAGAGACATGTCCTTAAACAATAATTTTAGTTTCGTTGTATATCTGAACTTATTACTTTAGGGCAACACAATTCATTGATTTTATTTTGAACAAAAAATAATCTATACTGTCCCGGAAATTTAAATTTTAATTCTAAAATAATGCAAAATGCTTTATTTTAAATAAGATGAATATTAAAACAGCTTAATAGACTATTCTGTCTGTACTGAAGATATTTGGGGAGCAACATACAAGACAAAGCATCTAGGTAGATGCTTACTGTACATGGGTACACTTTACCAAACAGAATTATTAATGAGTTATCTGTAACTTACTAATGGTTTAATTTCCACAAAAGATATACCAAACAACGTAATGCTCCAAAATGCAAAGTACATATACATAGACAACGGTCCTTCTCAGTACTTCAGACATATAAAGGTGGGACTTTCCATGGAGCAGGATAGTTACAGCGTACTTTTGCTGTGGTTTTTAAGATGACATGGGTTCTCAAAAGAATTCTATTATGAAGAATATACCTGTATGTATCCAGACCATAGTATTCCACTTAACACATTTTCGCAACATCAAGAACGTTTTTTTGATTCTGGATATGTTTCCCATCATACGTCCCCTCGTAGACCCAAGGTTTTAACTCCTGAAGTTGAGGAAGATATACCCCAACGAATGCTACAGAGCACTATGGGGTCACGCGGTTGAAATCCGACCAAAAATGGTTTTTACAAAATTTCACAATTCATACCGAAAATAAGCTCACATTACTCAGAAAAGGTCAAAGTCTAACGTACACATGTTTGTTTTTAATTTTATATCGAAATAACTTTGTACCGCAGTTTTAAACCTTATTAACAAACTGCAACCGAAAATCGCTGCTCCATTTGCGTAAGTTAATTCATCGTAGAATTAAAACGTGAAATTGGTATTGCTGCATTAAGTGTCATACATGGATTGAAAGTGCTCGTCTTGCTGTACATTTTAGTGTTAAAAAATTGCAGATTAGTAGATTTGTGTTTGTGTAATGACTAACGCTGGCCACGAGCGGTACCGCGCATCGGCGTAGAATCAGTTCGGACCGAGAGAAACGGTAGTATTACTTCGTCTTGCGCAATTGTTTATCTGTCCTAGAAAAATTATGATTTCGTCAGCAAAACGATCGCGGTCGGACAAACTTCGAAAATTTATTGCAGAAATTCCAGACTTAATATATGAAGGTGCTAAAATTGAATGTGTAATCTGTAAAATCCCGTTAATGTGTTGGTCCAGACAACATTGTCTACGACACGTAAATAGTGAAAAGCATGTCTCAAAAATAAATTGCGCACGAGATAATGAAAAATTTATATTTAATTTATGCGTTACGTTTATCGCATGTAATATACCGTTTAATTTACTAGACAAGGAACCATTTATCTGCTTTTGGGATAACTATTCGGAGTGCAAATTACCAAGTCGAACATCGTTACGAAGAATTGTGCCATCTGCGCGCGAACATATTGAACAAAAAATAAAATCGGAGTTGAAAGATCAAAAATTGTGGTTATGTGTCGACGAAACAACAGATCGGAAGAAACATTCTGTTCTTAATGTAATGGCACGCAAATTGGAACCTCATCAGTCGGCACCTTCAATTCTATTAGTCTCCAAACGAATACAACAGTGTACTGCCGAAGTAATTTCAAAGTTAGTGTTAAATACATTGGACAAGTTTGAACTTTCAATAAACCAACTCTTGATGTTAGTGAGTGATGGTGCTGCATAATTTGTTACACATTACGTGTAAAATTCATGCTCTCAATCTTGTGGCGGATAGTATCAGAAAATGTTATCCTGAGGTAGACGCTTTAATAGCGCATACCAAAGCAGTATTTGTCAAATCACCGAAACGTATTCGCGAATTTCACAGACTGTGCCCCCGTATACCAGAGCCACCAGAACCTATTCTAACTCGTTGGGGAACATGGTTGCAGGCCGCGTTTTATTATCATAAATATTTTGACAATATTAAGAACGTGGTTTTACAATTCGATACAAAGGAAGCTGCCGCTATCCAGAAAAGCCAGTCGAAATTTCAAGATAGTCAGGTTAAAATGGATTTAAAAATCATTCACGACAATTACTTCGGGCTAGCAGATGCAATAGAAAAATTACAAAATCCTGCGGTGCCGTTACAAGAATCTCTACAAATAGTACAACATGTTCACGCACTCCTATGCGCGATTGAAGACGCAAAAAATGTTTCTGTTCTAGAAAAATTTGAAAGTGTTTTTGAGAAAAATTCTGATTTTGGCACATTAAGACACATTTGTGAAGGTGCAGCAACAGAATCGTTAACTTATTTGAAAGATTATTTTACTTACGCAAATATTACGTCACTAGATGTAGAACGTTCGTTCTCTGCATATAAACGCATTTTTTCCTCATGCCGTACTAGTTTTGCCGAAACAACAGTTGAAACATATCTAATGTTGCAGATATTTAACAGACATTATTCACTTTGTGATTTTACGGAGGACTCTTAAAACGGTAAGTGTTTGAGCACGTGTTATTTAATTTTTATTTAATAGATGGGCGAAATTATTTGCGGCAGCAAACATCTCTATTAGCAGAATAACTCTAGTGGAACGCGAGGCCTGGGCAACTCTACGCTACTGCGCGGTACCGCTCGTGGCCAGCTTTACTCATTATTTCCATAAAGATTATCACATTGATTATCCTAACAACGTTTTTACGCTTTTGCAATGATGTCGATTCTTAACATAGCAATTGACTCTTAGACTATATCGGCCGATGTAAATTCTTATAAAACTTAAAGGAATAAAGAGACTTTTGATTATACATATTTTTTTTTTATTTGCGATATTACAAAAACGAACTTTCATAACTTCATATCAGAATTAAAACTTAGCACTGAAATGAAATGAAATGTCATTTTATGTAGCTTAGCGACTACAACAACAATTTCCAAAGACACTTCTATTAGCATTATACTATTATACGTAACTAAAAATCGTTTTGTCTCTGCGCACATTTATATTTAATTCAGGTGTCCAATATAAAGCTTAACGTTGACGAGGGTGTTTTCGGGGAAAATAGAAGCGCGAACCCTACAGTGAGCAGATAGACGCACACGAAGAGAAAGCTCTGACAGTGCAGCAGCAGCAGCAGCAGCTAATGGTCCCTCGGGAAGAGTCCCGGAAACATGGCATCCTCGGGAAATGTACCCGTTCTGGGAAATTCCGGTACACAGGTAATTCAAGCTGACAACAAAGCACATAACAGCTATTTAAAAATTTCAAAGATATTAAAGGAAACATCGAATGCTGAGAGCCAGGGATCAAAGGAAGTTATAGAGTTAACAACCCCGTGGTTACATTAAAATGGAAGTATAGATTTCGCTATAGGATGCATAAGCTTCATAATCAATTCCTTTCGATCTTAATCTCTCTTTTCTGGAATAAGGTTCAATTTATGTTGTTATCTTTACCTTTCGTACAATATTTCGTGCTTTAAGTGAGTAGAAGAGATTAGATTATTGCTAATGTTTATATTGTATATTCAAGTGCAGCAGATATACATGTATTCAAATACAAAAAAATATAAAACTTTCGCGCAGCATGCACTTTTCAACTAACGTATTGGAACTGCATTCTTACTAATGGAATGACATCTACGTTGTCGACTTGTATATTGATTTATTCGTCATAAAAACATTCCAGCTTAATTTATTACTTCATCGTGTTCATTATGTCTCTCAATTAGTGAAAAGTGGATTTCAAATTGGCTTATAAATTAAAAAAAAATTGAAAACAAACAACGTTGGACATCTTACAAAAATTTGAAAAATAGAGCCATGTTTTGTAATTTTCTGAAGAAAATATCAAACTTGGCGGTTAAAGAAGGTCACGTGCAACTCATGTGCATGTTATTTGACATATTTTTTAAGAAAAAACGAATGATAAAGCAAAATTTCACATATATCGATTAGTAATTTTATATTTAATATAAATTTCCCATATGATGCGGAATTTATGTGCGACACTGTATACCGGTTGTGTCAAAAATATCGGTACAGAATACAGTAGAACGTATGTGCGGTACATATCTGGCGGCAGCGCGTTAGTCGCTTGATCACACGATCACACACGTATATCATTCCAGTTCGTTGCCGTTGAATAATAAACCAATGAAATAATAGTTTACATGTCGCGTAATAATTTTAATTTGAATTGTCAAAAAAGTGCAAAAAGAAGCGTGGTTGTGTGCGTTATGTGGTATGTTTATTTACCAACGATTCGATACACGGAAATTATGGCAGAAAAAAGAGATTTTAGAGAAACAGGACTTACAATTAGTGCACTCCATAATACTTTACATGAAACGTTCACATAAGCACTTGCATACTTGTTACCTTGAGGAAAGTATCTGAAAGAATATGAACAAAAATTCATTCTTTTATAAACTTGCAAAACTACTGTAATGCTATCACATTACAATATCTCTAACAAGATATGCCAGATATGATTGGAAGGTCTGAAAATGTAATGTTTTGAGCTGGTTTTTAGCGCCGTGACAATCGATGTGCTTCGAAATGTACGAGAGTTTTTATAATAGACTCGGACAATGTCTTGTTGTGGAAGGAAGGATTTTTAGCCTCTTGTATAAAATTCTATTTATTATTTTTTTATTTTTTTTTTCTCTTCTGAAGTTAGAAGCAATACAAAAACAAATAATAACCGTCATGTGGTAGCTGTGGGAATATTTTTTTATAAGCCATTCATAGCTTTATTAACTACAAAATTATGTTAACTTTTCCCCCATTAATTTATTTTCTTTGTTTCAGGCTCGCTCCAGATCAAAAGTAGCGAGGAAAAAGACCAAGGAAAGTATGAATGTGTAGCAGAAAACTCAATAGGAACGGAATATTCCAAATCAGCGCAGTTGTACGTGAAAGGTAATTCAATTCGAGACGGAATGATACGCAGAAAAGGGAACTAATTTTCATTTTTCTCTTGTTTTATTTCTCTTCAATTTGCACTACCGCGTTTTCTCATCGCATCGTCCTCGTGTATTCTCCGCAGTTCGGAGGGTGCCTCCGCAATTTTCCAAACCTCCGGCCCCGATGAACAAGATAATGTTGGGCGCCGATCTCAACCTAACCTGCGTAGCTGTGGGGTCGCCAATGCCTTACGTGAAATGGCGCAAAGAACCCGCTCAAGATTTAACGCCCGAAGACAATCTACCCGTTGGCATTAACGTACTTACTCTAACCGACATTCAAGAATCTGCGAATTACACCTGTGTCGCCGCTAGTTCATTAGGTGAAATAGAAGCCGTCGCTCAGGTCAAAGTAGAATGTAAGTAGTTCCAGTAGGATTGGTTACCCTTCGTCGATAATTATTAGCAGTAGATAAATTACACCTTATCTAAAATATGCCTTCGCAATTTCATCATAAAAATTCGAACAGTCAATAAATTATCACAGAAGATTAAGTAAAAGGTCTATTACTCAACTCTACAAAAATTCTTTAATATAAAATCACAAAGCCAGAGAACAAATTACAAATCGTATAAATTTAATCTTAACTACAAAATTAATGCTGATATAGCTCATCATATTGGTGGAATAATTTCCGGCAAAAAACAACAAAGGGAGGGAAAAGGGATAGCGTAAACCCGCGAACATGTTTCTGCCTACCCGGCGTCATCAGCGCAGTTCCGTACGTGCCCTTCTCCCTCGCTATTGTTTTTCACCTCCAGTGTATATGTTGCCATTCTCCACGAACAGAATCACGATATATCTCCCCACGCCACCTAGCGTCGAGAAATAGATATGCCGTCTAGAGAATAGCGACAACAACTCGCTGATGACGCCGGGTAGGCAGAAACATGTTCGCAGGTTTACGCTATCCCTTCTCCCTCCCTTTGTTGTTTTTTGCCGGAAATGATTCCACCAATACCATGAGCTATATTAGCATTCATTTTTTGGTTATTGTTACTAGGCAATCTTTTCATGTGTATTTTAACTTATTTGTAAAATTATTTTAAAAAATTGTATTTTAATTTTGTTATATTAATTTTAATTTAACGTATATGTAAATAGTTAAAAGTCTAAACACAGTTGTAGTATCTTTCTTTTTTGTATAAAACTAATTTTTTATTATTTTCCGATTTTGAAATAGTGACAACTAGAAAATTGATACTATTATTATTTTCAGTTAAAACTAATAATAGTATCATATAATAGTATTTGAAACTGAAAATAATAATAGTATCAATTTTCTAGTTGTCACTATTTCAAAATCGGAAAATAATAAAAAAAATGTTTTTTTACATATACAGAAAGCCGACTCATACTGGTATTACAATTAATAAATCCTCAAATCATCCATACCGTCATAAATATACTTCTTTTTACAGTTACTTACACAGACTCGTAAACATACCCCTTACCCAAAATTCATTTAATAAAGAGTTGAACATAATTAAACAAATAGCTACTATAAATCATTACAATCCACATATTATAGACAGACTTTTAAATAAAATTCAGAAAAGGCAATTGGAGAGAGGCGTTTATTTAGACCAAGCTATTTTACCAACAATAGATAAAGACAAACATTATATATCTATTCCATACATAGGTCCTATTTCATATTCTGCAGAAGTATTTAAGAACTATTTTAACGTTGCTTACAGGATGATCTATCCCCTACGTAATACTCTGTTAAATAACAAAGATAAAGTTGAAAAAATTAAAAAGAAAGGCGTCTATAAACTAACTTGTAACAACTGCTCGAGTAGTTATGTTGGCAGGACTTATCGCAATTTCGAAACTTGAATCAATGAACACGTCAGACGTTTGCAGCCAAACCCTTCAGGATTTTCACACTTTACCCAACACCTACTCAATAACAACCATAATTTTACAATAGACAATAACTTTACCATTTTACATGTAGCCAACAAGGATAGTTTCTTGAATAATCTCTTGAGAATATGAGAGAACAAAATAATAACCCAAACAATTGTCTAAACATGCAATTGTAACTTGAGTCCACCCCCACCTTTCAGATATTACTTGATTAAAGTTTTCTATCATAGATGTTTTTCCTTTTCTGTACTTGGGAATACTACTAATAGAGGTCAGCAATAAAAGCAATTTTTACTTTTAAATTTTGTATTTATAATAAAAAAAAGTTTTATTGCTTATAGTTTATTACATTGACAATTGAAATTTCAACGTGTTTGTGTTAGTCCCATTTACAATAATTTTAATCATTTCATACATCTTGCATTTTATTATGATAATCCAGTACAGTGTACCTGATAAGTTTATGCTATTAAGACAAATTCTACTGTAACTAAATACATTGTAAGTATTACTAATATTTAACATAATTAATTACTATATACAAAAAAAAATACTACAACTGTGTTTAGACTTTTAACTATTAAGTTAAAATTAATATAACAAAATTAAAATAAAATTTTCTAAAATAATTTTATAAATAAGTTAACATTAAATTTATACAATTTGTAATTTGTTCTCTGGTACCTTCTAGGTAGCCTGAGGATGGGCGAGTGCCCGAAACCGGTAGCTTTGTGATTTTATATTAAAGCATTTTTGTGAGTAGTAAGATCTTTTACTACTATTATGAATAACACACGGAGTCAGCATCAAACATACAAATCAATTATCACTAATTTAAATCTTAAAATTAATAGTCCTAACGCTCCTAACCTAGGTTTTTCATTATTTCCAAACACTCTTCAGGAAGATGTGTTATCAATGATTTAATGTGCTGTAGTATATAGTATGAGGTGCATTCAAGTTATAACACCTCCGATTTTTTTTTCTCACTAACTAATCACACGAAAACTATGAAACTTGTGTCATTTCTCGACATTCTTCACAACGTCGACGCTATGATTCCATGGCCGCTGCGAACGCTTCTTTAGGAGTCTGTTGACCACTGGAATGTCGCTGATGCAATAGCGGCACGGCTGGTGAATGTGCGGTCACGGAGAGTGTCTTTCATCGCTGGAAAGTCGCTAAGAACCAGGTCAGGTGAGTAGGGAACATGAGAAGTCACTTCGTCTGTCAGCATTCGTGGCACCCATCTGGAGGACACTTTTCACATTTTCAGGTCGTCATGTAGGATTGTGTGCGCAGATCCCACGGAAATGCCAACTTTGGAGGCGATCTGTTCGACACTCATTCGGCGATCCCCCAAAACAACTTTCTCCACTCGCTCGATCATGTCGTCAGACCGGCTTGTGCGAGGCCGAAATTGTCTTGGTTTGTTGTTACACGACGTTCTGCTTTCTTTGAACTGTCGCACCCACGAACGTACGTTAGACATATCCATGACACCATCACCGCATGTCTCACTGAACTGGCGATGAATTTCCATCGGTGTTACATCACGCAAATGGAGAAAACGAATGATTACACGCTGATTTTGTAATGAAAACGTCGCCATTTGAAGTATGAAAAACAGTTCTCACTCTCGCCGCTGCCGCTAAAGGTTCTATGTGCCGTACAGTGCTGCCATCTCTGTCACGCATTGACAAAGAGTGCCCGCTTATTTTAAAATAAACCGCATGTTTCTATCTGTTTCCAGTTCTGAGAAAAAAAATCGGAGGTGTTATAACTTGACTGTACCTCGTATAAGACGTTTACAATTTTAATAGCTCCAAAAAATATAGACTGCGTTCATAAAGAAACGACCAATTCATTTTAGCTAAACGACAATTTTCATAGGAAACTTTAAAACAGGTCGATTTTTGATTGAATCTTTTTTTGGCGTTTTTATAACTTTTTTAAAACAACCAGATATGTACGTTAATTTCCTGTTGCAATCGTGTGTGGTATTCCTGCATCCGGCTTTCATTCGACCAATATCGAATGTTTTGCCGATTTACATATTTACATGAAAATTTCAATAGTGTTATTCTTCAATATATTTTGGCTTCCGTCGGTAAATTTGAAAATCTGTAATTTCCTTGGAATTGCCAACGTAATTAAATACTTGAAAAATCTCGTCCCGGTAAGAAATCGAACCTGACACCCCCCGCTTGCTGGACGGGCGTGCTAACCACTACACCACGGAGACCTTGATGCCAGGAACGTTCACTTATTAATATCTAGTTATTATTTTATCGGCAAATATATCATAATATTTCGACAGACAATTTTTAATTCTTACATGCCAAGTACACTAATTAATTAATGTACTAATGTATCGGGACGAGATTTTTTTATTTTATTACATCGGAAATTCCAAGGAGATTTTCGTAATTCATCGACGGAAGCTAAAATATATTAATTAACTAAGTATTAAAGCAAAGCTGTAATAAAGGCAATTACAGAGTGTTATTCTGTTTGAAAATAGTGTTTTTCGACAAATTCTACGTTTCCGTTGGCGGATATTTCAATATGAGTCATCGTATACATTACAAAACAAAAATCCACCTACGCCAAAATTTTCGATTACATTTGTTCAGCTAAAAATGAATGCGTTAGTTTATGGACGCAGTATTCAACTGATATATGTTTGGTGAATGAATACTTTTCTATAGGTTCAGTTCCAACTAAATTATAATGTTGTAAATCTATTCCCACTGTCGGAAGGAGCTCCTTTGAGCATGTTAGTAATTATGGGCCTAGTTCCATTACTCTCACTCCAGGTCAAATAGTAGGAGTTTTGATGAAAAACAAACGAATTAAATAATTGTTTCCTGGGCAGATATGCTATCTTTATGGAGTTTAACGCGATCTTAAGACAGGTCTTCGATTCAATCACTCCACTTGAAATTTACTAAAGGAACTTTTGATAAGACGGACAATATTAGAAGAGTTCTCATATACGTAGATGACGCTATCATGCATGTGGTTGGGCGGCTTCGCAAGAGCCCTTGCAGATATACACGGAGACAAAAATGCGATTTGATAGAAATAGTACTTACTTTCCCAATCGTGTGATTTATCTGCCGGTAGGCGTAAGACCGTATGAGTTGTGATTGGTTTTTACTTTTTCTGTATATCTCCTTCCACTTTTTCTACTCACTACCATCACTGTTCCTTCACTCCACTGCACCTCTCTTTTCTCCATGTTCTTCCCACGTGCGTCTTGGCTTTCCTCATCCTGTCCTCTTTGTACTCTTTGCTTCGTATACCTTTTCGCTATTCTATTCGCTTGCATACTTATTACATGCCCCAACAATCCTTTCTTGTGTTTTCTTTTCTTTTTAGTTTTTAACTAATTTCTTATAATTTAATTTGGTATCTCTTCGAATTTATTGATTATTCTTCTGAAAAATCTGATCTTTGTCGCCCTTAACTTGCTCTTCGAGTTGTTATTAAGTATCCAGCTACCACATCCATATGTTATAATTAGTACTGCCACTTTTTTGTATATTTCTGTTTTTATTTTGTCTGGAATTTCCATCTCATTTATTTCTACTCTCTGGAACTTACGACACTCGACAATGCAATTAGCTGGATTTGGCCCACATTCTTTTATGACACCGCCTATTACTTGTGAAAGCAAGCGAAGTCTTGTCTTGCCCCCTTCCCTTGTTCTGATTTTTCTTTTTTGTTTTTTGATGCATTATTCGTACTAACTAGCTACTTTTTTCAAATATTTATATATTTTTTCTAGTAGACTTTTAACAGCACTTATCAATCCACGTTGTGCTCCTCTTCCACGTGGTTTGATGTCGAGATGAACCAAAATTAGAAAAATATATAACTATTAAATTTCAACCAATATTGCGGTTTATTTCAGCGCTTCACCAGGCTCATAAATAAGTTATAATTAGATAGCCAATACCAGTAACTCATTGATAACCCTGATGGAGCTTTCAAATAAAGCGAAATATTAATTGGAATTTAAGAATTTGTTTTTTAAATTTGGTCGTCATCCCGACATCAAATCACATGTTAGTTCCTAACGACCGCCATACTCTTGGTGCTTTAGTAAGTACCCTTTTCCTTTTACTTAAGCTCTTCCATATCCCTTCCTTCAAATGTGCACCATTGTTTCTTATTGTCGCTTCCCCTAACTGTCTTATGAAATTCTGTCTTCCCCTCACTTTTAAACCTACTTTTAGCTTCGTCTAATTCTATTTGTTCCGACACTCCTTTCTCCAATATTTTTGCACATAACTTTCTAGGTATACTGCTTGGTATAATTCCTATATAGTTGTTGCAGTTCCAGCTGTCTCCTTTCTTAAATATCAAGGCTATCTCTGTCTGCCAGATATCTGAAACTTCGACTTTGTTCGCTACAGCATTAAATATTCTTTTCAACATGTCGATTCCTTCTGCCCCTGAATATTTCACAATTTCAGCTGCAATATCATCTATACCTGCCGATTTTCCGCCCTTTAGACCGCAAACTACCTCCTCTATTTCATCCTTTGTTATCATAATCTCATCTAATTCTTGAATTTCGTCTATCATTTTGTTCTTTCTTCTGTCATATACTTTAATTACTCATTTCTTGTCCATTATGTCTTTACTTTCCTTTAAACTCGTACCTTTGTTTGTCTTTAACATCTTGAAATATATTACCTTTTTTATTTTTTAATTTTTCCGTAATATTGTAAAATTACTTTTGATTTTCGGTATCGGGTCGTCTCCGCATATGTTTAAAAACGAGCGAGCACATTCGACCCGACGTTCACGTTGGAGAACAGGGCGAATACTTGTTTCGGAAATGTTAGACATCACTACTAATTCCTTCACTTTCAAACGGCGATCTGCTAATACCATTTCTTCAATAGTTGAAATGTTTTGAGGCATTATCAGTTCATTGGCCGAATTTCAACTTCATCTTCAATGGATTCTTGCCCCAAACGAAAACATTTTGTCCACTTTTTTTACAGTGGAATATGAAGGAGATAAATCACTATAAACGCCGTCTAAACGTTGTTTAATATGATTAGGCGTATGCCCTTCTTTTATTAAAAATTTAATGACCGCGCGATACTCAATTTTCGTTACCTAAGACATTTTCATGCACCAATCACGTTGTCTAGCTGGCTACTAAAAACTACTACTCTCTGATCCGTAATATATATAGTGTAGGTCTCGCACATGTGCAACTAAGACGCAACAGAGTTTGAACACGCTAGAACCCGTATAAGCCTGTCAGACCGAGCGCCTACCTCGTAGTACTGAACTATTGAAGTACTGAACCTCATCAATTTTTAGTTCAGTACTATAATTTTTTCATATTAGTACTATCTCCAGTTTTTCCTTCATTTCCCAAAACTCTATTAGCCTTTGTAATATTGCGTTATTAGATTACATGCTTTAAAAATTTTTAGCACTTCCGGGACCACCAACAAACGTAAAAGTATCTGAAATTACCGCCACTTCCGTAAGACTCACCTGGTCGTACAACGGACCCGAGGAACTTCAATATTACGTCATCCAGTTCAAGCCGAAATACGCCAATCAAGCTTTCAGTGAGATTTCAGGGATAATCACAATGTATTATTCAGTCAGGAATTTAAGCCCATACACGGAATATGAAATGTACGTCATCGCAGTGAACAATATAGGAAGAGGACCGTCCAGTGAGCCTGCCATAGTGACAACAGGGGAAAAAGGTATTTTCATCACTAAGCTCAATTGCTTTCACTCTGCCCAATATATCTGATAAACTAAAGCTTAATATTTCGGTTGTAACGTTAATCAAGTTTTGCTATTGAAATCGAAAAAGTTGCTCTATTTCCATTTGTGCAAATTCTCTTTTTAATATTGTTTCATTGGTTCAATTTTTTCATGCTGTCAATTTCACATGTTTTGTGTGGATTTTGAAAAAAAACATTAAATTGACGATGAATATTGATGATGATGTAAGTTTTTGTTTTTGATTTTTGTGTATTCGTATTACACACTTAGTGATGCTTTTTCCACACGCGTACCTCATATTTTTACGCTTCTTATATTGTATTTGTAGGCATAATTAATCTTTCACTAGTATTATGCTACTTCGAGGTAACACCTCTACTTCGGTAATAATCCCTTTAATCTTTCGGTATATAGACAAGTAACATTAATCAAAGCGAATTGCTGTTGCTTAAGATCCCGTATTATATTGATGTCTACCTAAACATGAAAGAAGTTCCATTAGTTATTTTAGAAAAAAAGAGGACAACCTAGTAAGATACTGATGGAAGATTAGTTTTAATTTGCGTTGTTACATATAAATTTTACATCTCCCCTTTCATTATATCGATATGATAATAATATTTGTATCTATCAACCTCACAGAACCAATTTTTTCGTATAGTTCTTCCTTTATACATACATTTAGGAAATGTGTTCGTATCGACCTATTTTCTTAAACTGCTTACGAGTACATGAGTAATTTAGAAAATGTTAAATGTAGGAGTACTTAGATATACTTATTTTTAGCTAAATAGCTATTACAGTAGCTGTAGATATAGAATTACGACCCTTTTCAGTAATTTAAATGCCGTAAATAGAGAATTTTTGAGCAGTTTCTAAAGTGTACTTTCCTTTGATATTTTTGATTCTTTACCGGAGCCAATAAGCTGTTAAGCACGATTTAATTCACCACAGCTTGTGCTTCATTTCTTGCGGGAACCAACTTCCAAATAAATCGTGTATATGCTTGCCGAAGGAAAATATAATTCTCTATTTATTAATTTGCAATCAGTTTTCAATTCCTTCATTGTAAAATACTTAGATTCTAATATTACGTATTTTTTCAATAGCCGATTCATCGTATGAAGGAGCTAGTAAGTTTCATATATCTTTATATGTGCCGTTTTCTTTTTTAAATTAATGTGACTTTAAAAGAATCATGTCTGAAAAAGTATTTGTTACAAATGTTTTGCATTAGAGCAGTGTAAGTACGCATGAATGACGAAATTGCTTCCAGTAAGCGTAAAAACATAAAAATCCGGTTATAAGGATGCTTTGATTGAGTTGTATATCGAAATTTAACTTTTGCAAGACTCTGATAAGGTAGAGACATCAAAGTATGAACTTTTTCCGACACGAATGTTGTTTTTTTGCTAATTTTGGTCAGTGTTATTTATTTAATGTATTAATTCATATACTAATTACACATAATTTACTTTAGCACCAGGTACAGCACCACGAAACGTTCAAGTTAGGCCCCTCAGCTCTAGTACCATGGTTATTCAATGGGACGAGCCAGAAACGCCTAATGGACAAGTTACCGTAAGTTTTAAGAAACATTTACAGTTTCATCTATAATTTAGGACCATCCAAGCATATTTTGTGAAATGTGTAATGGAATTTCGCCTTTTAGGGTTATAAAGTGTACTATACTGAAGATCCCCAGCTTAACATGGCACAGTGGAAGTCACAAACTGTTGATAATAATAGACTTACGACAATCAGTGATCTAACACCGCACACTATTTATACTATTAAAGTACAAGCCTTCACTTCCGTCGGCCCTGGACCGCTTAGCGCGCCGGTACATGTCAAAACGCAACAAGGTATGTCCAATGCTCAGATACGTACATATATAATTTAGAGAAAGAATAAGCCATTCAAAAAAAGCAGTGTTTATTATGAAACAAAAGAGAAAGAAGCAAAAGTGCAATTATAAACACAGAAAATGGTTCCAAAGAAAATCATACCATTGATACACTGCTTGAGAGTGGTAAAACTAGCAGAAGACGAACTATATATAAAAAAATTTATAAAAACATAGTTATATTAAATAGTATTATAAAGTCTCCAAAATTACAATAATTTTTGAAATTGACACAATGACAATGGAAACAAAAAAGTATACGAAAAGATAGCGGTACGAAGTTCTTTAGTAACAAACAGTGCAAAAATCTTTGGGCGCAGCTTATTTGAAATCTGAATCATTGAGCAAAATTAACCTCTGCTTTGCATACATTTTTGAACCTTGCTTATCAAAGCTTTCGGTATTCTACTAGTCATCCTAAATAGCTGTCAGTCCAAAGGTACGGCCTATCTACAGCGTTTAATCGCAGCGAGTAAACGCTACGATAAGTTACGTCTACTATGTTTGTGAAATATGCTTGTGCTTGGTTTATCTTGTGCTTCAAATTTCGAGAGAAGTCGCAGAAGGACGACGTCTTTTAATCGAATCGCTTTGAAGGCAACTTAAACGCGCTCGTTTAGTGGCAATAGCGAATTTGGTGGATTATATTCTTCTTTTTAATAAAATAAAATACTTTAAAATGGCAAGAAGGTCTAGCAATGATAATAAAGGAAATACGTTACGATTTTCCAAGGAGGAGGATGAACAATGTTAGAGCAGGCATTTCAAAAGCCGGATAGTATTTACAAACGTAGAGGGCTCTTTTTGTATATCATCGGTTATATATGAAAGTACATCCAAAAACTGATTCTTGGTAAGTCTAAAGCATTCTTTACATTTAGTGTCATTGTCCAATAAGTGCCTTTCTATCAGAGTTTTGAAACATCCTCCTGTTCTTCTATCTACAAAAATCTTCTTTCTCTTGCCTCTAGAATTACACAGTATTGTTAATAAAGATTCTTCTTCTTCTCCTTCTTCCATTATTAAGATAACTGCAGCTAACATGACTTTTCTCATTACTGTGTATTATTGTACTAAATATTAAATAAATGTTGTATTAAACATTCAATACCACATAATTATCAGAAGACAATAGCTTGTAGAAATAGTAACTGAAGAATCGCTTCCACTAATCGCCTGCAAAATAGACCATGTCAAAGCGATTAATCGACACGTTTTATCGTAACGATTACTCGCTGCGATTAAACGCTGCAGATAGACCGTACCTTTAGAGTATTTTGGTTGCAAAGAACAGCAACTAAAGTCAAAGAATAAGTGAAACTTGCCTTAGGGAACAGTTCCGGGGCAAATTTTGTCATTTACATTAACAATTAACAAGTTTTACAAGCAATATTGCATTTTCTTTGTAAAGTCAATAAGGTGGTCTGGATGAATTTGAGAAAAAGGAAAAGATAATATGAACAAAATTATCAAATAGTTCAATTGTCAACTATTAACGTTAAAATTCATAAAGAGCCTTACAAATCTTAATTATTAAAAAATGGTTTATTTAAATTTAACAGTTTCAAAATTAGCATTCAAGGCCAGACCGTCAAAGTAACAGGATCTGCAGGTGAGATAACCTGTGGTGATAATGACTGTATATGCATCTACTATCTTAAAAATCCTACAATAACCCTGGGAAATATCTTATGCGAATTTCAACTTTTTAATTTTAGAAAGTAGACATCTGAAAACTATTTATTATACTTTAATAGAGACCAGCTCATCTTACCGAAGCAACATACTTATTATTCTTAATTATTCTTACCAAAAATCAAATATACGAGGTAAGCGCCATAAATTCTTTTAAAAACGAGCGCGCACATTCGATACGACGTTCACGTTAGAAAGCAGAATGAAGATCTGGTACCCATCTTGCACTAATCTTATTCATACCCAAATGGTTATGGAGAATTCGGCGAATATTTGTTTCAGAAATGCTTTCATTTCTTCAATAATCGAAATGTTTTGAGGCGTTATCAGTTCAATTGGCCGACTCATCATCTTCGAGGGATTCTTGCCCAAAGCGGAAACATTTTGCCCACTTTTTTACAGTGGAATATGAAAGAGATTAATCACCATAAACGCTGTCTAAACGTTGTTTAATGTGATTGGGCCTATTTCTTTTGTAAAAATGTAATGACCGCGCGGTACTCAATTTGCGTTACCTGAGACATTTTCATGCACTAATCACGTTGTCTGGCTGTATAAGCCTGTTAGGCCGAGAATTTATGGCACCTACCTCGTATCAAAAATAATAGAGACTCAATAAGTACAAAAAAACTACATACCAGATAAACAAACGAAAAGCAACGGCAATTAAAAATACAGGCCAGAGAAATCTGTAGGATAAAGGAGTTACACTTCCCCTCGGGTGATCCCTCATAATGATTTACTTACAGAAATAAGAGTTTTCACTTATTATCTTTATGAATAACGAAACCTTATAATATTATTCAATAATGATTATAGTTTGCAAAATACTGAAATAAATGGACATAAATGAATTTAAACAAAAATAAAAATTTTATTTTATTTGAAAAAAGAAATAAATTTTTCCATTAATTTTTGCCATTATACATATTATTGTTAGCTAATTATTCCATATAACCATTGTTGCTGTCTAAACATTTTTATTATTTAACTATTGGGCCTATACACTTACCAAAATAGAAGGAAAATTATTTTTAAAGCAAATTCTTCTGCCATTATATTTTCTGTACACAATTCTCTTCCTTTTAAAATGAAGAAAAACTAAATTGATATTAGCTTTATCTTTTCAATACTCAGAGATGTGTTTTTTGCAATTATCAAAAGTTTGCAATTCATTTCAGTTCTTTACATTCTTAGAGTTATACTACCAGGGTAGTTTTTTACGTTATCTGCCGAGCTATGGATACAATATGCTATCGCGTCAATTTTCTTATGTTAAGTTTCTGTGACATTTTATAGAGTCATCTCCAAGTTTGGTTCCAATAGCTTAATAATAGTCATTTATATATCAGTATAAAGAAGCGAAAATGACATTTGAATCTTGAACACAGAAGCGTAATGAAATTTCTATCGAAAGAAGACCTGGAGAATATCCATGAGAGAATGGTGGCAGTGTATGCTTGGTGCAAGCAGTTCATACGGGCCAGGGAATCCATTCATGATGACCTAAAGTGTGGAAGACCTCTGGAAGAACGAACTGAAGAAATCATCAACAAAGATTTGGTGTTGACTGACCCCCGAGGAAAGTTATTGCTAGAGAAATAGGAATATCAGCAACCAGTGTTTTTAAAATTACACATAAAGATTTGCGAGTGAGCAAAGTATCGGCACGATGGATTTCCAGGCTGTTCACTTCCGAACAAAAACTGTGTAGACGACAAATTTACGAGGAGAATTTGACTGCTTCAGCCCAAGATGAAGACCTCTTCTATAGAATTATAACTGAGAATGAGGCCTGGGTACATCACTCGGACTCTCCCATGAAACAAGAGTCCATGCAATGGATTCATAAAGGCTCTCCACCATTCAAGAAAGCGAAGACGCAATTTTCTGCGGGAAATTGATGGTCGCAGTTTCCTGGGATGCGGAAGGGGTTCCTCTAATTGAATATATACCAAGAATGGCTACAATAACGGGAAATGTCTACAAAAGCATGATTAGGAACTTGAAAGCGGCTATACACGAAAAAAGACCCCACAATTATGCTCAGAAAATTCTGCTTCTGTACGACAACTGCAGTAAGGATAAAGCACGAATTGTTCAAGCCCTAGTCAATGAATACAGCTTTGGGGAATTACAATGTCCACCTTAGAGTCCCGACCTCGCTCCCTGTGATTATTATCTTTTTCCAAAACTCAACTTTTATCGAATGATGACTTGGAAAAAGACCGTGGAGTTGTATTTTGCAGAATCACCAAAATATTTTTTTGTTTTCGAAGGCATAACATTGGAATAAGTGTGTTAGTGTTAATGGTTCTTACGTTGAAATATGAAATTTTATTTGTTCTCTTAGTCGTTACTTCATAGCAAGGTACATAATATAAAAAACTCCCCTCGTAAGAATTAAAATGTTTTCCATGACAAGGATTCCTTGATTTCTTACATGTTTCTGATTTTAGGAGTACCGAGTCAACCGAGTAATTTAAGGGCTTCTGAAATTGGTGAGACTGAAGTGACATTACAGTGGAGTAAACCAACGCACTCCGGTGAAAGTATAGTGAGTTATGAACTTTATTGGAATGACACTTACGCGAAAGAAAAACACCATAGACGGATAGGAATATCCGAATCGTATAAACTGACGGGTTTATATCCGAACACTTTATATTACATTTGGTTGGCAGCTAGATCACAGCGAGGAGAAGGAGCAACCACTCCACCTATACCAGTTAGAACGAAACAGTATGGTAAGATGTTGAAAGATTTGGCCGGGATTTACTAACTAACCAATATAATAACCATACGACGACGTTAAGATCGAAAAATCTAGTACAAAAATAAGCAATTGGGAAGTTTGAGTGTGAATGCGAGTGTTTGTATTATTAATTATTTTGGTTCTTTACTAACTTCAATAAGATAGGGAATATTTTATAATATCCATTATATGAATTCTGCATAATCTCGTTGTTCAGATGCATTGCATGTGGTATATTAGGTGTCAGTGGATATTAATTTGTCGACCAGCACTGCACTCAAAGTAATCTGCCTTGCCAATTTATTATTTTCATTGTAATAGAAGTACAATTTTATATACAGGTAGATCCACTTTTATACATTATTGTTATTATGCCTTTAGTTTTCATTATCATTTTTTCTCTTCATTTTAAACGACTTCTATTTTGATTTTGATTTAATTTTAATGAAGCCGTTGGTAGACGAAATTTTCATTCGGAAATATCAGGTGTGTAATACTTTTATTATTTATAGTTTTATGCACAAATCTTTCTTATTGGCGTTGTATAAGCATTGATTTGTATAAGGATTCCAAATGCCATTAAGGTTTTTGCTAACAAATTACGCGCATTACATTTTCCCTAGCTTGCTTCTCGGCTAATCTCGCTACTAATTCTATTCCTTCTATCTTCCTTTCCCTCTCCCAATTATTCTGAATTACTTATATTGCAACACATATGGAAACGTCTGTAATTATTATCTCAACGTTCTAAAACTTTGGGGTTTCTGTTAAATTCATTAATAACTTTTTTCTAGATTTTTTTTGATTTCCATTAGTATGAAAGGTAGAGTGTGTAATACACGTACATATCTATGCTGTATGCTTTCAACGTTGCAATTCTCTTGTTGAAAAGTAATAAATACAAGAATATGATAGCTTTATCACGTTGGTTCATTATTATAGCCTATAACTACAAAAAGGTATTTATAAAGCGACATAAATTTGGGGTCTGTTTAAAAAAAAATCATTGACTTTTAAGAATGGTAGAAAATTTTCAACTAAAGATCTTTTCCTAGTGCTTTTTTTAAAACACATCGGGCTTCAGAGTTAAATTATGCTAATCTCTTTCATTTAAGACCCTTGAATAGTTACACTGGAAAACCGCGTTAAAAAGTTGTGTAACTAAATTTATTTTGTCATTATATTTTTTAACTTCATCATATCAATTGTAATATTAAGCATTCACCAGTGACAGCTCGTAATTATTATCTTTGTGGGGCTCCTCTTTAACTAAACAAAAAAGCATATTTACTTAGATGTATTTCACCGAAAATGTATAGGTTACAGGTGGAAAGGGCGAAACAATTAAATACAAACAATAAACTCACAAGAAAGGTTATGAATGTTTTAAGTTTCTAAATGACTTTTTACTCACTAAATATTTTATTTAACGAACTCGAATACAACAACGTGTAGTGTGTAGTATTGCATATACGAGGGTCACGCTATATATTTTGAGATACAAGAAAACTACAAGTCTTTTTACGAAAATGATTTTATTTATGTTCAAAATAATCTCCTCCTGCCTTAATGCACTTTTGTAACCGAAGTTTCCACAACGTAAAAGCGTGAAGCCAGTCATCTCTTGGAATGTTCTCAAAAAATAGATGAATTGCTTTATCTATCTCATCCTCCGTCGTGAAACGTCGACCACGTAAATGTTTCTTTAGGTTGAAGAACAACCAGAAATCACACATAGCCAAATCAGGCGAAAAGGGTGGATGTTCGATGACTTTTACCTTATTTTCACGTAAAAATTCAACTGTCTGCTGTGCACTGTGTGACGATGCATTGTCGTGATGCAACATTAACCCGCGAATGTTGGCTGACTCAAGAACTTCAGGTAAACATTTTGTGCTTTACCAGTTTGCTGTGACTGTACGTTGATCTTCCAGCTTCATTGCTTTTACTAATCCGGTACTACGGAAGAAAACTGCGTACATAACTTTCTTGACAGCCCTTTGCCTTTTGGCCATTGTTGGTGTTGGTGCATCTTCGTGGATCCACACGCGGCTCTCCTGGCGGGTAGGAATATCGTAAAATGGGATGTAAGTTTCATCACCTGTTACTATTTTTGATAGAATGCGATGCCCACCATTATTTAACATTTCCAATGTTTCCCGAGCGATTCTTACTCGCTCTGCTTTTTGGAAATCGGTAAGCGTGTGTGGCACCCAACGAGTAACAATTTTTTTCATCCGAAGATGATCATGTAAAATTGAATTTACTGTTGCGGATCCAACACCATGAGTTGCCTCAATCACTTGATAGGTGCAACTTGGATCTTCGTCGATCGTACGTCTCATACTCTCAATGTTTCCAGCGGTAACTGAAGAACAGGGCATACCGGTACGTTCCTCATCACCAAGCGATATCCGTCCTCGTTTAAATTCGCTATACCAGCGAAACACAGTTGCACGTGAAGGACTTTCATTCAAATGCGAGTTGCAATCGTTCAAGACTTTGTTGTTCACTCAAACCGACCTTAAAATCGTAGTAAACCATTGCGCGTACATGTTCTCTTGACAAGTCCATGTTTCGATGACAAATCGTACCTACCACGTTTACTCTATGACAGCAGCGACTCAACTGACAGTCAGAGTTTACTACTTAAGGATGGTGGTATTTAGAAATGCAGTGTTGCCAGCTCTAACTTCTCTACTTTTGTGGCATCTCAAAATATGTAGCGTGTCCCTCGTACAGCATAAACTTCTGCCCATGTGATACACCTATTGTATAGTTTTAGAGGTTATCTTAAATATTCAGATGATAATGTTGTTCATTTTGCTAGTAAGTACTACTTGTTGCAAAAATTTAAAAAATAGAAACAGGATAAAAGTTTAATGAAAGACTTCACTTAAACCCTTACTACAACACTTCACTAACACTGGACACACGTTCACACGTTTCGATAGTTACGCTATCATCTTCAGCAGTAAAACTAAACAGTTCAGTTTCACTGAAAATCCTTGTTTTTTACCAAAAAGAAGAAATAATTAAGATATTCTATTAATTGCCATTAAAGTTAAACCAATGTATATACAACGCCATTCTTTTCCATTCCTAAGAGAAGTCACTATCACTTAATTACAAATTTTCACAACTGTGTCTCGCCAAAACATATCCACTTTAACGACTTGTGTAAGTTAGACTATTTCCCTTAAGAGCTTTAGCTTAAGTTAAAATGCTAACGCCACTGTAGTACCGGGCGCACCACCAAGCAACGTCAGCGCGGAAGCGGTAAGTCCCACATCAATTCGGGTGACCTGGGAGCCACCACCTGCCGAACGAAGCAACGGAAACATTGTTTACTACAAACTGCAAGTCGTGGAGGCGGGCAGATCGGACAGCGAAGCATCGGTTATCACATTAAATACAACTAGTTTCATTATTGATGAACTAAAACGCTGGACTGAATATCGTATTTGGGTGCTTGCTGGAACCTCTGTTGGCGATGGACCTTCTTCATATCCGATCACTGTTCGCACTCATGAAGATGGTACGTTTTTCCATTACGTAATTATATGTACTATATATGTGCAATAGAATTAATTCTCATGTACATTATAAGTAACTGTTCTAAGATCAAGTAGTTTTGATGATAATATCTACTAGTGTACATAATTATCCTTGTTGGCAATTTTGATCAGTATTTTTGGGAAATACCGCAGATACTGTGTGTACTAAAATATGTTTCAATTCCTTAAAACGCTAGTGAATAATTAAAATATACATAACTAAATCGAAAAAAAAAGAAGAAGGCACTCTGACTCCAATAACTATTCACTTCTGCTCTTCATAAAAAGTCTTCATTTGTAAGTTCAGAATTCTTCAAAGGAAATTATATCGGCTATGTAGAAAATGTGCTATAGAATTTGATAATTCTCCTTATATTGTTGTTAAAAAAAACGCAATGTATTGTTCTAGATATCTTCTAGCAACATATTTTTGAAAACATATTTTCAAAAACCAAGCCTGCGCCTCCAATTATTAGCCAATTATTATTTAGGTTGAGTAATTGCCCATATGCTACAAAACTACTTGGTTTTATAATGTAAAATAATTACATTTTCAAGACAAGTGCGTTTTAAGTAGAACAAATTGTAATACAATTTATATATTAAAAGTTTATTACTACCCGACTGTCATATATTGAAAAATCCCATCACCTTATCGTCCTTCCTACAATATCCATTTTATTTCTGAATTATCGTTTATTTTCTGTTTTCAAAGAATTCAATTTGCAAACAAAATAAAACATCCAGTACCGTTTACGAATTTTGGAGAATATTGTTATTTTGTTTGCGATATGATACGTAGATGTAGTTTTTTGACATATCCTCAGTGATATGTGTAAAGACTAAGTGTTTTTTTACCATTGCAGCCACCCGATCAGCGGAGGATTTTTGAAGCTGGTGTAATCTTTTTTTGTATGTCTTAAGATAAATGTTTTTTGCAGCAGTTTTGTATTTTTTGCCCAACCGATGTGATCGACCATTTTTTAAATATGTGCGATTTTTTGATAATGTACTTTATATTGAACATTTTTCTTCTGTCTACAAAAGCGTTTGCAGGAGATCTACTAACGAGGTTTTTTAATAGATTTTTATAATCACTTATTGTATACGATTGTTTTCTTCTGTTTTTTTTTAGTTCTTTAACAACCTTCGTCGGTTTTTTTTAATAAATAAAAATCTAATTACTATGTATATCTTTACTTTCTCTATTTTTCCTTTTTTTTCGGATTACGATTTTTGTGATTTCTTTATGTTGGTTAATTGTTTAGCTACTCACGTTCACATGTAATGATTGCTTATTGGTTTTCACTGGCACAGAGTTGCATTGCAATGGCGCACAATTTTTTAAGTCACAATCGGCACCGTTTTTTGATATTTACTTTTTACTTTTATTTCGTGCACCAATTTTATTTCTTGTACTTTAGAACACTATACCTAGCATGCTCTTCACTTTACTCATCCTCGTCCGATATATAAAGTTCTCACTTTTCACTCATATACTGTATTTGTATTGAACCTGTAAATTTATTTAAATATGGAATATGTGCCATGTTGGTAAGAAGGAATTTCTTCTTATATTGCTTTTAATGTGGCGATGGCACTCGCTCCGACATATCCAAGTGTTGAAGTAAATCCTTTAAATCACATCATAAACCAGTCACTTGCCTCCTTATAATTTTACATATTTTAATACATACAATTAAAGTGCTAGATTTAATACTTTAATAATTAAAAAGAGAAAGAAAAATTATATTAGTTTTAAATATTATGCTATGGCAGTATTTAAGTAAATATTTCGAGCATTTAACATCTATTAACATTATGGGTAGGTGATAGCAAAGAGTAATGGTGTTAAAGTGAGTTCTTTGATCCATATTCCTTAAACCTACAGCCTCGCTAGGCAGCACAACTCACAGTAGGATGACATGGCGCACTAAATATGGCACATTATAAATCATCACTGTGTGTAAAATACACTTGCACCTTTTCGTGTGTGTGTCTTTTTGGAGTGAATGCTAGTATGATTGGCAGATGCGAAAACTCATAATGAAAATTGGATATTCAAAGTTCACGAGAAATTCAATTTAAAAAAAGCTGTCTTAAAGTTGATAATGATAAGGTTCATAGCTAACGTAGAATTAAGGCACTTGGTAGTGGTATTACTATTTATTACATTTGAATACCAATACCTATATACATTAGTAGTATGTAGGTGCAGTATGCTATACCTTCTCTTCTTTTGGTCATTTTGAGCATGTTTAAAATATGAATATTTGAGGAAAAAATTAATATGCAGCTGCAAAATTACTTTATTTTAAACGCAATTTCCTTAAATTTTAATTTTTCAAAAAATATATAGGTACTTAATTTCCAGTTTTGTATACATACAAGTTTTATGTACCTTTTTAATACTTACGCTGCTTTCACGTTGAAAGAAATAAATTCAATAAAATTCTAGCAACCTTTTCTTGACAAAAATACTCGAACATGATTTATATTTTTGATTTTTTTTTTAATTATACCACAATTTAATACCGCCGTATTGAGCAGGAGTAATAGTAACTTTGTTATTTAAAATACAACGTCCTGTATAGTTTGACGAGGATATTTTGATAAATAGTTAGCCTAGATAATTTAAAATTGTCAACACGAATTTTCGTTGCCATAGCATCAAACAACAACTCAGTTGAAATGTCACAGTAAAATTTGAGGAAGAAAAGCGAACGCATTGCCGTGTGATAAAATTTCAAAAAAGCCATGTCCACCGACATTGTGAAAATCAAGTACCTGTTTTTAAAAGAGTTAAAGGGTAAGGAGATTTACGAAGATACCAAGAACACTTGGTCATCTTTGTCCTTCCTACCCGACCGTAAAAAATTGGATTGCCTCATTTAAGAGGAGTAAATTTTCGGTTGAAGATGACGAAAAACCTAGAAGACCGATTTCTGTGTCCACTCCCGAAAACATCGATGCAATTCACGACATGATTTTGTCAGATCGTCGAATCGGATAAAACATATATCTGAGACATTGAAGATTTCAAAACTGTTTTAAGTGTTTACAAGTGTTTATTAATTAGTTATTAATTAAATTCAAAATGCGTTTAACTGAAAAATAAAGAATAGAGATTCTTATGATTAGCTTCGCAGATGGATTACGTACGCAAGCGGAAGTTGTTAATTTATTCTAACTTATCCTGGTCGTCCGCCAACTAACCAATCTACTGTAAGTAAGATCGAAAGCAATCTCAGAGAGTTTGGTCATCTTAGGGATCCACGTAAATGTCGACCATCCAAATTAGCTGAAGACACTAAATTAAACATCCTCTCAGCAGCTAAAGACGCTCCTTACATCACACTGAAACAAATATCAAGGGACTATGTATGGTGTTAGATTAGGAACAGTTTCAAAAACGTTTCGAATAGCAAAGTACCACTCTTACAAAATACATTTGATGCAGGTGATGTCAAAAGACGACCTTGATCAAAGAATCCAATTCGGTGAGGAAATAATTAGAACACTTTACAGCAATGCAAATTCCATTGAACATGTTTTTTTTTTCTGACGAGGCAACGGTTTGCCTTCATGGTTCCGTCAATAGGCAAAATTGTAGATACTGGGCAACAGAGAATCCGCATTGGATGCAGGTGGGATACACTCAGCATCTATAGAAAGTTAATGTGTGGGCGAGAATTGTTGGTACCCTAATTCCAGGACTTTTTTTGAAGGAATATTGACCGGGAAGCGCTACTGAGAGTTTCTTCAGTTCGAATCGATTCCCGCTTTAACTGTCGCCTTTTCCAATCAGGAGGATACTAACCTATCAAATAACCTAATTTGGTTCCAACAAGATGGTGTACATCTCCATACTGTACAATCAATCTGAGGGTTTTTTAATGCGATTTTCACTAACAGATAGATCGGAAGGAGGAGAACTATCGAGTGGCCACCTAGATCACCTAAGATAACCCCTTGTTGAGTTATTTAAAATTCAAGGTCTATTTAAACAGGTCAAATAATTTAAATGATTTAAAAAAGCGGATACATGACGTTTCTTTAGCTTCTACAGCAATGTTGGAAAATGCTCAAGAATCGATAATTTCTCGGAATGAAAAATGTTATGAAGTATATGAGCGACAGTTTGAGCATTTGCTTTAAGAAGTATTTCAGTTTATTTTTTAACTTGGTCAAGTTATTATTTGTTTCATCTGTTTTATTTCATTTATGTATTTGCTACTATAGTTTGAAAACTGTTTGCAGTTAACCTGCATATAGAGGCTTTACTGTGAAACTCATTTGGTAATTTATCTAAATCCGTAAAAATATACCGGGTGTCCAGGATAACATGAAGTACATGGATATATTGGAAACCGTTAGAGATACAAGATCGATTGAATGGGGAAAAAGTTACGCACTTATACGGCTAAGTACAATCCGGGATTACATTTTTAAAAATCCATTGCGTTACTGAGATACAGAGTGAAAACCAAAAGTGTGCGTTTTCTAAAAATTAATATTTTCTTTATTATAAAAATACAGTCATCAAATTTTCAGCATAGGGGTAGTTAGTAATGAGGACTTCAAAAATGGCCTTAGAAAAATTCTAGGCTCACTGTGTTCTTTGCGCTTTTACCCAACTTTTGTTTTTCTTATGGGTGCCATATTGGATTTCACCCCGTATCTCAGTAACGGAATGAATTTTTAAAAATGTAATCCCGGAATGTACTTAGCCGTATAAGTGCGTAACTTTTCCCCATTCAATCGACCTTGATCTCTAATGGTTTCCAATATATCCATGTACTTCATGTTATCCCGGACACCCAGTATAGTGTATTCTATTTATAATAATAAATTTGTTGCCATCCCCGCTCAAATAGAAGGTGATACCACGTTGTAGTGTAGGTCAAAAAATTGCAAACCAAAATTATAAATTGACGTGTCAGAGCATTTTTACTCCCTAAAGGTTGCTAAAATGTAATTCAATTTATTCCTTTCATCGAACGCAATGTATATACATAGTTACATAGAGTTACCGCTTGTCATAGCAAAATAGTAGATTTTACAAAATCGAGACAATTTCTCTAGCGATATCTTCGTAAACTTGTACCTATCGTCTCCTTAATTCTTAATTAAGAAGTATTGAAGACATAAAATTTGTATTTAGCTCTAATTAATTTTCCTTTCTTTTTCTTAAAATGTATTGTACTTCATTTTCTTTTGATCTTTTCCGGTATCTTAGTAAAACGTGGTTTTTGCTTCTTTTCTAATATTGGCATGTAGTTTGAAAGTGCAGCCTCTAACATAAACACTGATTTAGGTATATGACAAAGACGTGTGTGGATGTATGATTTTTCCACTATATCACTAATAATACCGAACAAACACACTATTTGACACATTTTTCAGAATTTCCATTTTGCCCTTGCTGCTAGAACAAGAACACAGTGTTTTTTCACCAAGAAATCCGTTTTTCTTCTCTGTCCCACAGAAAGATGAAATATTTTTTCATCGAATTTTTATTTATTGACTTCTTTACTTTTTTGAATCAATACATGTGTGTGAGTATTTTTATATATCTAGCATAATATGATATATATTTTTTTGACACGCCTACAAGCATTTTTGTAGCGGAAATGGAGGATTTTTTGTAAAAACTTTAATGTAATAGATACTTACATTGTTTTGTATCAGTCTTACATTGCTATTTTTTTGTTCTCTAACTTTTTGCCTTGACATGGCCCCACAGTGTTCCGAAGTGAGTATTTAAGTCTCTGTTGTGTGCTAAAGTAGACTGCCGATAGAATATTTTTGTAGAGATTTTTGTGTATAATAAAAAAAATTCCTTTGCAAATAATTGAATTTTAAGTTGTTACTTGCATCGGAAAGGAGATGACATTCGTTTTATATTTTTTGTTTGCATTTTTATAATCCTATTAAGCAGCTTACAGAAGGATAATATATTATTGAAAATTTCCATTTTCCCCTTTAAACTAAAAGATTATGTATGTAGAAACTAGTCGGTTTTCTTTATATGTTCCATTAATCGTTTGGGATGAGGTAATTATTCAGTGATTATTTTTCATGTGTTGGTATTCAAATGTCGACTGGAAACTAATACTAGAAGAGTTGTGTGAGATTTTATTCATTGAACATAAGCAGATGAAGTTTTTAAATAACTTAAATTATGATGTGCCTGCATGATGATATGGATACTTTGTCTTTAAATGGACAATTAGGAACGAAAAATAATTTAACATTTATTTTCGCAGTGCCAGGCGATCCGCAAGACGTTAAAGTTGTACCACTTAATTCAACAACAATAAAAGTTAACTGGAAGCCTCCACTAGCAAAGGATCGCAATGGTATCATTCATGGATACCACGTTCACGTACAAGAAACTAAGGATGAGGTAAGTACTTCATTCTTATAAAAGTTTTTCACTAATGTATTTTGATGTGATTTTGCAGAGCAAAAGTCTACTCAACGAACCAATGCGTTTTGACGTCATCGATTCAGTGCTGGAGTTGAACATCAGTGGATTGCAACCGGATACTAAATATTCTGTTCAAGTGGCAGCGCTAACAAGAAAAGGTGATGGTGATCGCAGCGCACCGGTTAGCGTAAAAACCCCGGGTGGAGTTCCAAATAGGCCAGGCTTAACATTAAAGTATGTATTGCACATCGAACTGCATTGTAAGACTTGTAACGAATATTCTTGTAGGGTAATTGAGCGAGAGCCTACAGTAACCATTGAACTTGATTGGTCAAGACCGACTCAAACATATGGAGAACTTCAAGGATACAGATTGCGCTATGGTGTAAAGGATCAAATTTTAAAAGAAGTACAACTAAAAGGTATTCGCGTTTTAATTACATTGAAAATCATGTAAACCCATATATTTTAGGCACGAGCACACATAAATATAGAATAAAAGAATTAGAACGCGGAGTTGAGTATGAATTTAGAGTGGCTGGATTAAATCATATTGGGATTGGTCAAGAAGCGATGAAGTATATGCACACACCTGAAGGACCACCAACAGGACCCCCCGTCAATATAAGTTACCATTTCCAAACGCCAGATGTAGTATGTATTACCTGGGATCCTCCTACTAGAGAACACAGGAATGGTAGAATAATCAAGTATGATATACAATTCCATAAGAAAATCGATCATAGAAATGTATTTGACCGAAATGTCACAACAACCAAGGCAGTTTTCACAAATTTGGAAGAAGAATCTGAGTACGTTTTTCATATTCGCGCTTATACTACCCAGGGTCCTGGCCCGTTTAGTGAAAAAATAATGTTTGCAACTGATAGAGACATCGGTCGAGCTCCTATGTCAGTTAGAGCGGTAGCGACGTCTGATTCCAGCGTTGAAGTATGGTGGGAAGCAGTACCCTCTAGAGACGTTACGGGATATCAAATATTTTATACCATGACGGCTGTGGAGGATTTAGACGAATGGCAACAGAAATCGGTGGGAATGACTGAATCGGCTGACTTATTAAATCTGGAAAAGTTCGCAGAATACGCTATTGCTGTAGCTGCTAGATTAAAATCCGGTTTAGGTAGGCTGTCTGAAAAAGTAACCGTTAAAGTAAAACCAGAAGATGTACCTTTAAACCTGAAAGCTCACGATGTAACCACTCACTCTATGACATTGTCTTGGTCTCCACCAATTCGCCTAAATCCAATTCACTATAAAATCTCCTATGATGCTATTAAAGAGTTTGTTGATTCGCAGGGCATGACGCAAACGCAAAACATTCCTAGAATGGAAATTACATTAAAACAGTCAGCAAGGCAGCATACAATTAATGATTTATCACCTTTCACTACATATAATGTTAATGTTAGTGCCATACCGAGTGATTACACGTATAGGCCGCCAACGAAAATTACGGTGACTACGCAGATGGCAGCACCTCAACCTATGGTGAAACCTGATTTCTACGGCGTTCTGAACGGTGAAGAAATTCAAGTAATCCTCCCTCAAGCCTCTGAAGAATATGGACCGATTAGTCATTATTATCTGGTTGTCGTACCTGAAGACAAAGCCAACAACAAACATCCAGATCAATTCTTGACAGATGATCTTATAAATAATAAAGGTCAAAATCCCAACGCTCCGTATATAGCAGCAAAATTCCTTCAGCGTAGCATTCCATATACTTTCCATCTTGGAGCTAATGACGAACAAGAGGGATTTAAAAACAAAAAGTTAGAAAAGGATAAGAAATATAGGATTTTCGTGCGAGCGGTGGTCGATACTCCACAAAAACATTTGTATACCAGCAGTCCGTTTTCAGAATCGTTAGCTTTAGATATGAGGGAAGTGCCTCCCGGTGACCCGCCTCTTCGACCAAACCCCGACGTGACTACAGACAACGATGTGAAAGTGAGCAGCCATAGGAAAGAAGCAGGAGTTTTATGGGTATATTAGATTTTTTTATTTTCTGCATTCACTTTGTTATTTATAATTAAAAAAACAATAACTAATGTGATTGTGGGAAGTTTTGACAACGCCCCTATGAGAGATTCAAAAGTAAATTGTTATCATATTATAACTTATGTAGTCATAATATAACTGACTCAATTATATACTTTCCTGGCATTTACCTATAAACTGCAATTGAAATATCTATTCTTATTGTTGCTTTTAATAATTGTACTTGCAAAATAAAGCTTTTATTCTCGATTCTTGTTCTTAGAATGCGCCAGTAAGGATATCGATAGTTTTCTGTAATTAAATAATCACTATATAATTTTTATCTGATTTAATTATCTCATTAAAAAATTCTTTATTGTTAAATTTATGGTTACACATTATCACCTTTTTTCTTGAAAAAAACTAAATTAAAAAGAACGATACTTTATGCATGCTGTTAAATATTTACAATTTCTTTAGTACTTTATGTTTCAATCAATATGGTTTCTCAAGAGTTAATAATATGTTAAAGATAAGTGGAATTATTATTTACTGAAATAACAAGTTATTGATTCATGTCGTATGCATTAATGCTAAAAGAAAAAAGTTGTCGCATGGGACGTTTGATTTGTTAAATTGCTTCATTCAATTTCATTTCATTCAAAAATATCTTATTTACTATAAGAAATCGATTAATTACCTGTGTACACTGATGTCCATTTCTGATGTCAGGACTGTAGTAGACATCTCACTCACCCAAAATGTGTTATATGTAGTGCAAAACTGGTTAACTGAAATAGTAAACCTTACTGTTGTAGGTTTTCCCAATTAATGAATTGTAATTTAATAAATGATATGAGGATTCCACATAGTATAGACGTCCACAACAATAGTGTATAAAGTATCAGAAATTGAATTACCTTTCAACATATTGAAAAATATACAGGATGTTCAATATAAACAAATGGGAAATTTTGATTTTTTAAAAAATGCGTTAATATTTTTATTTTTCTAACTTCATATTAAAAAAATAATGATTTTGCTGGAAAAATACATATTTCCTTTATTCTTGCATAATTACAATTATTTTAGTAATTTCTAGATAATTAATTTGTAAAGAAGTAAAAAAGCAATATCTTTGTAAAAGCGTTTTCAAAATATACGGTATAAATTCTTGGCCTGATACATAGCAAAAATAAACTTGGTAAAATATAATAATTTTTATTTTTAAATGTAATCCCCTAATTTCAGTACATTTATCACGATCAATTAATTAATCTATATCCTTGTAAAAATAATCTGCAGTTTTCCCCTCAAAATTACAGCTGCTTGCAACTCACTATCGTCCTTAAAACGACGTTCATCGATTCTATTTTGAATAGAGGATCATAATACAGAACCATTGTTTCATCTCCTGTGACAATGGACTCCAAAATCAGTTTCGGGTCGTCTCCACCCATGTTTAAAAACAAGCGCCCACATTCGACCCGACGTTCGCGTTTCTTCAATAATTCCATAATTCAATAATACCATTTCTTCAATAATTGAAATGTTTTGAGGCGTTATAATTCAATTGGCGTTCATCACCTTCAAGGGATTCTTCCTTCAAACGGAAACATTTTACCTTTTTTACAGTGGAAATTGAAGGAGATAAATCACCATAAACGCAGTCTAAACGTTGTTTAATGTGATTAGGCGTATGCCCTTCTTTTGTTAAAAATTTAATGACCGCGCGGTACTCAATTTTCGTTACCTGAGACATTTTCATGCACTAGTCACGTTGTCTGGCTGGCTACTAAAAACTATTACTCTTCGAGCCGTAATTAATAGTGTGCCTCCACATTGCGACTACACAACGGAATTTGAAACCTCGAACCGTATCCTGCGCTGAGAATTATGGCGTACTCGTACCGTACAACCACAACAAATATTAAAAAAAGTTAGTTTTACTCAAAAGAGCGGGTTCTTAATATACAAGAGGAAACATATCTATATGTCCAGTAAACCGAGCTGGAGACGTTAATAAAATGAAATACGACAATAAATATAGAAAGAAAATGAATCTCAATAGTCTCTTATTTTCCATAACAAGCATAATACCTTATAAAACCCGTTGGGCCGCTCACTATACATACCTACAAAAAAAATTGGACTTTATTGACATAATCTTTAATACTTCAACATATACGCATTTCCCAAAATTGTAAATTAGAATATTTTATGAAATTGTTGCTAATACTTTGACAATGTATTAATAATATTCTCTTGCTTTTCGGTATAAAATAGAAAATCCAAGTATATAGAACATTACTGTAGAGCATCTCTCTCAAAGAATTATAAAAGTTCCTGCAACCAATCCATTACAGTTGAGCAGCCTGCGCTGCACGTAAACGTACGTGGAGTGAGTGAGAAGTATATGAACTTTACGACGTCAAAGATGGACATGGGCAGTGTTATGTTGCTTTAAATTGCACAAAATCTTAAATTTAATGGTATATTACAAACGAAGTGATAATCCCGTTAGAAGTGTTATGTTTTACTCAAAATAGGCAGGAATGATAAAAAAGCGCATTATTTCTTTCTATATAAAAAAAAACAGTAATGTGATTCTTCTAGAATATGACTTACCACATACATTGTACATCCTAAACTAAGTAAGTAAAGTAAACGTAAGTAGAAAGCTGTGGCAATAAATTTTAATTTCAAAATAGCTTAATTAATACAATTATTGCTTTTTCCCAAACGTTAAAATTCGTACCAAAAAAAAAGGCTTGTATAATCATTATCTATAACAAATACGTTTTTGACGTTAGATGATGTCATTCATCAATCTGTATGACTTAAAATACAAACATTTGGGAGAGTTTACACCTCTAAAATGTTTAATTAATTTATTTTTTTCTAATTATAATGTCAACTTTAATACATTACTTAAGAAATGATTAAGCTTCGAAAATACTTCTTAAAATATTTTGTGTTATACAGGATGTCCCAAAAATGTATGTACTTATGCTGATGAATGATACTACTTACTAATGAAAAACCTGTTTTGAAAAAAATATTCGCATAGGTTTACTTGCTGCATTTGTCTGTTGCATGTTAAAATGTATTCAATCTTTCCATCTCATAAATAAAAACTAACTGGATTTAAATCTTGATGATTAAACCTCTGTTTTAAGCACAGCGCATTTAATCACCTGCTACCAAATTTCTTCTTAATGTTGCATGTATGGTGCAGGTAACATGAATAATTTATTCTTGCATGCGATGGCCTGAACATATGCGGCGATGTGGTGCTGAAAGCGCCAACGTCTAGTAGTTATCCATAAAATAAATAACTCACAAATGAAATAACTACCAGAATTGGAAGAAATAAATTCTAGAAAAGTAGCAACTAAACAAAAAAAAACAATAGCATCCGGTCATGACGTCTTCGTAAAATGATAAAAAAGTGAATGTAACGATATATGACAAACATCTCGAATTAAAGTAACATGGTACTTTAGCAAATTGAATATCTCAAGAATGCCTTCATTCCGTTACGGCTGTTACTTCAATGCGATGCGGTGTTGTGATCCTTGAACATTAAAGTAAGTCCCCATAAATAAGATGAATAAAATAAACGATAATTTAAAAAACAACTAAATAAATAAAAATACTAAATGAATAATTATGGTAAAATGCTAGAACAATAAAAATAAGAATAACACGGTGGCCGCATGATGTGATGTCAGTCGTAAATGCACATTTCAAGAAATATATCTTTCACAAAAAGTGAATGTAAAAATTATACAAGGTGTTAAAGTGTTGTGATATAATTGCTTGATTTTTTGAAATAAATAAAGCAAGCCTTGGAAATTTAATGTCAGAATTGACATGTCATAATGGAACGGTTTGAGGTACAACAACGTACGTTTTGTGTTCGCAGTTTTTATGAATTAAACCATTCTTACATCGCAGTTCGGCGTGGGTTTCGTGCTCGTTGTGCTCTTCACATCAATGAAGCACCTAGCACCAATCTAATCAAGTCCTGGATACAGAAATTTAATAAAAGTGGTTGGACTGAAAATATTCGCCCTTCTACACTTCCGCGAAATGTACGCACTAATCAAAATATTAACCGTGTTCGTGGTGCAGTGGCACAGGATTCACGTCGATCAGTGCGAAAACAAGCATCGGTTTTACAGTTACATAGTGATGTCTGTTTTTCGCATCTTCAAAAAAAAAAACGAAACTATATCTTTTTAGAACTCAGTTGGTGTAAGGATTAAAGGAAACTGATTGCCCTGTACGATTGATGTTTGCCAACCAAATGTTGGAATGATTTGACGACTTCAACAGAATTTTCTTCTCTGATGAGGCACATTTTCATCTGCATGGTTGCGTCAACAAGCAAAATTGTCGTTATTGGTCGCAAGAAAATCCCCGGGAGAAACATCAAACTCCATTATATAGCCCTTAAGTTACTGCTTGGGCAGCAATATCCTCGAGAAGCATAATAGGCCCATACTTTTTTGAAAATAACAAGGGGCGAACAGTTACTGTAGATTCTGACAGGTACGCCGTAATGATCCGTGAATTTGCTCTCTAAGAATTTGATGATTTTAATGAGCAGTGATGGTTCCAGCAAGATGAAGCTACTAACCACATATCAAATACTGCATTACAAGCTGTAAGAGAATAGTTTCCGAATTAATTGATATCAAAAAGAGGTGACATCAACTGGCCACCAAGAAGCCCGTACCTGGTTCCAAACGATTTTTTTTTTGTCTGTCTTGCTAGAAGTCGAGTTTATAATAACACCCCAGTAAATTGGATTCAGCTAAAAAATCGTATCCAGGAACTGATTGAAGCTATTACTCCTGACTTATGCGCAAGCGTAATGGAAAATCTAGGGCATCGCTTCGAAGAGTGCCAGCGGCAAAATGGGCAACAGCTTGATGATATAATTTTCCATGCACGAGTTTCTAATAAATGTAGTTTTAAGTTCTAAATAAAGTTAGTTGAGAAAACAGTTGACAGTTGAGCAAAATTAGAAAGAAAAGTGCAAAACACTCTGAAACACTTTGTCTAAATAGTTTTTTTCTAAAAATTGATTTTTGTTTGGCAAATAGTCCTATCTGTTAGAACAAGTACATAACTTTTTGGGAAACCCTACATATTTGTGGTAGTAATAGCAAAAATAACACTACCATTAAAACTAGAGTTACTTGTTGCTTGTGTTATGATGTCCAAGTGTTAATTTTTACTTACACAGCGCAATACACCTGACTACCTTAGTAATCAAAATTGTTTTCTTCGTAGGTAATCTGTCCGATCATAGCAGCTCTCGTCCTTTCATTATTCCTGGTATCGTTGTTCATTTACAAGAAACGAAGACAGCCGTGCAAAACACCTGATCAAGCTGCCGTAACAAAACCCTTAATACCAGCAGACATAAATAGTAGCTCAGCACCAAGCGATCCTGTAGAAATGCGTAGAATGAATTTCCAAACGCCGGGCATGGTTTCACATCCTCCGATACCTATTTTAGAATTAGCGAACCATATCGAGAAGCTTAAAACTAATGACAATTTAAAATTCTCGCAAGAATACGAAAGTATCGAACCAGGCCAGCAGTTTACGTGGGATCATTCCAATATGGAAATCAATAAGCCTAAAAATCGTTACGCTAATGTGATTGCTTATGATCATAGTCGGGTTATATTGCAGCCTGAGGAAGGCATGCTCGGTAGTGATTATATCAATGCCAATTACTGTGATGGGTATAGAAAACACAACGCTTATGTGGCAACTCAGGGACCTCTTCAAGAGACTTTTTCTGATTTCTGGCGTATGTGTTGGGAACTAAAAACCGCGACTATAGTAATGATGACTAAATTAGAAGAGCGGACTAGAATTAAATGCGATCAATATTGGCCTACACGCGGCATGGATACTTATGGCTGCATGACTGTTACTATTGCAGACATTCAGGAGTTGGCCACTTATTGCATTAGAACATTCACTGTACATAGGCAAGGTTACAGCGATCGGAGAGAGATTAAACAGTTACAATTTACTGCTTGGCCTGATCATGGAGTGCCTGATCATCCAGCTCCTTTCTTGCAGTTCCTGCGACGAGTTAGAAATATGAACCCGTGTGACGCTGGTCCAATTGTAGTGCATTGTTCTGCTGGAGTTGGACGAACAGGTTAGAATTTTTCATGCAACACAAATATTTACTAATGTTCTAATGTATTGTTTATTGTAGGTTGCTTTATCGTGATTGATTCAATGTTGGAGCGCATCAAACATGAAAAATCAATCGATATCTATGGCCACGTGACTTGCTTACGCGCTCAAAGGAATTATATGGTACAAACGGAAGATCAGTATATTTTCATACATGACGCCCTAATGGAAGCCGTAATCTGCGGCCAAACCGAGGTTCCTGCTAGAAATTTGCATTCGCACATTCAGAAACTTATGCAACCGGAAATAGGAGAAAATATCATTGGCATGGAATTGGAGTTTAAGAAACTAAGCAACATTAAGACTGATTCTTCGCGCTTTGTTACCGCAAATTTGCCCTGTAATAAACACAAGAATAGGCTGGTACACATATTACCCTATGAAACCACTAGAGTGTGCTTGACTCCAATAAGAAATATAGAGGGCTCTGATTACATTAATGCTAGTTTTGTGGATGGATATCGATATCGTAAAGCTTATATTGCTACGCAAGGACCTCTGCCGGATACAGCGGATGACTTGTGGAGAATGTTGTGGGAACATAATTCAACCATCATTGTTATGTTAACGAAGCTGAAGGAAATGGGAAGAGTATGTATTTAGCGAGAATCTAATAATTTGCGAATCTGATCAAATTTGAATTTTTAATCAGAAGAAATAAATTTTTCTTCTAAGATTATTATTTCTATATTAGCACAGTGAGCCGTAGAGGCCCACGACTTCGATTTCTCTTTTAACAATTGAAGACCATGGTGGAATAATGATCCATGTGAAAAAAGCCTACTTTTGACAAAACTGAAAGAAAAACGTTGTATTTCTCCCTACCTGACATAAAGTAAATCATTTTCAAGTCAATATTTTACTCTTAAGTTTAGCCTCAAATTACTTGCTTAGTTTATTTTTTGTTCTAAGGTGGGTGTACTGCAAGTCAGGTCGGTAATTCAGAGAGCAATGTACTTAATTGTATTAGGAGGAAAGTAGTAGTTAGTTACTTACAAATTGCTCACGATGCAGTACAACATAACCTGAAGCTGCATGTAAAGTCATGTTAATGTAGTATAATGTTATAATTTACAACTTCGAACGTAACTGTCATTAGCGGCACGTATAGTGCGTTCAGTATGTCCACTGGTTCAGCGTCAAAATCCCTCTGGCGGCTATTAGCACTCTTTCAGTAGCTCCAATTGCTTTTATGGCCTCCGATCGCTGGAACGGAGGTGCTAGGGAATTAATACAAGTCCAGTCAACGACAAACTTGGGGGAACTCTTCCGTTTATTTTATTCATATCGTGAATTTTCAAATTTAATGGAATATTTCCCTACAAGTGACAGCATAAATTCGGAGGTATTTCTAGCATAATTTCGAATAGTAAATATCATTCGTCAAGTAATCGTCTTGTGTGTCAGTAAATTTTAATATTGTTCAGTTGTTGGTGGCGTTGTATATCATAGAATGGCATAGATTAGGTCTTCCACTCGCGTCACTGCATGGTATGCATTATGTTACTTTTAAAAATAAGAATATTCCTTGGAAATTCATCATCAAATTATATTCCCAAAAGAATAGTTATCAAAAGTTGCTGTTAGGAACAATCTCTATCGCGATTAAAATAAAGCAGTAGAGAGGCGAAGTAATTTTTGAATTTGAGTTAAGATATTCATCCAGGTAACATGTGTTTGGCTGTGTTCCCAGTTTCTAAGTGTAAAAACCATTTAAATCATAACATTATTACGAGGTAAAAGTCAAGTTTGGTGGTGGAAGAATAGGCAGGCTTCTAGTAGGTAACATAGGTATAAACATAGAGTTTATATGAGGTCGTCATAATTCCAGGTTAGTTTTCTCTTTTTAAGTCTTAATTCTCGTCAAATTTCATTAATTGATATCTAGTTAAATTTAAATTGCCGAAACAGTGTGTTTAGAACACTCGCGAGCTGTCAGACTGTATAATTAACTAATTTCGAAAATTTATTTTTTTTTTAATAATTTCCCGCGTTTGAAATATAACAATAGTTATTAATAAGAAAAATACAGTTCATTATGTTGCAACAACTGTATTAGTAAACAAAATAAATTCTGGATAATTTGATCAATATTTTGAATTTAATCGGTAAGCAAATTGCATCAGCAACAAAAACATAACTTTGTTTGAATAAAAAATATACTGACATAGGGGTCATAAACACAACATAAGCTTGCTTGATGCAAAGACGTGCCATGCAACTTTTAAGTAAGGTGTGTTCCATAACAAGTATCGTAACATAGATCGTTGTTACATCAAACTGTGCAGCGTATAGCCAGGAACTATGTGCCGTCTAAAACTCGATTTAAAAAAAAAGTGGCATATGACTTATTATTGCACCAAGGCCCACAATTAATTTATATTGTTCGCTAGTTTTCGCAACTTGTGTTCAGTCCTGTCATGTTCGTTTCATATTTTCCCCATTACTTCTAAAGATTTTTCTTTAGCTGCACTTTGTCTCCTTTCTTCAACCTCTTCTCCTGTAAACACCTTTCTGGTATGTCCTTCCAATGTTTCCCAACCAAGCTAAACAGATACTCTACCTAACGTATTCGTTGTGCTCGTATCTTCTGCGTTATGCTAAGCTGTTTATGCTGAGATATCTACAATCATACTTGTTCGTCTTTTCCGCTAATTATTATTTTCCCTAACTCCATAGATCTTGCATACAATTTAATAATTATAATTTAATAATCTTATATTGTGAATTTGTAACCCTGATGATGATTTGAATGGAAAGCTTGGAATAGGCAAGAGTTCTCTTTTATTGTGCCACTGGACTGCATTTCCCTGTCAAAGCTGTGGGTTACTCCCGTTGTGTATAGTTCATTTTATCTTAAGATGTTTTCATGCATCAAATTATAGATTAATGTTGACAATGAATCTCCTTACATTAATCGTCTATTCACTGCAAATGGTTTTCCTTTTACCATGATTTTGTTTTGTGTTAATTTCAGCTCTATAGAGGATGTTTCCGATTATCAAATTGTAGGCTTGTTAAAAATGGATAATTATTTTCTCAACATTAAGTGACAAATCTACAATTCAAAATAATAGTTATTCATTCTACTTAAGAAATTTTGAAAAAACTTTTATTTACTAAATTAATGGATTCTCTCGAACTAATAATTCTCATAGGCATGGAAGCATAAGATATATGATTTGTCCTTTCAGGAGAAGTGCCACCAGTATTGGCCAAGCGATAGATCAATCCGGTATACGTGCTTCGTAGTGGATCCAATTGCTGAATACAATATGCCGCAATACATCCTGAGGGAGTTCAAAGTAACAGATGCTAGAGACGGATCTTCAAGAACAATGCGGCAATTCCAATTTACAGACTGGCCGGAGCAGGGAGTACCAAAGTCCGGTGATGGATTTATCGATTTTATTGGTCAGGTGCATAAGACTAAAGAACAATTCGGACAGGATGGTCCGATTACAGTGCATTGTAGGTAAGATATCAAGATTACTATGTTAGAAAAGACCATAAATGGTATTGTACACCATTTCATCGTTATTGTTTACTTCTTTTTTAGTGCTGGCGTTGGAAGAACTGGTGTATTTATAACACTAAGCATTGTACTAGAAAGAATGCAATATGAAGGGGTGGTGGATATATTTCAAACAGTCCGTATACTACGTACACAAAGGCCAGCAATGGTTCAAACAGAGGTTAGTTCGAAAAGAATTTTAAGAGGACACCCAGAAATACTAATGACTGCATTTGTTTTTAGGATCAATATCAATTTTGTTATCGTGCAGCTTTGGAATATCTGGGTTCCTTTGACCACTACACCGATGGTAATTGATGGCAAGTTTAAATCACCAAAAAGAAATGGCCAGAAGAAATCAAGATGTACTCTACAAATAGTTTTTTAAACGCAGACAATAACTGCCACAGTATAAACGTGCTCTCTTTTTATTTTTCGAACTTCTTACTGCCGATCGGAAAACAGTTTACTTTGAAGCTACTACCAATACGTTATATAAAATATTAAATAGTGAAACGAAAAAATAGTGTGCAAATGTGTGTAAACAATGTGCCTATATGTATATGTTCAACATGGAGGTAAAAGTTCATATATAAAGATAAAGTAAAAGAGGAAAGAAAAAATTATGTGCACAACTACTGTGAACTCAACTGTTCCCTTGATAGATAAGTAAAATATCGGAACAATTTAGAACAATTCTGTTTTTGTATGGTGCAATTACAAAAATTCTGTTTCTATTTCATATCATTTTGTATTATATTGAGTACGGAATGGAATTAGTCATTAAGACACTGATAAGTAGATATTTGATTTAAAATTCCGTTGTACGAAAGAAATGAAAATGCATGATATTTATACTTATGTAAACATTGATATATAATTTAACATATATTAATCCTTTATTTTTCTACACTTTTATGTTTATAGTTTGTATGTACTCATTAAATCGAAAAAGTAGTTAATAAGTAGTAATCATATCATACAGTCAGTCATTATTACATCTGCACTATATATTTTTCATATAAAATTATGGACACATAACTATATTTGCCTTAAGGCTTTGATTGGTATATCTTACTTCCCAGTCAATCTTTTAGAACAAATACTAAAGTGAATATTTATGCTAATAGCTAAACAATTATATACCAAAATAGAGTTTTTTTCCTATTGTAGATATACCAATTTAAATCTTAATATTAAACATGTGTTGTATTACTCTTTAATTCCACATCATGTATCATTAAGAAATTTTTATACTTGCTACTATAATTTTTATATACTTTAGTTTTCGCGTCTGTACAATATGTATTTAGGGAAATCTATATATATATCTTTCATTCCTGTTGAATCTCCTTTTTTTTTGTATGTAGAAGTGTATAAATACGGACGATGTAAATGAATTTGACTAGATTTCCGTAAATATTTTTCTTCAGCGAAGTTTAGTGTAATTTACTGTTTTATGCCGCAGTATCATATTGTTTAGACTGATTTGTAATCTTCTTAAATAATTGTAATTAAGTTGGAGTGAAACCCTGTTATATTTTGTAAGAAAAACACACTGTTGTAGCACATGGATGAATGAAATTGAAAATAAAGCTCTAGATTTTAATAGAATAATGTTTATAACTTAAATCCCCTCTATATTAATAATAATAAATAATAAACTATCTTTATTGCATACAAAAAATAAATCTATTACAAAAGTAAAGTAAGGTTTATATAAATAAATACTTACTAGTATTTACGACCCTCTCGGTGGTCGAACGGTTAGCATACTTGCCTTTTGGGTGGGTTCATATCTCGACCGCGACAGTTGGTTCTTAATTTACGAATAAAAATCGGGGTATGCTTTTTTCTCGAATAAGGAAAGTAAAACCGTAGGCCCCGTGTCAATGGGGCACGTTAAAAATCTCTGCCAAAGGTTTGGAACATCTTTGGATTCAGCAAAATTCAAGTAGGGTTGGCTAATGATCACAGTAACTGGCACCTGAGAAGTGCGAGATGTATGCCGTAACCTGACGCTTTGCTCAATAATACAACTAGTATTTATTGTAAAATACCCGTGTCATTATCTCTAATCACGACGATTCCACCTTTAATCTTGATTAGTTCTTTTATTAACGGTCTATAAAGATACAATACTTTCTCTATTTGGGGCACCAATTTGGTACAAAGTTTATGGCAGTCACTAGCTGCTTCGCATTTGTTTTATTAACTGTACTGTACCGTTCCTCAGAATGCTATATGAGCTGCTTTCCATTTGATCCAAAGTACTGTACTGAACCATTTTGTACGATACAAATTTAAAATATCTGTGTTCCATTTAAAAAGAACGGGTAGTTCCCAACCGTACTTTTTTGAAACCCCTTTCCCTTACCGGATATTAGGTACGTTCCGTACTGTTCTGTTGACACATGCCCAAAACATAGGTTTAATGATATTCTCCATATTATAATATATAGTTTTACCTTCGTATGGTTTCATTAATTATACACTCACTGAGGTTAGGTCTTGGGTTATTTCTGTGCTTATAATTTGAAATTTGATTTACATTACATATTTGCCTTATCTATTAGCGAATTTCTTTTTTTTTACATTTCTCGATATAGAAAGTTAGGTTAGAATTATTATATTTATCACTATCAGTGTTCAGTGCGATAAACGCATGTTCCTTTTAGTACAGTGTAAGTAACGATACGGCAGTGATGCCAGATTTAGGGATTTTTCCCTATTTACGGGGATTTTTTATTCAATTAGGGAAAAAGGGAATTTAGTACATAATCTAGGGAATTTCGAAGTCTAATTGCGCCTTTATATAAAAAACTATAGAACAACAAAATTATTATCTTTATATTTTACTAAACTTAACGTAATAATGAAAGAAATCCTGACAACGTTGTAAACGAACTGTTTATCGTATTTGATTGGCAAAATTAAATTGTTTGCTGTGATTGGCCGTTATTTGTCAAGCTGTTTACCGCCAATACATTTAAAATTCAAAAATGTCTTTTTGTTCCGTTATTGTTATATTGCACAGAACGTTTACCTATTATAGTATACAGATTTGTTGTAACAAAAGATAAATAAAACTAAAATATGTAAGAATATTTAGTGTCTCTGTAAAACATCTGGCAAAATATTGCGGAAATTTCACATAGCAAAACTTTTATGATTTTTATTGTTTTATAACCCCTACAAAGGGAAGATTCATAATATAACCCAAAACAATTAAAAACACATATTTTTGCAATAACAAGGATATTATTTCTGTTACCAACCCCTTGGATACCATTGGACGTCTTCATATTTCATTTGTTTCTTGCTTGTCTTCGACTGCTAGTGCTACAAATATCTTATACCTTAAGCCTAGTTCGCACAGATAATCAGATATTTGTACGATACGAAAAATCAGAAAGGGTTAATTTTATTTGGTGATAGTGATTGATGGTTGATGCAACTAAATACGAATTATTATACTTAAATAATTTATATATTTAAAAGATAGCTACATCATCGTTTAAAATGTAAGTATTTATATTTAATTATTTTACTATTTCTAAATAATTATTTTTTTTATACAGGGCACAACCGTCAACATCACAGCTAACTAAACAAAAGCCATACTTACAAAAATTTAAAGTAGAATGGCTAGAAAATGCAAAATTCAAGGGATGGCTTAAGGAACACACAGGAAATAAATATCTATGTAGATGTATTGCATGTGGTGTTGATTTAAAATGTGGGAAGTCCGATTTAGAAAAAACATGCAGCAACAGAAAAACACAAGAAGAATGTGGTAAAAGTAAAAAATGTGCGAAGTGTCAATATGTTTTTCAGTAACAAGACTCCTCATATTCTAAATGTCAGGAAAGCCGAAATAAAATTATCAAATTTTTTTGCACATCATAACGTAGCTTTTCAAGTAATTGACCACCTGGTTCCTATTTTGCAAGATTGTTTTTCAGATTCATCAGTAGCTAAAGACATGCAATTAGGTCGCACTAAAGTAACAGATATTATAAAAAACGTAATTGCTGCAAAATGCACAAATGATCTGGCTAACAATCTTCAAAGAAAATATTTTAGCATATTAATTGACGAAACTACTGATATTTCTGTGAATAAATTGCTTTGTGTAATAGTAAAATTTGTTGACAATTGTGGTAAAGTTTGTGATAATTTGTTAGAACTAATTACAGTTAGTGCTACTAACACAGATGCGGAATATTTATTTGCTTCTTTTAAAAGGTGTTTGGAAACAAAAAAATATCCCAATTAAAAATATTATAGGATTTGCATCTGACAATGCTAATGTTATGATAGGAAAACATAACTCGTTCATGACCCGTCTACAATCAGAAACTAATGCATTAATTGTAATACCTTGTATCTGCCATTCGTCAGCATTAGTAGCAAGTAATGCATGTTCTAAATTACCTAGGACACCTGAAGAATTTGTTAGAAGTGTTGCTAATTATTTTTCAGTGTCTGCGAAAAGGACAGCAGAACTTGCCGAGATGCAAGAATTCTTCAATGTGCAGCAAAATAAAATGCTTAAATTATCTGCTACCAGATGGTTAAGCATGCAGCATGCAGTTAAAAGAGTGCTTGACAACTGGAACATTCTTTATGAATATTTTCAGGTTGCCCATGTAGAAGAGAATTCCAAGGTAGCAACATTTATCTTTGAAGAATTAAATAATTGTTGCACAAAAGCTATTTTATTGTTTCTCAACTACATTTTAAATTTTTTTAATACATTTAATGCATTATTTCAAGGGAAAAAACTGTTGGTGCATGAGATAGCAACTGAATGCAAAAAAATATTCAAATTTATACTATTACATTTTGTAAAACCGGAATATATCAGTGATTTCAAAATTAATTGCAAAAATCCCAGGTATTTTCTAGATTTAACGTCAATAGACTTGGGTTCAGAGTGCAACTCATATCTTTTGAATTTGCCAGAAGATATTCAAACATCAATACGAAAGTCATGTCTTGAGTTTTTAATTACTGCGGCAACTGATATTCAGGCAAGGTTTCCTTTAACAGACATTTTTTTTCGATTCGCTGAAGTTTTTAAATCCAAATATTGCTTTGGACTTAAACAAGCCACACAATTTAACATCTCTTAAAACAGTTTGGAGCAAATTCCTTTTAATAGATGGTATCGATGGTCCTCAGATTGATCTGGAATGGAAAAAAATAGCAATACACTTCAGTGATGAAAAAAATGTTCTTTTAACTAAAACTGTTGAAGAATTTTGGTTTGATGTAGGTAATTATAAAAATTTTAACGATAGTTATGAATTTTGTAATATAGGGAAATTGGCAAATTTATGTATGTCTCTACCACATAGCAATGCTGAAACAGAAAGAGTATTTTCGGTGGTTTCAGATGTGAAAACAGAGAAACGTAATAAGATTGGCAGTGAGGCTTTGAATGCAGTGTCGGTAATTAGATTTTCAAACAAAGATTGCTGCCAATCTTTTGATGTAACTGCGGAGTACAACAAATTAATGCAATCAAATAATTTATATAAGTAATAGTTAATAGTACTTGTTAATATTTTTATTTATTTAATACGTTTTAAGTTTTATTAAATGTTTTTTTTGTTTAAGAATAATATTTTAATGTATTGTAGATAGAATGATATTTAATTTCACAATAAAATATACCTATTAATATGATTTTACATTTGTTTGAAGATTTTTAGGTTAAGATATTACTCAATTGCATTGTATACAAATATAAAACGTACCTAATATAGAATTCATATAAGCAGCTTTCTCTTATTTGTAAAATCCAGTGAATTACTACAAATAAAAATATCTTGGTTACATATTAGCAAAATCAATGCTAATATTTTTTTTGTATATTATATCAATATAATGTTTTTAATCGACCTAGGGAATTTCAGGGATTTCTCAATTGAACTAGGGAAGTCCAGGGATTTTCTATTTAAAATATAGGGAATTTCAGTTCCTCGCATCTGGCATCACTGCGATACGGTACAGTTAATAAAAGCAGCCATGGGGTACTGTATTAAACGGTACAGTGGACTAAATTGAACATGTATAATTATTAGTACACTACACTGACTGAACACATGAATATAATTCTAACCTAACTTTCTATATTGAGAAATGTAAACAAACAGAATTTTATTGTAGACAAGGCTAATATTTAACGTAAATAGGATTTCGAACTATAAATACACGTACAACCTAAAACCCAACATCAGTGAACGTAACTATCGAGAGAATAACAATAATCCAATAAAATTTTATACATGCATCAATATATAGAACAGTACAGAATGTACTAAATATTCGATTTGGACACGAAGGAGAGGTTTCAAAAAAGTACGGTTTGCAACTATCCGTTCTTGCTAAATGGAACACTTATTTACATTTTGTACCGTACAAAACGAGCCAGTACAGTACTTGGAATCAAATGGAAAGCAGCCACTGTATACATTAATTGGAAAAGTATTTCTAACCTTGATTTAACCAAAATATTCTTATAAAACTGGTCCTTAAACCAATTTTTGGCGAGCGACCGTTGTTTCTAGTTGTGGGTTTATTTGGCTCGTGAAATCACCAAAATCTGTTGGGTGAATTTATCCTTTGCACAGTAGCGATGGGTGATGTGATAATGTAAATCTAACGTATTTTCCTTGCATATTGTGTACATTGTACTGTGCAACGGAAACATACGAGGAGAGTTTTATCGTTGTCCGCGCAAGGAGAAAATTATTTTGGCTCCTCTTGTAGATATACCGCAAACTAACCTATTATATCTATCTCTTTCATAATTGGTTTGTGACTAGGATTTCGATAGTAACTGTTGTTGAAAATTGTCATTCGCCCGCGTTTACGTTCAGTTTTAGGCGTTTGTCTGCAATTTTTGGTGAATTATAATGGTTTTGTTCATGTCATACTCGTTTAGTTCTGTTGCTTGAGGTTTTCGTTAAAAAATCAGGGTAATCCTGCAGTTTACAGCTCCCCCTTCACGTGCTTCACCGCGCATGCGAATTACTACGCAGTATTGCCATTTTAGGGTATCAATATTAAAAGAAACACTAACTATGATTTATGTATGAATTTCTTTATTAAAAGCATAAAATTGCAACACGACACATACGGTTACTAAAATTTGATCAAGTGCCCAAGGACTTTTGCAAAATATCTTAATGTGATTATTGCAATATTGATGATTTAATTGCCGTTTCTCGCTCTGTATGATTAGACCGCCTTTTCTTGCTACTTCTAATAGAGAAAATTGAATTAAACTAATAAATATAAACACTTGTAACTAAAATATTTAGATTTCGCTAAATGATTCTCAAATGACAACTAAATTAAGCAACGAAAATTTGGCAACGTTGCATTGATTTTTGTATATGAACAGTGATTGTGTGAAATGGGAGTTGTAAAGTGCAGGACTACCAAAATCGGTCCTTTCAAAGCTGTCTGTACGGACAAATTTAACAATTTACAATGTGTTTATTTGTAGTACTATCATCATAAACTCCAATTTAATGGGCCAGTAAGTGTTGTTGCCTTCTACGGAAATTAGCAATGCAATATTTTTGCTTTAATGTGGACAATGTACTTTCTCTATTGAAAAATGCATTACATCGAACGAAAACCCATACACCCTATGAGTATTGTGTCATATCTAGTTTTGAATCCCGTTAATAAGTGTATATGCAAATGAAAACTTGTGTTTTATGCTCGAATATTTGCATTAAATATAGAATTTAACAAAAATTGAAGAAAATTCAATATAATTAGGCCGCATATTTTATCGATAGTTTCCGGTACGTCTACGAGAGGCGCCAAAATACGGGTCCAGATCCGTGGTCAGAGTTGCCTTCTAGGAAGTTGTTCTATTGACCATACTGTTACGGTTTAACCAATACGTACTGTATATATGCAAGAGCATAGTAACATTAAGTTTTTCTGTAGTTTCATCAATACAACCAACATAAACAGATAATAACAGAGCGTTGACAAATGTCAGTTGTTTTGTGTTGTATTAGATGAGCTAAGTTTATAATAATAACATTTTGAAATACTAACATGATTACCTTTAATTTGCTCCTCTATTTAAGTGTTGTATGTATTGTAAAAATAGGTGAGTAAATCATTCCAAAATCGTAAATATTTCTTTTGTATTTACATTAAACTCTAAGGGTAATACCCTTATATTGACACTGAGATTAAGGAAAAACCGATCATAACAGGTCTTTTTTATCTAAAATCGTTTGCAATCTTGCTAGAGTCAATTTAAGTATATTCCCTTCAAAGTTTAATAGTTACAAGTACTCCATTATTTTTCCTCGACTTGCTTCAAATTTATACATTATAGGTTATCAATATCTTTTCCAGCCTTAGCTTCTGATTATGAGTTACGATTATCTAGTAATAGTCCAGTAGTTATTGGGGGAACTGTAAACTTCCATGCACTCTTGTATTATAAAGACAAGCTTGCTGAAGGAGATTTTAAATTTTATTGGGAAGATAATGCCATTCCTAGCCATACTAGAACTGTAGGTATCCAGTTGCACTACTGTACATTTGTGGAATTTATTGTAATTTTCAGAATATAACTACATTACCCTATGATTCTTGGAATGTTACATATTCTAATTATCCGCCTGGGCCATATGAGGTGCAGGTTATTGCATATAAGGACATGTACAATATTTATTATATGCGATTGACATCACAACGACTATATTTTGAATTAACAGGTAAGATTAATCTTTGTTTTTATAGATAAATTAACTATAGATATAACTAAAGCTGCATTATCTTGATTTTTCTGATTTATACCTTGCAGCTTGTTAATTTTTAAAGACTACAGAAGGGAATTATGCATATTTGTGCAATAAAAATAAACCTAGGTGATACGTAGTGAACCAGTAGGAAAGTAACCCTTGTTTATACTCCTGATACTACTTCGTTGCTTGCCAGTTGTCCAAGTTAGCTCAAGTTTCTTCTTCAAGTTTCTGAGTATATGTTGCGATAATAAAATAATAATTTTTTCAGAAATTGAACATATTTTTAAGATACATTAACATATTTCGAAACTGGTTATAAAAACCAAAGAAACATCTTTTTGAACGTCCGTCAATGCTTTACAATTGTCAACACTTTATTCTTTAATTGTATTTTTAATTGACTCCAAAAATATACAACTTTTGTAGACAACTAGATCTTCGGATGGTGGAAAAATTTTATTAGGTAATCGTGGAAAACAAAATTGAGCACTTATGTGTCACTTTTATTAGTAATCTATTGTTAATGTCGAAGCGAATAACACTGTTAGACATTTTAAAAATTGTTAGAGGTGCCCCAACTTCACAAAAATTGTATGGAATCATTGTGTCCTAGTATTATTGAGGAAAAGCATTAAAGCCAATTGCCACTGAGTTAATAATGGCAAAATGTTCAGCGGGAAATATTGTTAAACACTAGACAAACTGGAACCATCAAAATTAAAGAAAAAGGTACTGGTAGACCTAGAATTATAACCAAATGAAGCTAAAAATACTTGGCTAGTACAGTGAACATTCGATATAGTCACCTTTGATATAAGAGACATTTGATATAAGCAACCCTTGATATTGTCAACCAATTTTGTTTCTGTCATTCAATATAATCACATCAACTGTCAGTCGTTAAAATAACCATGTTAAAGATGGAAAAAAAGAAGAAACAGAAAGAAATTGAGAAGGGAAAGTCAGAAATAAACTTATTTACTATGTCTTGAAAGGGTCGTTTTTTAGCCTTCGACATGTTCACTAAAAACTACAATTAATAGCTATGTCTGTATCAATAAAATCAAAACGCACTACACTAAATAATAACTACAATTAATAACTACGTCTATATCAATAAAATCAACACGTCCTATCCGCAATCCAACGCTAAACTGAACAGAGTGATGATGATTTGTCGTGTCGTATCATAATCGACCAGCTCTCCCCGCCCACCTAAACACAGTCACGCCGCCGCTGCGATTGCTCTCCAGTTTCCGGGCTCTAATTATTATTGAGTAATCTGCCCTTTCGCTCCGACTGTCGTGAAGCATTCATGAAATAAAAGATTTTAACTTTCTCATGTCAATATATTTTTGAATGTCTTATGCAAGTTAAAAAAATATTAGTTATCCTACAAATGCCACATTCCGTTACCTATAATACTAGAAATAAAAATTATTTAAGCATTAAACATACTCGTCTTAGTACCACACAGAAGGTATCTTATCATCAGGGCATAAAATTTTACAATACTCTTCCACAAGATATCAAAGACTTAAGCACGAAATCATTTGAATATTCTATAAAAAAGATCTTGTTACACCAAACTTTTTACACAAAGGACGACTACTTTCGGTACTTTGGCTAGGGGCGCATCCGCACTCTGTGTCCTAGTTAAATAATTTTGCTATATATGTACATTTTTTTATACTTATTTTGTTATTTTAGACTTGATTTGTTAGTGGTATCTGATTTTCTTCTTTTGACTTGTGTAAATATACTTTGTATGGAAACACCAATAAAGTATTATTAAAAATTTCACTGAGATCCGTTGGGTTTGAGGGAAGTTACGGTCAACAAACCAAATTGTGATATCTTTTTGCACGGTACTGTAGTTGTTAGGGCTCGTATTTCCAAAAATGACTAAGGACCAGTTTAGCTAGGTCAAAATAAAAACTTCGCATCACTCTCTCATTCTTGATTTTACATTTTCCAATATTTTTATAATATTGTAATTTTCTTTCTCAGATGAATTGAATGGACAATTGAACATCATACAAGACAACAAAACTACAGAGAATTTTGTGTCGAATAATAAAACAGTAGTGCATGAAATTTCCTTGAAAGAATCTGATGCTGAATATCTGAAGAATGTTTCTAAATCAGTGTTAACTTATTGGTTTATCGATTGTGAATATCATGGTGTTACAGACGATTTTAGATACATACACCGTTATAATCGAACAGATATACAGCACCATGTTGAAGCACTGGTAGTTGCTGGATACGAGCCAGCTACAACTACGACACCCATACCCACACCTACTACAACTATTATAACTACAACTAGTACTACTACTACTACAACTACAACTCCTAGTACAACCACTACACCAAAGAAATCCACGCCAACTATACCATCTGAAGTAGAAAATAGAACAAATAAAATTGGAAATAGTACTGCTGTAATTAAAGTGAAAAGGAGTGTTGGCGAAGAGACAACAAGGATACCCCACGAGATATTATATTACAGTGGCAACAATTTAACTTCCTCCAATAAACAATTCAACCCTGGTGCTCCATTTATATGCAACAGATCGGTGGTGCCCATAAGTTCTAATGACACTTACGGTTATTTTGCAAAATCTTTTATAGTGAAAGGTAAATATATATACAAAACTCTCATATTATTACCCAGAAAATGACCAGCATTACTACAGGTACATACAGTGATGTGAATGTGTTTTAGATCATTCGGTAAACTATTGAGTAATAATATATTTTGGCAAAATGAAAGTAGGAATGTGAAGCAAAAGTAAAGCATCGAAAGAAACGGGGCTAGAGGTATGCCATCCCCACCACCTCTGCATTTTGAGCTTGTTTAATATTAAGGGAATTATAATGCTTTCTTTTTAAGGGGCCCGGGGAAATGCTAGCCCCGTCATTTTGTGCCACAAAAAGAAAATTCTGTGCTTTAATTACATCACTTTCGTCCTGATGAGGCTGGGGATACGCTCGGAATTCAAAGCGTTATAACTCGCTTAATATTCAAGCACAAAATTTTCTTTTTTCGGTACAAAACGGCACAAAACCAACGGAAAAGGATAGCGTATACGAAATTTTAAAATCCAGTGGTGGTGGGGATGGGGACACGCGAAGCCGGAATTGAAAGCGTTGTAACTCGCTCAATAATGAAGCACAAAATTTTCTTTTTGATAAAATATTACACGAAATTTGAAAATGCTGAGATGGCGAGCAGGGAATGTAACGGTTGGTCATACTTTATTTTGTATGTAAGTGGAGTCAGAAGTACCGATTTAATTCATACAGGTATGAAGTTATGACGTGTGTCCAAAGATCCAATAAAGGGATATAGCCCTAACTATAAAGCGTACGAAAAACGCCTAATAATTATATAATTTATCATTTTATTATTAATGATATTCTAGAAAACTTAAATATTCCTAATAGCACATAGAATTGTTGCAAAATCTAGTTTTAAAGAAATAAAGTCGGGGAAATAAAAAAACACATAGTGACCTAAAACATATCCACAGCGCAGCACATCCTGTTTTCTTTAATTATGTAGATCTTTATGAATTTCATTATTAAGAATATAAATGAATGAAATTGTACATTTTTAAATAGTTTATATACAGGATTTGTATTTATCTTTTTTTGTAGCCCCTGTTTCGAAATTAACTATCAATGGTAACAATTGGATAAAGCAAAGTAATATTCTACATCTTCAAATATCTTGTAAAGGATCTAAACCATTTGAGTATTGCTTGAATTATTTTCCTGGAGTCTATAACATCACGGGCAATGAAACGTGTACGAACCCTTTACCTCTGGATGATTGTGATTTCGAAATCAGTCGATATTACGGATACCCTGGTTCCCATACGATCGTTGTAATTATAACAAATGACGTCGATAAGGTTATAACGCCAATAACGGTAACCGTTTATGAAGGTATACCACTTTAAACTGCCAAAATTATTGTGTATTAATGTTGTATGCTTTTACAGTGGCAAAACAAGCTCAACTTTCTGTAATTGTTGTACCAGTTACGTTTAGCATAGTTGCGGTAGTTTTAATAGTGTTTGGAGTAGCGTATTACTTGCAGAATAGGAGCAGGTAATGTATAAATCAATATTTTATTTTATGATTACGGCTTAATCACAATTTGTGCATGATATGGACTTAGATTAGAATATATTATTTATGAAATGATAGTGCTGCAGTTGTGTATTTTATTGTGCACTTCATATCATGTCAATGAGTTTGTAATTGAAGATTCGGAAAAAACGGATAACTCCATAAAGTGAGTTTTCGAGCAAATTAAAAAAAACACAAAACTGTTATACGGTGCAATAAGGTAATATGCACCATATAACAGTACTACCGTTTAAATATGCAAATATACCGGGTGACAGACAAAAAACCCCCGGAGCCGTAGCTCCGTTATTTACTATCCAATTTTTAAAAATAAAATATAAAATAGAATAGTTAAGTAAATAGTATTATTGGCTTAATCAAAAACCTTTTTCGATATGTGATAGCCAATTTTTTTTGTATTAGCAACGTATACCGTGTTAGAAAGTTCCATAATAGAGTGAGCCGCTAAAATACATGGACCCTGTTGCAAAATTTGCTCGCTACAAAAGAATAAGGGCGAGGACTTGTGCGACGGGAATGAATTAGTATCAGTATAATTTAACCGCTGACATGAGAGGCAGCAAACCCCTAGTTTATTTCTTTAATTGATTATTGTTGCCTTTCGCGATTTTTTGCTCCTTTGTTATTTTTGATTTGCTTTGAATTAGCTGAATTAGCCAGTGAAATTCGCACAAATATGAACCCCAAGAAGACGCCAGGATGCGACCTCATTACAGGTGAAGTATTGAAACAGCTTCCTCGAAAAGTGATGCTTACATACCTGTATAATGCTGCGATTAGACTCCGGTGGGTTCCCGAAAGCTGGAAGGTGGTTGAAGTCCTTATGCTGCCAAAACCCGGAAAGCTACCTAGTCATATCAAGTCAAATTGTTTGAGAAATTAATAATACTAAAGGGGTTGAAACCAATTCTCGTAGGGAGAAACCTAATACCAGATCATCAATTCAAATTTCGCAGCCAACACTCTACAATCGACCAGGTCCATAGAATATTTGACCTTATTGAGAAGACCCTCGAAGACAAACAGTACTATTCAGCAATCTTCCTCGATGTCCTTTGACAAGGTCTGGCACCAAGGATTGATTTATAAACTGCAGAATAAGCTACCAGGGAAGTATGCGCAGCTCTTGACTTCCTACCTGTCTGGACGAATCTTTAGGGTGAGACAAGAAGCTGAATATTCGAACTTCAGAGAGATCAACGTAGGTGTACCACAGAGTAGTGTCCTAGGACCTACCTTATACTTACTCTACACATATGTCATACTTATGACTGACGACGTGACCATCGCAACATTCGCTGATGATACCGCGGTGCTTGCCATTGGACCAACAATACAGGAAGCCACCAACAAACTTCAAATAGCGAATGATAAAATACAGGCATGGACTAGAAAATAGAGGATAAAACTCAATGAATTGAAATCAGTTCATACAAATTTCACATATCGAAGAATAGCAGGAATACGACCGGTTAACTTAAGCGGTGTTCTGGTACCTTATGCCAATACCGCAAAATACCTGAGCATGTCCTTGGACACAAAGCTTAAGTGGAAAGAGCACGTGAAGAAGAAACGTGTTGAACTAGATATCAAATTTCGCCAGATGTATTGGCTCTTAGGACGACACTCCAAGATGTCAATTCAAAGGAAATTGTTGATATACAACTAGATCCTCAAACTGATCTGGACTTATGGCATCCAATTGTGGGGATGCACAAGAGGCAGCCATATTGAGATCATTTAGAGATGGCAAAATAAGGTACTGAGGACTATCGTCGACGCTCCTTGGTATGTGAGGAACTCCGACCTTCATAGAAACTTAAGAATCCCCTTCGTTAAAGAGGAGATTCAGAGATTCGCTGCAAAACATGGAGATCGCTTACATCGTCACCCTAACGTCGAGATATTGTGTAGTGAGTGATTTCAGGTGTGAATAAAAGCAGAGTACAGTTCGGGAAATGTGATATCACTGTTCGATGAAACCTTTCGGACGCCAATGGACGAACATTAGTTTAGTAAGCATTAATTTTAAGAGATATGAGAGGTAAGTTGATGGGTGTTCATGTATGAACAGTTTCAATAATAAATGAGAAAAGAAAAAAAAACGTGTTATACATCATTAAATTCAGAAAAAAATTCTTTACTCGAAACATTAAAAAAAATATACGTTGCCATTACAAAAAAAAATTACACATGTTGAATCTTTTGATAGTATTTATTTAAAAAACGACCTCATGCAATCGGCGTGGCATAGATCGCACAAAGCGTTGGCTTCTTTCCAGTGGAGCGGATCTTCAAATATTCTCAACCGTGCCCCATAATTCTCGTATATTGAGCTGGTTATTATTTTCTATATCTTTCTTAATGTCTCTCTAATAGAGTTCAGGTTGAGGTTTTGAACAGGCCGCGATATTAAGTTTATTTTATGCTCGTCTAACCAATTATTGTCTATAATCCTTTTTCTTTATTTCTATATTAGTAAAATGAATGAATGTTTCCAGTTACATCAAATCTTAACGTTAATAATCTTCTCGGTTGTGGACATCGTCGGTCAGGGTAACGCAGCTTATACACCCTGGTAGCTAAAATACACAATTGTTTTCACTATTTCCTTATATATACATACTCTGTTCATTAAGTCGAGTTAATAACAAAAAATTGAGGTACAATTTTGTGAATGAAATTCGTGTTATAATTCGAATGTTGCGTAGTTTACTAACATATATGATCATTACTTCATATTCTCTATTTTTAGACGCCAGCCATTTCCGTATATCGGCTACCCTCCAAGCTGTGGTAGGTAACCGTTCTAACCTCCTATTATGATAGGTTGCGTTATCCATCACGACGATAGACTTCTTAGGGATTTTGGACAATACTTTATGCACAAACCAATCTTCAAACAGTCGAATTCATGTCCTCGTGGTAGCCACCTATCTTTTTGATTGAAAACAGGAGAACATCATCCAAAAAATCATTTTCGCTGCCAATGTGTGTTATTAGCAGTAGGCGGCCTTTGCCAGAAGAATTTTTTAGACCGGTTGACAGCCCTTTCACAGACGCTTGTTGCTTGCTTCTTATATTTCTATCTTACCACACTTTTCTGAGAGTGTAGCCTTCATTTACCCATGTTTCATATAAGTAGTATATTTTTTTGCCTTCGTTGCGAAAATTTCTTATACTAAAGTATTTTTTTCTCCAGGCTACAATTTCGTCTTTGTCGACCAAACAATTTTGTCGAGTCCTCGTTCCATATTTAAAATTTAAACCTTGCAAAAGTTTCAGATATGTCCTCATTTTCTCGGATTACGTGTAAAATCTTGTTAAGTATTACATTTTTAAATAAAAAAGAATGGACTATGCGTCGTATTGAGTTTTTCATATCATCGCTAATACATATTTTTCGTCTTCCACTTTTCGCTTAGGTTGGCTCATATAATCTACTTGGTGCCTTTCTTTTATCAATCGATAAATTGTTCTTTCCAATAATTCAGTAATGTCATGACACATTCTAACAATGGGCCCCCTGGTTTCAGACGGATTACTTTTTCGGATAGAGTCAAAAACGTTCAAAACTACAGCGTTTTCATTGGCACTTAGGGCGCTTCGTCTAGAACGCTTTGGAGGTGACGTACTGGTACTCGGTAGAGGTTCCATTTTTAACAGTAGAAATCATTTGCATCCTATTACTAATCGAAATATTCTTATAGTTTTATCATATAACTATAAGAGTTGATTATGGGGAATTGAACTAAAAATTCTTCATACATGTACCTATAAATCGTCACCTTTAATTAATATGTATGTTATTACTAAGGTGCGGAGCGACGCGGTCCCTTTTCGATACAGTTAGACGTGTGGACAGTGCCCTGTGCTACCGATAGCTATCGGTTAAGCCAAGACGTATTTATGCTCGTCTTGAGTTTTAATTTAACAGTCGTTCACTTCTGTGCACTAGTGCTAAGTTGAGTTTTATAAATGCATCCACCGGGCCAAGTAGAACAAGTTGATATTAATAGCGCTGTCGGGCGTTGTTTCGATTTTCGATTAGGCCTCGGGTTCCACTAGAGCTATTGTGTGTAGATATTTGCCGTCGTAAATACTTTCGCATAGTTGTTAAATAAAAATAAAATAATGCGTGCTCAAACACTTACCATTTTAAGAGTCCTCCGTGAAATCGCAGAGTGAATAATGTCTGTTAAATATCTGCAACGTTAGATATGTTTCAACAGTTGTTTCAACAGACCGAGTGTGGCGCGAGGAAAAAATGTGTTTATATGCAGAGAACAAACGTTCCACATCTAGTGACGTTATATTTGCGTAATTAAAATATTCTTTGAAACAACTTAACGGTTCTGTTGACGCACCTTCACAAATGTGTCTTAATGTGCCAAAATCAGAATCTTTCTCTAAAACACTTTCAAATTTTTCTAGAACACAAACATTTTTTGCGTCTTCAATCGCGCATAGCTGTGCGTGAACATGTTGCACTATTTGCACAGATTCCACTAACGACATCGAAGGATCTTGTAACTTTTCTATTGCCTCCGCCAGTCCGAAGTAATTGTGAATAATTTTCAAATTACTTAACTCTTCTTTATTCTCGACATTTTGAATCAAGAGTCAATGTCAATGTGTTGTTTACTGTTGTTATTGTGACCAAACTAAATTAACACCACAAACCAATTGGATGTACTTTCCAAATGCAGGATTCGCGTTTAACTGTAAATATCTCGTTCACTTTCAGTACTATGCATTCAAGACATATGCATTATTATACAAAGACGTTAGACGTATAAATTCCATATACTGTAGATACAGAAAAAATATATTATGCTATAAAAAAGAAACAGATGTTTCTGGCGTTTAAATATGGAATGTTTGGTGTTCAATACTGAGCGCCCTGAATGTTTGGAAGGCATTTTAGTATCAGATCTCTAATCTATTGAAATTTGTTCAATTAGTTATAGCTGGTTGATTTATTTATTTAGTTTATTACATGACTTTATCTGACACTTTAATGTATGATCTCTTTACTTTCAGATTTACAGTTGAAGTCGCGGATTTCAATTTTGGTCCTCAATATGCGGATTATATGACCTTCAGAGAAAGGCTTCGAGATTCTATAATGAATTCTTTTACAAGAGCTACAGTCAACACAGAGGAAAATGGTAGCGGGCCAATTTGGCCTCCTAATCAGAAGTATGGAAGTATGCCCCGATTTTAGGAAGGGACAAAGTCTGTGAAATATGTATTTATTTTTTATTGGCGTGTATATTCTTTTTATTGCTGCAGTAGTTTTATCCTGTAAGTTTAGTATTATCGAATGGGATATAGCATCTAGATCGAACTGTGATTACTTATTAGTACCACATTCGGTTGGTTCAATTTGTTTTTTCATCTAATACTTTATTGCATGGGGATAATTTTTCTAAGATCGCCTCAACGTAACTTGGAAATGCTATATCGCGATTGATTTTAATTACCTGTTATATATTACATAAATAAAATTATGATTTATAGAATATGTTTACTATTTTATGTTATTAAAATCCATTACACGAGATTGATAGAGATAAAACCTCTTGCATAAAGAGTATGACATTTTTCGGTAATACGAAATATCTAGTATGAGTTCAGTGGCTACGTATAAACAGTAATGTGATATTAGGCGTATTTACATGATTATGATAAATAAACAATATTTATAAATTATATTTCTTCACTGACACTCCTCTGCTGCAGTGAATTTTCAAGACTTAAACTGATTTTTTTTTGCCTGTATGAATCTGTGTTAAACTTGTTTGTCCTAATCGTATATTCGAATTATATTTTTATGTATGATTATTTTATATGTACATATACATCATTTTGTTAATATAATCTTTATTCTGTTTTTCACTTTTTTATTTGGTTCCGATTAAGTATAGAGCTTGATGAGTTCTTCATCTTTATAAAATTATTTCATCTAATATTTTGTGGCCTATTATTTAAAAAAGAAATCTGTTATTCTCTTTAATATTATTATTAAAGGAAATTTGATTGAATCCAGCTTTTGTTTGTTTTATTTAACCACAACCTATATGGTAAAACACGCAACTTATATGGTTCAACTTTTTATGATTTACAATTACGTAGGTTAAAAAATATACGAGGTAGGCGCCATAAATTCTCGGCCTGATATAGAAAAAATAAACGCGGATGGCAGCTTGTGAAATGGCGGCGGTATGACAGATGCATTGTCATGCAATAATCGAACATCTTTTGTCAATTTTCCTTGACGTCTTGCACGAATATGTGCTGTTGACAGCTGTCATTTCTTCAATAATTGAAATGTTTTGAGGCGCTATCAGTTCAATTGGCCGACCGGGGCTCTCATCATCTTCAAGGGATTCTAGCCCCAAACGGAAACATTTTGCCCCCTTTTTGACAATGGAATATGAAGGAGATAAATCACCATAAACGTCGTTTAATGTGATTAGGTGTATCCCTTTTGTTAGAAATTTAATGAGCAAGGTGTGTCAATGTTACTCCATTTCTTCCATCTGTTTCTAAATTGTTTAGTTTGATTAAATGAACAGTGATGGATTTTTCATGTTGGCAGGTTTGGCCCGGTTCAACTTTAATAGGAGTAATCTGAACGCTTCCACCTCCATTGAAATATAAGGTCTCAATTTTTAGATGACGTATATTATGTTAGTTTATCAACATTGTCAAATTTGACAATTGTCAACTGTCGACATATTTACAGTTAAATTATCCGTGAATATTAATATCCTCATAGAATCCCAATTAATTAACGTTTGGTTTAGTTTGGAGTAATGTATAGATTTTTATACGTTCGTCAATGTTAATTTCCAGATGATGTTGATGCGTGAGGTAAATGGCATAAGTAGTCTTAATGCAAAACAAGAATGATCTCAGCGCGATAATGATTGATCGATAGAAAATAATATCAAACGAGGGGGAATTTTTGTACTTGTGCGCAGAGACATGTATGGCTTGAAGAGTATGTAAAAATGTGTCAAATCTCGTCAAGGTATTGAGTGACGGATTTAGCGACATGACATCGTGCATTATCATGCACTAACCTAAAATTTTCCCTTATAAATGGCGCGAAAGGCATAATGTGTTCTTGAAGAACTTCTCCAATGTACCTACCCCTGAGCGTTCACACTGCCTCTATTGAAGACAAGTTCGGTACGAGCCTCATAAGTGATACCTCCTCAAATCATTATTAGCCCTCCTTGGTAACCCACTGTTATAGCGTATGGAGCAAGTCTATCATGTCTTTATCTGTATACGCACTGACGGCCGTCTGTACCTCTTAAGGCTACTCTGCTCTCATCTGAGAACAGTACGTTCTGCCACTGCTCCATAATCCAATCAGCGGTGCTGTAGGAGAAGTTCGGGGACACGAACGGGTCGAAATGTCCTTAGATTACTTTCTGCCAGTCTTCTTCTAATCGTACGTTCACTGACATTAACATTACTTACCTCAGCAAGACGAGTACGAGCTTCATTAGCTGTGCAAAAGCGATTTCTCAACACGTTACTGACAACGAAGCGGTCGTTTCGGGCAGAAGTACATACACCGATGTCGGCCTTGACCTGGCCTTCGCGTGTATGAACCAGTCTCCCGAAATCGTCTGATGGCATCTCGCAGAATGGTTCGAGGTACGCCGAATGTTACTTTAATTGAATTACTGGAAATAAAGAGAACAGGAAATGTAATCAATCACAGTCAAGTAATCGCAATAATATCAAATTACGACTAAATCTCAAAAATGCTTTGGTGACACAAATTTAATAAAAGAAACGAGGGTATAACTGTTTCAATTATTGCTAAAGTACCCACTTGACAAGTAACTGTCACCGTTATATGTATCACTTAACGTAAACAAACATTGTGACAAAAAATATGGGTGAGCGATTAATTATGCCTGTGAGTGTAATTGCATTACAAGATCAATTTGAAAATTGAAGGTATTTATTGTTATGAACTACTATGGTTACACTTCGAAACTTCATAGCTCTTACAGCGGCATTTATTTCCAGCAGCACTATTTATTTACATTGGTTAGAATAAAACGTACAGTATGAAAGTAGTCAAGTTATTCATTGCAATACGTAGTGAATTAGATGATTTCACGTATTTTAACCAAATCCTTCGTGCTGTTGCTACTAATAGAGCAACGAAATATTCAAATAATAACATAAATTTATGCGTATACTATATATAGCTATGCGGGAACACATTCAAATTACGCGCGCAGAGATTAGTGCCATCTAACAATTGAGATTCGAACTAATGAAAATTACCCCGCACCAAATTCCCTAGGCGTTTCAATTTCTTAGTGTTGAGTTTACTATCTCCAAGTGTAGGTTATATCTAGGCCTGGCAGAGCACATCGCGCCAGGTTAGAAGTAAGGTTGCGCCGCCCACGACGCGACGTATGTATACAGATGAATTGGCATGAGCTACCTCAGCGAATGAAATTACTGATTTATTGCAACAGTTTCTCCTCAGCCTTTCGCAACGTTACACTTTATTATAAAGGTAAATATTTCATAAGTATGTCTAACGCACGCCAACGACCGTTGGCTGATAAAGTCACTAAATTTATCAATGAATTTTCGGATTTGGATTATAATGGAATTAAAGTATTGTGTAAAGTTCACGCAGCGAACATCCTTCACCGAGACAAATGTGAAAACAAACCTGATGGTGCAAATTTTTCATCAGTTTTATGCACGCTGTTAAGAAGTTACCTTTATTTATTATATTATATTATTTATTGTCAAATTTCTTATGTGGCGTATTAAAATTCACACAACAGATTTTTGTTACATTGTTACTTAATATATTTTGGCTTCCGTCAGTGAATTATGAAAATTTGTAATTTTCTTGGAATTTCTGACGTAACTAAATACTTGAAAAGTTTCGTCCCAGTAATTAAAATCTGTAATTTCCATGGAATTTACCGGGACGAGTTTTTTTCAAGTACTCAATTACATCGAAAATTAAGTTTGAGTGTTAATGAGATTTTAGTGCCTAATACGTATGCATTTGTGAGTATAAAGCCGATAATTTGCGATTTTAGAATATTAGGACAGTATTAGAGTACTTGGATGATATACTGCATAAATGTTTAGAAAATTACGATTTTGTAATTGAAGGAAAGGGTGCTGCAACGAATGCAATTTTTCTATTAACAGTACATTTTTATTATTACAGAGGGCTTTTTCTCTGATATGGTATTCCACATTTTAAGGACTGCACTTGCTTCAACCTTTAACTTGTACATATGTTACCGTTACTTTGTTAAATGTGTTAGTATGCATAATAACCGGATATTATACATAATAACCAATAAAGGTGGTTACTGTAATAATATGTATGCAATTTATTATTTCAACCGGTTATTTTACATACAACCCAAACCCTCTTAGCTGAAGTGATAAATTACGATATTTAGGAAGTGCTTGTGAAATAAAAAGACAATGTTTTATTCAATGAAAAAATGTTTTATTCTTACCATTTGTAAACAAACAACCTTCTACTTGTTAGAACATGGCAAACTGTCATGACATTTCGAATTACAGAGTAACCCTTCTTGCAGCTACATTTTCCTGAAATACATTTTCTCTTGCAATTACATCTCTTGAAATCTTGATCACCTGTGATTGAAGATTTCCTGGCACACTCACGAAGAGTCACAATTACATCTGGAACTTCCTCTTGTGAAATGAAATTCTCTTTACAAATGGCAAACTGGTTCCTAGAATACTTTTGAGTCAATCGTCCTTCCTTAGTGCCAATTTCATACACCTGCAGCCAGCATCCATTTGCAGAATGACCCCAAGAATGTTCCTGGAGTCACTTCTACCCCTATCGACATCAGGAACCCGTATTTTTACAGTATCTCCAATCATGCCCCTTGGAAACTTCGATTCAGACATTGGCCTCATCTTTTCTGCCTGGCACTGCAGTGCACTTACGGCATTTTTCCTCTTTTTTTCTAATAATGTTGACTTTGTCTGAAATCATATTTTCCCCCGAAATCTCCTCTACAGCACTATCTCCGTCCCCTATTTGTCCATCTTCCTTTTCACCATTCACTATTACTTACCCATCTTCTTCGTCACCATTCTCTGTTACTTCCCCATCTTCTTCGCCACCATTCTCTGTTTGTTCCATCTTCATCTCGCATTAAAGCACCTGAGGAAGAGTCGATTAAGGTTTCCAGATCTTCTTCAGATTCCACGTTTCTGATGACATCAGTAGAAAGTAATGATGTTGTAAGACCGACTTTTGCTGGAACCCCAAACATGGCCTAATATGGGCTGCAATTTATGCCTTCATGATGGGCTGTATTCTTCTTGAACAAATCTCAGACCAGTGTGAAGTTTGATTTGTTTCCGTCCAAGTCATCAGCATGTTTTCAATGTCCTGATTTGCGCGCTCCACAGAGTCTTGCGACTGGCTATGTCTTGGCTTTCCATGAGCTATCTTCAATTCACTCCACATTTCGCATACTTCTTGAATCATGTGATTGCAGAATTCACGGCCATTATCACTTTGCAGTATGCTAGGAGCGCCCAAAATTGTGAAAATATCAAGCAGGTTATGCGCAACTTCCTCTGCTCTTTTACTTTTCAAAGGCCGCAACTGTACAAATTTTGTAACATGATCCTGGTAAACGACGATGAATTTGTAGTCATAATCAGGCTGACTCTGCATGTCAATTAAATCAACCTGACATCTTGAGTTCATCTTCTTAAGAATCATGGGACGCATTACAAGTCCTTTTTTTGCAACTTTTGTACATTTTTACCTGTTTTTGAGTGATGTTTTTGTATTTGTTCTGCAGCTGCTTCAAAATTCTTGTTCTTCCTCCACGTCCAATCGCCAAGTGTGTCTCGTGAATTATGTTGAAGATCTGCTCTGTATGCACACAATAACGAACTAATGATGACTCGTCACTCACCGGGTATATTAATTTTTCACTATCACCCAACTTCATAATGTCGTACCGCTTCAACCGTTGATAATCCTCAGGTTATTTCCCACTGGTTTTAGAGTTTGACACTGGCACTTTCTCAGTTAAGTTCTGGTAGCCTTCTTTACTTTGACGAGAAGGATGATGTTATACTGACCTGTTGCGATCTCTCAAAAGCATTCGATTGTGTCAATGTACCAATTTTACTGGCCAAACTAAATTATTGTGGTATAAGAGGGCCTGCACTCAAATTACTTGAGTCATACTTGACGGAAAGGAAACAGCTAGTAGTATGGCAAAATACAGAATCCAACATGCGTCCAGTTCGAAATGGCGTTCCTCAGGGATCTGTTTTGGGCCCAATACTTTTCCTAATATATGCGAACGATCTCCCACACAATACACATTGTGATAAAATATGTCTATATGCTGACGATACAACGCTACTAACTAGAGGAGATGTGCAAGCAAAATCCGAATTAGCGTTAATGGAAGGAGATGAATGGTTCATGAGTAACGCTTTTTGTTTAAACAAAAGCAAAACTCAAACTCTATTACTATCTACTAAAACATTACCTGATAAGAAATGTATCTGCTTCCTTGGCCTACACATTTCTAATAAACTGGACTACAAAGTGCATATTGACGTCACCTCAAGAAAGTTGTCCACTGCAATATATGCTATTAGAAGGATCATGGGGGTAGCAGCATATGACGCAGCAAGAGCAGCATATTTTGCTTTATTTCACAGCAAAGCTACGTATGGTATTCTAATATGGGGACATTCACCTGAGGCCGTAAAGCTGTTCCTGAAACAGAAACAAGTAATAAGAATCTTAAGCAACGTAGACTACAGAAAATCTTGCAGATCATTGTTTAAGAAAAATGGTATACTTACTCTGGCGTGTTGTTACATAATGTCGTGTGCGCTATATGTAAACACCAATAAATCAAAGTACGTAACGCACAGTATGCTTCATGAGTAAGGCTGGCCACGAGCGGTACCGCGCATCGGCGTAGAATCAGTTCGGACCGAGAGGAACGGTAGTATTACTTCGTCTGCGGAGCAGTACGGACATTTTCGCCGCCAGTCATTTGCGCAATTGTTTATCTGTCCTAGAAAAATTATGATTTCGTCAGCAAAACGACCGCGGTCGGACAAACTTCGAAAATCTATTGCAGAAATTCCAGACTTAATATATGAAGGTGCTAAAATTAAATGTGTGAATACAACAGTGTACTGCCGAAGTAATTTCAAAGATAGTGTTAAATACATTGGACAAGTTTGAACTTTCAACAAACCAACTCTTGATGTTAGTGAGTGATGGTGCTGCAAACATGCTTTCTGTAGGCCGGTCTCTTAAAAAGCATTCTGCTAATTTGTTACACATTACGTGTAAAATTCATGCTCTCAATCTTGTGGTGGATAGTATCAGAAAATGTTATCCTGAGGTAGACGCTTTAATAGCGCATACCAAACAGTATTTGTCAAATCACCGAAAACGTATTCGCGAATTTCACAGACTGTGCCCCCGTATACCAGAGCCACCAGAACCTATTCTAACTCGTTGGGAAACATGGTTGCAGGCCGCGTTTTATTATCATAAATATTTTGACAATATTAAGAACGTGGTTTTACAATTCGATACAAAGGAAGCTGCCGCTATCCAGAAAAGCCAGTCGAAATTTCAAGATAGTCAGGCTAAAATGGATTTAAAAATCATTCATGACAATTACTTCGGGCTGGCAGATGCAATAGAAAAATTACAAAATCCTGCGGTGCCGTTAGAAGAATCTCTACAAATAGTGCAACATGTTCACGCACAGCTATGCGCGATTGAAGACGCAAAAAATGTTTCTGTTCTAGACAAATTTGAAAGTGTTTTTGAGAAAAATTCTGATTTTGGCACATTAAGACACATTTGTGAAGGTGCGTCAACGGAATCGTTAAGTTATCTGAAAGATTATTTTACTTACGCAAATATTACGTCACTAGATGTAGAACGTTCGTTCTCTGCATATAAACGCATTTTTTCCTCATGCCGTACTAGTTTTGCCGAAACAACAGTTGAAACTTATCTAATGTTGCAGATATTTAACAGACATTATTCACTTTGTGATTTCACGGAGGACTCTTAAAATGGTAAGTGTTTGAGCACGTGTTATTTAATTTTTATTTAAAAGATGAGCGAAATTATTTGCGGCAGCAAACATCTCTACTAGCAGAATAACTCTAGTGGAACGCGAGGCCTGGTCGACTCTACGCTACTGCGCGGTACCGCTCGTGGCCAGCTTTATTCATGAGCATAATACACGTCACAGGAATAACTACGTAATACCATATCATCGGCTAAAGATGGCGCAAGTTTCCACCAACTATTTGGCTGTGAAGTTATATAATAATCTACCCGAAATGTACAAATCTTTAAATGAAAAACAATTTAAATTGAAATTGAAAAGGTTGCTCCTTCACGGCGAATTTTACACACTCGACGAGTATTTCAACACCATACGATAAACTTTATCTTATTTTATTTATACATTGTTTGACTTAACCTGTCTGTGTTATACATTTACGTGTGCGTTTTGTACTATTCTTTTTTATATGCTTTTTATATCTACACAGATTTTATTTATTTACGTATTTATGTATCACTATATATATACATTTATATTGACAACGTTAATGCCTATGATAGGTCATGACAGAAAATAAATTATTATTATTATTACTCATCATCCCACTATTTTCCTTCTTATTCTTAAAAGCATTCAATAAACTTTCATTAAAACGAGCCTCCATTGTGTTAAAACGACTGGTATCCATATCAAGATAACACAAGGCATCTGCACTCAATGAACACTCAACCTCGACTGTCATGAAAGCAAGCAATTAGATGCCACGTGCAACTAAGACAGGTTGAAACTTGTACACCTGCATAAGTGTGATATTTATCATACTAACCAGAGGGTGCTGGATATTATTCATAATAACACGTTAATGTGATTAATTCTTTAAAATATAAAATATTTATCACATTAATCAGAAGCGCTTGGTGTTATGTATGTATAATACCCGGTTATTATACATACTACCCTCATTTATCAAAGTAACGGTAACATATATAACACAGAACTTGGGATATACTATTAATAAAATATATACGTAAGTACATATTGATTTTTCTCGGAGGTGTTCAGTGCAAGATTGTACATAAAATAATTTGAAAGTTGAATTTATGAGTTGAGTTTTGAGTTTAAGAGGATTTTACTTCTTATTGGAAAAATCATAAGATATTTCTCATGAAATCATTACCTATGTAAAGAATATATCAGCCAGAGTAATGCGAAAATATTCTGATTCCTCTTTATTCGGCATCTTAAGTTTCTCATTTTTAATTATGAATTATACCTAAAACGAAAGTTATTTTCGAAAGCAATCTTAATCAAAGTTTGCGAGTGGCCAATTCAGACTAATTTTTCATAAAAATGGTCGGTTGTCGTCGCTTCTATTCGTCTCGGATGTTCCCTCATTTATTTCTCTTAATACTTTCTGAGTGATCGTCCCCCTACTCTTGTTTTTAATTACCGACGATAAAAGGATAATGGCACGTCCACATGGAACATTAAGGAAAATTTTTATGAAGAAATTAACTTAAGTGATTACTTTAACTACCTTTTATTCAAAGGGGCAAAGGAAATTCCTGAACGTAAATTTCGTCATACTGCTTTATTATCAACCACAAACTATATTTCGTATAAGATAATTTGCTTGAAAAAGCTCACGGTAACTGTTGTTTTAAGTATATATAAAGATAAAAAATAATATAGAGTTTTACGAAAGTTTAAATTGCATCAGTATTGGAATTTAAATTTCGATTATTCATTGTCGAGTCCCATGTAATATTTATCGAGATTTATATTTATTATTTCAAAAAGTTTTATCTACAGTAACGGTTGCGATACAGAGCCTTGATTGAAGGTGACTCTGTATGAGTTATAACTGGGAGTAGGTATAATGGTCTAAATTCTCACAAAACTCCTTTAATAAATCGATGCTACCGGTTTCGAGCAAGTCAGCTCATCATCAGGCAGGCTGAAAGTCATCCATATGTCAAAATTACAAATCTAGACTATATTTTTTACTAGTTACAATGTTTAAGAAACATAATTTTCATATGTTATTACTTAATTTTTGATATATTGCAACTTGTATCATTGGATGACTTTCAGCCTGCCGGATGATGAGCTGACTTGCTCGAAACCGGTAGCATCGATTTATTGAAGGAGTTTTGTGAGAATTTAGACCATTATTATACTTACTCCCGGAATAAATTTTATAAATTCTTCACGGTTACCAGTTTTGTACGATGAATACATTTTGCGAGTGATTTGTTCATTAACTCGAAAATACATATAGTTTTGCTTGTCTTTTGCAAACAAGTTGTTTCGATTCCCCTCCTCAAATTCAAGAATGTATAATATAGAAAGATAATAAAAATAGTTTCAATAAGCTTTATTACAATTCCCAAAAACAATAACCAAAGATGATGCCAATATAGCTCTTGGTATTGATGGAATCTTAGGACGAAAGCAATGTGAGGAGAAAAAGCACTAGCCAACGGATATGTTCCTTTCTACCGGCGTCATCAGCGTTGCTCCGAGTAGTTCTCTACCTCACACCGCTATTAGCCCCTCGGCTTATATCACTACCCTTTGAAACAACAAACAATATATCTTCTAGCGCCATCTAGAGCCAAGAGATACACGCCTGCTGTCTATAAAGCGGGTTTGGGAGTCGCTTACGGCATCACGAATTTGCACATCCATCGAACAAATATGAACATAATATACTCTAGGTTTCCGTGTTGGAACCGCGTCGTTGTTCGTAGTTTTGGCCGACGTTTCGTTCACACTCTTATGAGACATCTTCAGGGCTGATACTGCACACTGGCTGGAGATTTATTCATTCCTAAGGTGTAGAGCTTGTTTTGGGTCAATGGAGCGGAAATGTTATGCGTCGATGAAGCGGAAATGTTAGGCATTAAAGAAGCGGAAATATTATGCATCGATGAAGCGTGGCGGTTGCTAAGAGGTTTAATCAGCTGGGATTTCCACGTATGATGCAAGGGGTAGCCATATTCGCGGTTTAGTTTGTTGGGATGTTTGAAAATCCCTACAGATTCACAGATTTTTCTACTGTAATAGTGAGGATTGCGAGATAGAATGCGGGTCGAGTTAAAATGGATTTGGTGGCCAGTTTCCAGTCTATGCTCAGCCAGTGCAGGCCCGGCTACACGCAACAACCGCGTATAACGCTCGTGCTCAGTAACACGAGTGCTGCCTGATCGCTATGTTTCACTGATGTACACACTACCGCACGAACATTGAATCTGGTGCTTCCAGATGATTGCGGTCTTTGATGGGAAAGTAGTCTGAGAGCTTGAAATTGGGTTTGAAGATGGTTTTTATGTTGTTCCTGAAGAGAATATTGCTGATGCGATCGGTGACACCATGAGTGTAGGGTAGATATGCTTGCTTACGGAAATTAGGGTTAGAGAGGGGAGTTGCTGTGGAGGAGGGTTGACCCAAAACAAGCCCTACACCTTCGGAATGAATAAATCCCCGGTCAGTGTGCAATATCAGCCCTGAAGATGTCCCATAAGAGTGTGGACGAAACCTCAGACAAAGCTACGACAACGACGCGGTTCCAACCGGGAAACCAACGGTATAGTATTATTGACGACTACTGAAGTCTAGGGACCAAATATGAACATAATTGTGTTATATCGGTTAGTATTTTTCTTCTTGTCAAAATATAAAATAGAAACATTTTCAAAGAAGATACAGACAATAGATTTGGACTACCATGATTTTTTAACCTGTTAGCAGAGAAATAATGAGAGCTGTTCTAACAAATTTGGTCCAGAACAATATATTAATTTATCCACTAAAACTTGGCAAATTATCGGTTTATACTAAAATATTTCGACACAAACAGAGGAAGTAAGATTAAAAATACAAAGCATAGTCTATTCAGATTTATAGAAGCAAGACAGCAAAATTCGTTATAAAGAACAAAACATCAATAAAATCCATTATGTTAAAATAATTGCCGGTCGATCAGAATTAGCGTTTACGCTCGACTGACAATTAACTCTAGCTTTATTTATGAAGCAGAAATTTACTGCTAACGGACGGTCCAATTTAATGAACAAATAAATATTCCCGCCTTTATAGGTTATTGCAAGCAGCGTTATTTAAAAGCTCCTAAAACAAACCGCGCAGTGAAACAACATCTGAGAGGTATAGGGCTTTTGCCACATTATCTGCCCCTTCTGTGCTGCTTGTAATAGCATTTTTCATTTTATTGATGTGCTACACCACGGCGACGGGTGGTTCTAATTCCTTGCTCGACGCGACAATTATGCCAATGCGGCAATCGTATAAATTATAATACAGCGCTTCAAAATTCTCTATCTAGCCATGTCGCAGGAAGAACTGAAGCTTCAATTCCCCACCTGTCTTTCAGACGGTAGCGGAGAATTACCTAATTGTCTTTGGCACCGATGTTAAATTTTCCTTTCATCGTGTTATCTACTTTTAATGCATGACGTGCAGCTGATATGCTTTAGTGTAATAGAAGGGAAACCATTTGCGTGCTATAAATGCTAATTTAAGATTTCCTTCGATACCTATAGAATTTTTTTTTTCTGAATTTGCATATTTGTTATTGGAACTGTAATGTCCATGCACCACGCCCATCTTCCAAGGAAAGAACTGATAGTTGTGAGCAATTGTAAGATAGCCAACAAATAAATAACATGTCTAAGTTAAAGAGTTGAGTTTTAATCCTCCAATGATTACCAGTAACTATAAAAGTGTGAAAGATAAAACATTACAGGAACAAATACGAGTCTTATTACACAATTGGTGCAGATGTTTTATCTATAACGCTATTAACGTCTTTTGCTTAAACTTTTGTGGAAATTTTAAAAATATTACAGGTAGTTTTAAACGAAACATATTTGTACCTTCTATATACATATAACCGCTTCAAAATAATGATACGTAAGTATAAATTGAGTGTCTGAAGCTGAGTATACTGATATTCTTCAACTAAGAAATACATTTGCAACAATTGCCTACATTTTAACCAAGAAAAATACGTCATCTATTATTATTAGGTTATATATTTTATCCAATTTAAATACTTCGAAATGACTTCATTGTTAATATAATCAAAAAGTGTTCTAATAAATATCTGTTGTCAAACTAACTTGTATCCTCCATCCATACAAACAAAGGACGATAATTAAATGCATCTCGTCTAGATTTATGAGTCCTATATAGTTTGTTTAGGGACTGCTACCCTATGCAGTAACTCTTTCAAGTATATGGTCGTCCATGGTGTAGTTTCACAGACGTCTAAACATTTTCGCTTCCTTGTTTCCCTGGAGGTCTCTTAATCACAATACACACTTAATTCGGAAAGATTGTTTTGCAGTTTCGCGAGCTCTTGTTTTCTTAGAGAATTAACTTATTAATGAGTACGGAAGGAGGACATGAAAAGTGTAACGAAAAATGTGATTTTAATCATTTAGTGTAGAAAGGATTGCTAAGGAGCAGATTGCATCTTACTCTCTTAAATAGGGTCTCTATTTTATTACTCATTTGGCATGCTGCTGTCTTGTTCATTGGCCATCGTTTGGACTGGTCCACCGTGGTCATAGTCATAATCATCACTTTTAATAATACTAGTAATAATAAGAATTTTATTTTTGTAATCAAACTTTTATAGAAAAGGTTATTTTTTGTTTTTTACTTGTAAAATAAATTGCAATAATCAAGGTGTATAAACAAGTGAATAATAAAAGTGTAAATAATAAAATGTAAAAGTTAGAGGAAAATAACCAAAAAATAAATGCTAATATAGCTCATGGTATTGGTGGAATCATTCCCGGCAAAAACAATGTAGCAGAGAAAATAGCGCTAACACATGGACATGTTTCTGCCTACTCGCATCAGCATGGTTCCGAGCACTATCTACTTTGTTGGCGATAGGTGTCGCCGAGAGACATATTCAGTGCTGCTTTGGAGATTAGCAACATAAACTGAGAGGCAAACTCAATGATAGCGGCAGTAGATAGTGCTCAGAACCATGCTGATGACGCTGATGAGCTATATTAGCATTTATTTTTTGGTTATTGTATTAGGCATTCTTTCCACGTGTAGAGGAAAATGTATAAAAAAAGAATATAATAAATAAAAGACAAACAAAACAATGACTAAAACTTCTCGATACTACAGTACTCTTTTCGGCAGCATTTACTTCACTTTTCTTTTAAAATTGGTATAAGAAAGACCTCTCCATTCTTCTGGTAATTTGTTGTATAATTTAACTCTCATTTCATGACGAGAACATGTGGAATATGATTGGTAACTTCCATTAAGGAGAAATTCTGGTGGACAAAAGTAACTGCCATAATTAACACAGAAGGTAGGGTAAGTATTTTTGCTTTTGTGATGTGTGTTTTGCAGCTTTCTGTATGTTGTAGGTTGCACAGGAATCTGACAGCACGTGTTTGCAGAACGAAGATTCTGTAAACCTCAACTGATGTGCCCCAGAAGAGTATCCAATAGCAAAGAAGACAGTGAAAGTTTGCAAAATGTGCGGCTTTTGCTGCTTCATGCGTGCATGTGCTTTAACCTCCTAATAGCATAAGGCGCCGCCGACTTTTTGCAAGTACTTATATTTGTTCATGCTACCTCAGGTTCGCATCTACTATAATACCAAGGACATTTACCGCCGACCTTGTGCAAGTGTTTGTGGTACAGAATAGGAGATCTTGCGTTTTATCGCTGTTGATTTTTCATTTATTTGCAGAAAGCCAATTTTCGGCATCAGCGATTGTTTTGTTGGATCTTTTGCGCAGCGAATCAATACGCATCTGCATACACACATATCTCAACTCCCTCCACTTTACTTGGGAAATTATTGGTGTAAATGATGAATAACAGGGCACCGAGAATAGAACCTTGTGACACCCCGCTCTTGATCTGCATTGGTGGAGAAAGCTGGTCTTTCCACTTTATTAACTGAACCCTGTTCTCGAGGTAAGATTGTAGTAAAGGTGCTCCTCGTACCTCGTAATACTCTTAATAGTTTTAATAGTGTGTTGTTATGGTGTTGATCTAAAGGGTCGATTATATTTAAAAAGATAAAAGTCAATTTTGTACAATAATAGGTGGGACGACTTCATAATGTACATATGTGAATATTATCTTAACAGATAAGTTCTTTTCTGCTAGCTCATTTTCTCGCGATATTTGGATCTCTTTTCTTCGTCCGTGGCAAAGTTTGCTGTGTGTAAAATTACATATTATTTGTAATATAGTATGTGTATGAATACACTACAAAAAATTTTTGGGGAATTTTACACCAAACATAGGAGGCAAATTTGTTACCTCCTATTTTCGGTGTAAATTTCCTCAAAGGGAAAATTTTAAACTATAGTGTGAAAATTACCACACTTCAGTTTAAAATTACCTACCACTTCAAAAATTTCCATCATACATTTAAAATTCCATTTTATTAAGTAATATTCCCTGTAGTTTATACACGTCATGGGAATTTCAACAGTAATAATTCTTTTCTAGTTGAATATTACCGAAGTCATATTTAATATTACATTCTACTAGTTATTTTTTCCTGTGAATTTTACACTGCTAGGAAATCTTCCCCAGGATTTATAATCTTCAATGTATTTTTATATGGGATTTTTACTCCTTGAGCATTATATTTCAGGGTAATTTTACCGAGGATTTATTACCTTACATGTACTTTTGCACGGGATTTTTACACATTAGAGTAATTTTAACGATAATTTATAACCTTCAATGAATTTGTACTTTCTCTTAGGGGGATATTACGCTATGGAAGATCTTTGTCAAAAATATTTTATAAAATAAGTTTTTCATAATATTTTGCAGTGTAATGTAGCATCTTTTATCAAATGCGTCGTTGATCTTGCATCTGGCCTGTATAAAATCTATATTGTCAAATATTTTATAAAAGTCTTTGACACAGATCTTTGATAGTGTACACTACTTACTTGTAGTAAGAGAAAGTATTAAAATAGTTCTAAATTTTCGAAATTGAGCGTTTATAGGAAAAAAACGTTTTGGGATCCTCTAAAGGTCAATAAATGTTCTTAGGAAGACTATGTGTTTATATGAATATTTGTCAGCACGATAAATCAAGGCACACGTACCCATATACGCTGGTGGTTCAGTTTTCCTATTCCAATGAGACGCAGCACGAAGGCTCTGGTTAGAATTGATCAGCCGAAACTATAACTTTAGTTCGTTGATTTTAAACTTTTTGAAATATTGTAGATAACGGCTCCAAGAAATTTCTTCAGCATTTGCAAGTACTTAGATACTTCTGTCAAATAAAATAAATACTATGGAACACCTTAATAGTTTTCGTTAATGGGTTGATTTCGTTTGTTGTAGGTAAAGATAAAGCGATAGAATGCTATATACTTCTATATTGTTAAGTATGTTTTACAATATAGTCAGGTATATTATATACATTATATATATCATTATTATAGTACACATATATTGAACCCAAATGAGAACCAAAGGAAACATGCCTGGAAAATAATATACATAGTTAAAGGAAGTTGAGGCTATCCCCAATTGAAGTACTTACTTTTCTTTCCTGATAAAGTAATCAGAGGGCAATCAAGAAACGGACATTTCACCGATACTAAATTCTTTAGGTGGCTGCATACAATACATGTGATATTATTTCTTTGTAATTGTAAGACTTAAAATCACAAATATTAACACTACAACTGTATAAGAGATTGTGTTTTTACCCTTATGCTTTCTGAATAGATGTATTTTAAAATTCTTATATTTGCTAAATTCATAATTGCAATAAAGCCTTGCATTTCTCAGATTTCTATGTAAATACAGATGTCTATTATAATGTATAATTTCTACAAAAGTATGTTTACAAATAAAATAATAAATAAATAATAATAGAATACTAATTGAAATTTTATTTGATTGGCTTTATTTGTTTGCAAATATGTGAAGCACCTAAAATAGATATTAGATAAAGAATCTACTGCACAATAGAGAGGATTTAAGGTTAGGTATGAATATACGCTGCTAATAATTCACTTATCTACATTTACACAATAAACTTACCTGCCAACAGATTCTTACCCCTTTACCACCAAGAGATAAATGCAGTAATATAGCTTGTGTTGAATCAGGAAAAGGGTAACGCACAATAGTCATCTTCTTTATCTAATGTGCGTATGCAGATTCGACAAAATTTCCGCACGACTCATTCACACGCCAAAAAGAGATGGTTGGATATAACATAACACGATTACTTGTGCGGTTAATTTTATCTTTTTCTGATTTTTTTTTTCAAAAAATAGAGCCGATAGTTCTACAATTACTATCAAACAGTTCCTTATTTGTGGTGCCCCTATTATTGTAACATAAAGGAGAAAACCATAAATAAAATAAAAAAGCAACTGATGCATCATTCCCATACTCATGCGTCTTTTTAACACAATTTCTGAGCTCGTAAAGATATTTAATAAGTAAATATGCTTACATATGTAGGTATATGTTAAACACGCGGCTGCGTAATATATTTATGTTTGACAGACAGAACATGTTAACTAAAGAATGTCAAAAATAATTATAATAAATAATTTAAGTATATCGCCCTCATGTAACAAAGATTTCATAGTTTATCTTTACTATATAAAAAAACCATAAATGAAGGTAAAAATCAATTCTATAAGGGAAATTTACCGTAACAATAATGAATTCTAATACTTCGTACGTGAAAAATATTAAGCAAGTGAAAAATATACTAGAATCAGTAATTAAAACCATTAAAATCTAAAATAAACCAAAAAATCGAGGATTTTTTATTTCAAGGGGTAAAATTTGTATCAATGAGTGTTTTTTTACCTCATTTTTAGGTTAAAACATCGTTTACCTCAAATTTTGGGTAATATTCAACCATTTTTGCGTTATAATTACAAATTGCAGAAGTAAAATTCCTGAATTTTTTTACAGTGTAGAGTATATGCAGTTGTAGTATGGTTTCAATGTTTTATATAATTTCTATATCTAGAAACATGTTAGAATTATATTCTGGCCGACACAAATAACATTACACATACTACTAATAACACGTTTTATATTGTTCTAATATTACATTATTTTATAACATTATACAATGGGAAGAAAACCGTAAATGTACCATCCAGTACCTGCGCAATATGCTAGCTGTAGCTCTTTTTTATATTACGCATGTACTGGATGCTAAATTTAAGGTTTTCTGAAGGTGTCGAAGCAAGTCTATTATAAACTCAAACGTGGTAATAATTTCGATGACCATCTTGTAGATGCTAGTTGATTTAAAAAAATGTTCCATGTATTGATGAAAACCCTAAGAACTACTCAATTGATTCAAATATGAATCACAGCTCCAGCGTATAAAGCAAAGCAACCGCGGAATTTCGTAAACATTTCAAATTATCTCAATTATCTCAGAAACTACGAGGTATGCGCCATAAATTCTTGGCCTGATTTAGAAAAAATAAACTTGGTGAAATATAACAATTTTTATTTTTCAGTGTAATCTCCCCTAACTTCAATACATTTATTACAACGATTAATTAATAATTCTATACCTCTTGTAAAAATAATCTAAAGTTCTTCCCTCAAAATGTTGTATTACAGCTGCTTGCAACTCACTATCGTCCTTAAAACGATGTCCCCTAAGGTCTTTCCTTAAATGAGAAAATAAATAATAATTACTTGGCGACATGTCCGGATTATACGGTGGACGTTCCAATTCTTCAAAGCCACATTCGCGGATGGTAGCTTGTGAAATGGCGGCATTATGGATGGGTATATTGTCATGCACCTTTTGTCAATTTTCCTCGACGTTTTGCACGAACATTGTCCCTCAATTTCTGCAGCAAACTCCTTCACTTTAAAACGGCGATCTACTAATACCATTTCTTCAATAAATGAAATGTTTTGAGGCGTTATCAGTTCGGGGCCTCCGCGCAGCTTTTGGGATTCTGACTGAATATTGTCGGTTGAAAAGGAACCTCTTCAAGATGGGACTAACCGAAGACCTGCCATGCCGAAGATGAAACAATGAAACACCTTCTCTCCAAGTGTTCTACGCTAGCATCAACTGGATAAGGAGCGCCTACGCCTTAATAATAATAAAAATAACTTCGAGCCATGTCCGGACTATACGGTGGATGTCTGCATTCGCGGATGGTAGCTCTGTGAAATGGTGGCAGTATGAATGGGTGCATTGTCGTGAAATAATCGAACACCTTTTGTCAATTTTCCTCGACGTTTTGCACGAATATTATCCCTCAATGCATGCAGCAAAGACGCATAATATGTGCTGTTAACAGTTGTATTCCGCTCTTTAAAGTCAATGAGTAAAATACCTTCACAATCCTAGAATATTGTAGCCATAATCTTTTTCGTTGATTGAACGACTTTCGCCTTTCTGGGACCAGGTTCATCGGGTTGCCGCCATTCCATCAATTACTTTTTGGGCAGAGGATCATAATACAGAACCTTTGTTTCGTCTCCTGCGACAATGGACTCCAAAATCGGTTTCGGGTCGTCCCCACACATGTTTAAAAACGAGCGCGTACATTCGACCCGACCTTCACGTTGGAGAGCAGAAAGAAGAAGCGGTACCTATCTTGCACTAATCTTATTCATATCCAAATGGTTATGGAGAATTCGGCGAATGCTTGTTTCAGAAATGTTAGACATCATTGCTAATTCCTTCACTTTCAAACGGCGATCTGTTAACACCATTTCGTCAATAATTGAAATGCTTTGAGGCGTTATCAGTTCAATTGGCGGACCGGAGCACTCACCTTCAAGAGTTTCTTGCCCCAAACGGAAACATTTTGCCCACTTTTTTACAGTGAAATATGAAGGAGATAAATCACCATAAACACCGTCTAAACGTTGTTTAATGTGATTGGGCGTATATCCTTCTTTTGTTAAAAACTTAGTGATTGCGCGGTTCTCAATCTTCGTTACCTGAGACATTTTCATGCACTAGTCATATTGTCTGGCTGATCACTAAAAACTACTACTCTTCGAGCCGTAATATATATAGTGTAGGCCTCGTACATGTACAATTATGACGCAACGGGGTTTCAACACGCTCGAACCTGTATCAGGCCGAGAATTTATAGCGCCTACCTCGTAAGAAAGATTTGCATAGAGAATATTGACATGAATTGAAGAAGAGCATCTAAAAACGCAATAATATACAGAATGTTCCATTTGGAAAACCAAACTTGTATCGTGTGTCGCGGAAACTGAACACCCTTTGCACTTGAATATAATTTTCTGTTACGCAGCACTTGTCTCCGAATATTTTTGCTTTGAAAACGATTCCTCTAGATTGCTCAGGAAAGCAATTATCTTCCGCCCATGCACTAGGTGGATACGCTGGTTAATTGGTTAATTTTTACCAGTTGAAAAGAATCGAACGGAATCAAATAGAATGTTATATTTATCCAGTTGATCCATTGATATTCGTTACTGCAAAACAAACCTTAATTGCTTGTTGATTGTATTGTGCTACTAAAGATTGATGACGTGTTCGTAAACATTGGACGAACGAACTTTATATGCCGAGGTTCTATATACAAGTAATTCTCTTCGTTCGAAATGAATAGTACAGCTTTATAGACACAAGAATTAACGCTATATTCTAGAAATTGATAAAAACTTCAAATCAACCAATTATATTGTTCGAATGAGCTTCCTTTTTGATGACTCGCTCGCATCTAGATAAAAATACTGAGTGTGGCATATTTTGTAGTTCTGTATATGCATATACACCGTGATTTAGGTCCTTTTTATTTTGCTTGATTTTTTTTTCTAATCACAATTATTATGGAAATATTCCGAATCGACGTGAAATCAAAACAATGGAATTAGCGGTCGTCATTCATTAACGATGCGATAGGGAATACGTACACGAGAGACGACATATAAAATAATACTCATGCAGGTTGGTGCTATTTTGCAGATCATTTGGACTAATTAAACGGTTTGTGGGACTAATTCACGACTGCATAAACGCACGAATTATTAAATAATACTGAAATTTCGTGTCTGAACTGTGGTCGACGAATGTTTGTTAGCGTTCATTGGAACTGCCGTTGATTACTTTATGAATAATAGCATTTACTTGTGGACGTGTAGAACAATTCTAATTAATAATTTTGCAATTGTATGATGAAATTGTGCTGCAGCTAATTATATCAGAAATATTTAAAATGGACGGGGATATTCGAGTTACTTACGTAAATTTACGAAAAACGGGTATCTACAATTAAAATGTGAAAAATGATACCTGGGAGCTTTTTAAACAAATTATAGAGGAGTAATTACGCTAAACGCCCACTAAAATTTGCTTTTGGAAAATCGCTTTGTAATTGGAGAATGTCATTTCAAACAAACTAATAATTAATAATTATTAAATTATTCAACACATTGTTAATTTGGTGCATCCTTTCTTCTAAAATGAGCAACAGGATCTTTGTTCCTGGACAGGAATAGTATTAGAACTTAAAACCAGCTAGAGAATTGGTCGCAAAATGAGACACATTTTGGAAACTTGAAAAATTCACATGCAGTGAAGGAAAATATTCATTTTGCTTGTTTTACGCGCATAAATAAATTTCTAGTTTATTCAATAGTCGCACACAGTATGTAAAATCAAAAGGCTTATTTTCTATAACTTTAACTTTTAATTGAGCGATATTCCAGCCTGGATTTATTGAAAGTTGCAATAAATTCTTTTGTGAAATTCAAAGATATTCATAGCAAGAGCTTTCGTCTACCATTTGTATTATTATTAAATTTTTACAATCAATTTTTTCCTAAATATCTTGAAAAGTTTCCATTTTAGTTGCATATTTAATATGACTTTTTTTTGTAAGACCAATTTGACAAGAAAGACAAAAATAGGTGGGTGTATTAAAAAAAAGTTTTGACACTTCTTCCATTTGAAAGTTTAATCATAATTGTCGGACATGCTGTATAATGTTTTCGGTTTCTAATCCTACCCTATACGGTCAACAATCCTGGAAAATTTCAATTCGCCTGCACTTGTTCGTATGTCAAAAATATTTAAAGAATGCAATTATTTCGAATATGATTAGAAATAGCAACATGGTTGTTTTACCAAATAAACTTTAAAATTGAACTAGGAATTTAGAAATGTAATAATGCATAGGATATTCTATTTAAAATAACAAAGTTGATAGTTCGGTATAACCGGAAATCGTAGATAATTGAAATTGTTTTAGTTCAAAACTACATGTAGGCTTTAGTATATTACCAAGTTTTCAGAATTTTCCAATGCATTGAAGTGTTGTAAATTTTATATCGTTGAACGCAGCTGTCATTCCAGCACATATAGTGTATTCAGCATGGCCACTCGTTCAATGTGGAATTCCTGCTGGCAGCTATTAGTTCTTTTCAATAACTCCTACTCCTCCCCGGGTGTCCGATCTTTGGATACTGGGGTATTAATTAATTAATTTAACTCCAGCCAACGACAAACATGGTAGAACGGTGAAGTTACTTCTCTTCACTTCATTTTCCTATTTTCGTAACTCTTCAAAATTAATGAAAAATGTTCCTACAACAAATAACAGTGTAAATCCAGAGGTATTTCTAACATAATTTTGTAAATTAAATATCTTTCGTAAAGTTATTATGCAGAACGTCAGTCAGTTTTATTATTGTCGGGTTGTCGGTGGTACTTTAGGTCCTACAATAATATATTTTGAGTCATCTAGTCGCGTCACTACATTCATTTCATTATGCTACTTGAATAAATAGGTTTATTCATCAAAATTCATCATCAATTTTGTATTTGGAAAGGAACTATCAAAATTTGCTGTGGATAAAACAATCGCCATCGCGATTAAAATAAAGGAAAAGAGGAACGCCAATTGATTTTCTTACTTTAAATCAAATTTTCATCGAGGTAACTGGTATTTTGACTGCGCTTCCAGCCCTCTTCAAGTGTATATATTTCAAACCGTATTATAAGTTCAAGTTAGAAGTGAAAGTTGGTGGTTAAGGAAAAGCGGGTTTCCTTTTTTGATGTAGTGGCCACATTGTGCTCTTACGTATGAAAAGCAACATATTGCAGCAAATTAATTATAGGGTATGTAAGAGGAATGTAGAATTCTTTTCCTACAAAGAGGTGAGGTACATAGCAATGCAGAAATAAGCAAATTTGGTAAATAATCGCAAACTGTGCTAGTAATGAGCTCTTTTTTCATTTATATCTTTTCACAATGCCTATAATTTTTATAAACTTAATCTCTTTTTCATTATATTACATTACAATTATAATACAATTTACTTATTTCAAGTTGAGCGAACATAATAAACGAAAAATTATTTGAAACTGTAATAATGTAATACTAGCCAGTTAATAGATGTAGTTATTTATAAAATAGTAATGTAGGACGTAGATGTAACCGTTGATATTTATTTTGTTAAAATTTAACGGTTGGTTATTTGCAATTAAAAGTCGATAGAAAATATGATTATACTATTAATCGGAACGCTTCCAACGTACGTTGGAAAATTTTCGGTTCCCAAAATAAATATGAATAGCCGTTGTTAGAATCGCAAAAATGAAAACTGTTATGAACTACGTGACACAATCAACCGTCCAATCCGCAGTAAATCCAATTACTCAACTCGTGAACGGCGCGGCAGACTCGTTCGAGAAATCTCGCCAGTTAAACGTTATTACAATATTTTGCCGAACGTTTTTAATCAGCATGTTCGAAATTTGACAAAAATTAGAATTTTGTTTACGCTTTATTTCGAGTCCCGATTCTAATTTTTATTTTAAAATAGTATACGTGAACGAATGTTTCCATTATATTTTTAATTGGATTTAGTGTTAATGGGAAATTCATGTGCGTCTGGAATTTAATTCAATTTACTCTAGCAAGAAATGCGACTTATATTTTTCCATTTAACAAATTTTTTCTATACCCACGAAGCTTCGTGTACACATATATTTTTACTAGAATGAGAATTGAACTTGTTTTGAGATAGACAATTTATTTGGAAGGAAAAAATTTAAAATCTAAAAATCTGAATTATTGTTTGATTGTCCAAGAATTGTAGATATAATTCGAAGAACAGCCCTCTTAAAGAATGGGGCTGTTAAAAAGTTACCAGAACGGCAGAGGTGAAGCGGATGCAAATTTTGATGAGTTTAGACGTTTCAGGAAAGATTAAGTAAGATTAAGAGAATCATGGGCATCGAACTAATTGCAGTCAGCGACAAAAGCAATTACTTTAGGGATATTGGTAAACGATCCCCTTGGACCCTTAACTGTGCATTCCTGATGGAAGATTCGAGCAAACCTATGAATGAACAGCAGCTTCAGGAACAAGAAGATTCAGACGAACGTCAGTAATAAGAGAAGTAGCCTTCTGGTGGTAGGTTTCTCTTATCAACATTGCAAGCTGTGAAATAAAGAATTTATCTTGAGTTGTTCAAGAGGTGGCCCGCCCAACAGTGCTCTTTACAGTACGCTTTGACTTTTTCCTCGTTCAAACACAATCGACGCTCTTGCTTTTCAATTAGACCTATACACGTGCATAAACTTTGACGATTACTATTAAAGCCCTCACAAAATTATTGTTAACCTCCAGAAAACCTTTGTTAAAGACGCGAGAAGGAACCATGAAGGTTTTCACATAAGACGCAACTCTATCTATTTACTGTCATATACAGAAGCGACAAGTAATTTTAAATGGCGATAAAGATATGTTTTTTTAATTTAAAGAAATAATTTTTTTTACATCGTTATTTGATTAATATACGCAATATGTTTCATTCAACAATACATTCTTTCTTTTAAAGAACTTCGTCAGTTTGAAACAAATATATTTTACTTTACCATTCTTTTTTTCTTTACCATTTATTTGACATCACCTACAACGAGATGGCACATAAAATTAACTGCAGCAAGCAAGGAAGAAGAATCAATTTTATGTTGTAATAATTTAAGCATAAAGGCGCCATTATTTCGCTTACGGTGATAAGATAAACTTTCAAAATTATGCTGATTTAATAAACTAATATAATCTGTTTATTCTATATTCTATTTTCTTCAGGATACGCATCAGTGACAAATATTTGAGAGGCCCTCTCTGTGTTCTGTAATTTCCATAGAATTTTCAACGTAATTAACTGTTTGAAAAATGCTGGATGGTGAGACTATTATTAATTATTTGAAAAATCTCGTGCCGGTAAGGAATTGAACCTGATGTCTCTCGCTTGCCGGACGGGCGTGCTGACCACTACACCACGGGGATCTTTATGCCAGCAACCTTCACTTTTTAATACCTAGTTGTTATTTTGTCTGCAAATATATCATAGTAATATATTTCGACAGACAATTTCAATACTTGCATGCTAAGTAAGCTAATTAATTAATACAGTGCATTTATGATAATACTTGTCACAGGTATTTACCTACTATAACCTTGATGTTAGTGGTTTTTCTACGGGGAGTGTTTGTTTTATTTTTTGTCCATATGTACTTGGAACGATTTTCATGAGGTTTTGGGACATTTTATGCCTTGGAACAAAGGAGTGAAGTCGAAATTAAAGGAAAAAGGAACACCTTTAGCGGTAGTTTTAGGAATTTTCGGCAGAGATAATGAGACATAATTTTACAGTTGGAAATCTCAGTTCGTGTTGTATCAATCAAAACTACAGCTAGTGTTATTCAAGCAATTCACTACAAGCAGACATGTAACTCAAAATGGCTGTTATTTATTTAAACAAAAATACACTCTTAACACATAAAGGACACAAACAACTATGAAGAAAACGTTGCCAAAAATTAATTACTTACCTAAACAAAAACAACAAAAAATACACTCTTAGTGCAAAAAAGTAGCAAACACTGAATTATGCAGAAAATTGTATCATGAAGTAAGTTAACTAAGCAAATGTTCAAACTGTTGACCAAACGCTACTAAACAGTGTCCTAATCTTTTTTGAAAGTGATGTTTCACATTCTGAAGATTCCGTTATTTCTCTAAATGCTTTCACTATTCTCTGCCTCAATCCGTTGATATTAGAAGGTCTATGTCGAATATTGTCAAACACCTTCGTTGCAATGTAACCCCAAACAAAAAAAGTCTAACGGACTTAAATCAGGGCCCATGACGACCTATCAACAATGTGATTAGGTACCTAGAACGCCGGCCCATAGGTTGACCTGCTGAGGAGTTTGAGTATGTGCTTCTAAAGAAAAATATGGGTTTTCTCGTTGTTTTTTCTTTATTTTCAACGTTACTTTTTTATTTCAAGGCATAAAATGTCTCAAAATCTTGTAAAAATCGCTCCAACTAGGTATAGACAAAAAAATAAATCAAGCAGTCATTGTAGGGAAACCATTAACATCACATAAAGATTTTACCATGTAAATACCTATAGCCAGTGTTATTTGAAATGCACAGTATATTTTGGTTTCCGTCGGTGAATTATGAAAATCTGTAATTTCCTTTGGAAGTATACTTGAAAAAATCTCGTCCCGGTAAGGAAGCGAATCTGACATATCCCGCTTGCCGGGCGGGCGTGCGGACCACTACACCACGGGGCCAATTGTGCCAGGAGCGACCACTTTTTAATACCTAGTTGTTATTTTATTTGCAAATATATAATATTCCGACAGAAAATTTTAATTCTTACATGCCAAGTACACTAATTAATATATTTTGGCTTCTTGTCGATGAATTATGAGTAAAGCTGGCCACGAGCGGTACCGCGCAGTAGCGTAGAGTCGACCAGGCCTCGCGTTCCACTAGAGTTATTCTGCTAATAGAGATGTTTGCTGCCGCAAATAATTTCGCTTATCTTTTAAATAAAAATTAAATAACACGTGCTCAAACACTTACCATTTTAAGAGTGCTCCGTGAAATCACAAAGTGAATAATGTCTGTTAAATATCTGCAACATTAGATATGTTTCAACTGTTGTTTCGGCAAAACTAGTACGGCATGAGGAAAAAATGCGTTTATATGCAGAGACCGAACGTTCTACATCTAGTGACGTAATATTTGCGTAAGTAAAATAATCCTTCAAATAACTTAACGATTCTGTTAACGCACCTTCACAAATGTGTCTTAATGTGCCAAAATCAGAATTTTTCTCAAAAACACTTTCAAATTTTTCTAGAACAGACACATTTTTTGCGTCTTCAATCGCGTATAGCTGTGCGTGAGCATGTTGCACTATTTATAGAGATTCTTCTAACGGCACCGCAGGATTTTGTAATTTTTCTATTGCATCTGCTAGCCCGAAGTAATTGTCGTGAATGATTTTTAAATCCATTTTAACCTTGAAATTTCGACTGGCTTTTCTGAATAGCGGCAGCTTCCTTTGTATCGAATTGTAAAACCACGTTCTTAATATTGTTAAAATATTTACGGTAATAAAACGCGGCCTGCAACCATGTTCCCCAACGAGTTAGAATGGGTTCTGGTGGCTCTGGTATACGGGGGCACAGTCTGTGAAATTCGCGAATTCGTTTCGGTGATTTGACAAATACTGCTTTGGTATGCGCTATTAAAGCGTCTACCTCAGGATAACATTTTCTGATACTATCCGCCACAAGATTGAGAGCATGAATTTTACACGTAATGTGTAACAAATTAGCAGAATGCTTTTTAAGAGACCGGCCTACAGAAAGCATGTTTGCAGCACCATCACTCACTAACATCAAGAGTTAGTTTGTTGAAAGTTCAAACTTGTCCAATGTATTTAACACTAACTTTGAAATTACTTCGGCAGTACACTGTTGTATTCGTTTGGAGACTAATAGAATTGAAGGTGCCGATTGATGAGGTTCCAATTTGCGTGCCATTACATTAAGAACAGAATGTTTCTTCCGATCTGTTGTTTCGTCGACACATAACCACAATTTTTGATCTTTCAACTCCGATTTTATTTTTTGTTCAATATGTTCGCGTGCAGATGGCACAATTCTTCGTAACGATGTTCGACTTGGTAATTTGCACTCCGAATAGTTATTCCAAAAGCAGATAAATGATTCCTTGTCTAGTAAATTAAACGGTATATTACATGCGATAAACGTAACGCATAAATTAAAAATAAATTTTTCATTGTCTCGTGCGCAATTTCTTTTTGAGACATGCTTTTCGCTATTTACGTGTCGTAGACAATGTTGTCTGGACCAACACATTAACGGGATTTTACAGGTAACACATTTAATTTTAGCACCTTCATATATTAAGTCTGGAATTTCTGCAATAAATTTTCGAAGTTTGTCCGACCGCGGTCGTTTTGCTGACGAAATCATAATTTTTCTAGGACAGATAAACAATTGCGCAAATGACCGGCAGCGAAAATGTCCGTACTGCTCCGCAGACGAAGTAATACTACCGTTCCTCTCGGTCCGAACTGATTCTACGCCGATGCGCGGTACCGCTCGTGGCCGGCGTTAATTATGAGAATCTGTAATTTCGGACGTAGTTAGGTAATTAAGTTCGATTCCTTATTGGAACGAGATTTTTTCACGTATTCAATTACGTGGGAAATTGAAAGGAAATTACAGATTTTCATAATTCACCGACGGATGCCAAAATATAACTCCTTTATATAGGTTCAACAGGAAGTCGTTGATTCATGTAACGAGGAAACTATACCAGGGAAGCGTATTCCAGTACAATAGCATAATAAACAGTTATAATTGCGGATATATTATGGAAAGATCTGCTGGATCGTATGAGAAAACATAAAGATCTGGGTGCTGATAAGCAAATCGTTATTACATACTGAGAAAAAGTAAGCTTTGAATCAAATAGTATGCCTAAGTCAACCACTTCACATTTTCGGATAATAGATTTCGAGCTGACAGAATAATTGAAAAATATTGAAGGAATACATCTAGTGCAAGATACAATTGAACACTTGGCAACATTCAAGGAAATCCTATTCTGTTTACACCATTCATCAATAATTGTAAGATTGATCTGCAGCTTTATACATTCCATTTCAGAATTGATTACATTATATATTTTCGATCATCTGCATATGCCAGTAACCCACAGTTTAATTTCAGAAGTAGATCATTTAAAAAAATATCGAATAGTAAGGGACTACGGTTTAATCTCTGTGGTACTCCAGAGGACATAGGAAAGTGCTCAGATGGAAATCTATTATAAAATACGTAACGAGATCTGTTCGTAAGGTGAACAGATAGAAGTAAAGGGCGGAAACCGACGTAGTCCAAGTTAGCAAGAAGTAAATTGTGGTCAGTAGAGTCAAATGCTTCTGAGAAATCTGTATAAATAACATCAACTTGCTTACGATGATCAATTGCAGATGAAATGAATTGAGTAATATTTTAGAATTGTTAGCACATAGATTTACAGCAGCTTTTATAATCGATACGATATGAAATTTTTATTCAGAGTAGTTCCATTTTTATTATTGCAAACCACTTATTGGTTGACTTTTGCAACGTCGTTTGTTCATTTTGCACTTGCTTGGAGGAATTTGTACTTTGAAATAGTTGTTATAACTTTGAACTAAAACGAAAGAACACTTTTTAGTACTTTAATAGATTGTTGTTTCTTGGGGGGATAGAAGCAAAACATACTTCCCTTCTTCTTCCTTACTCTTCTTTTTTAGTATTTTATATTGCGTATAATTTTTTCCAGTTCTATAAGCTTTACACAGAAAAATAATGATGGTGACAGTAGGATTATATTAATCTAAGTAAAATTCATTGCTTTTACTGAAAGGCGTCGGGAGACTCACTTCCACAAAAATGTCGCGTCTGTTTTTATCTTTTAAAGCGAAGCCCAACAACTTCTACTATATAATGTGGGAAGCTTTATCCCCAAAACAATTGGATTAACCGAGTTGTCTGCAGTCTCCAGTGGGTAATCTAAACAATTCCCGACGGCGTACAGGGAATCATTTATTTATCCGAGAATTATTTGTGTTTGCATGTTTTTTTGAAGTATTTTTCCCGTGTTCGGTATTTTTGTATTCTATTTATGGAAAAAAGTAATTTACCTTTGAGCTTTATTAAAATATAATTCTCTGAGAAAAGGTCAGGTTACGACTTCTGTATCATATTACAAATTTATTATTGCGACTACTATGTTAAATTAAATACGGTTTTCATCGAAATTAACCTTCGCAAAGGTTTTCAGCGTTCAGTTTATGATTCAATTTATCAAGGGAGAGAATTTTCTCATCTTTGATCAGTGTTCCTGCTAAAGTTGATTAAAAGATATGAAACGACTACAAATAGGAGTAAAAAAGGATCAAGTTCGCAGTGGACCGTAAACTGAACATTCCCTACAAAAGGAACATCCGGCCTTTTACATTAGCGCACATTGAATCAATTCTAGTAGATAGTAGTTAATTATTTTTCCGTACACCTTGATTGTCTTTGTTTAATTTCGCTTAGGAACATAAAAGACTAGATCTGTAATTTGATACATTGCGGAGAACGGTAGGGTTTATAATTATAGATTTCTCATTTAAAAAGTATATTTGCTTAGGTTTTTGTCAATTACAGAATTTACGAGAAAAGTAGAAAAAATAACAATTTAGAAACAGATGATAATAAGGCTGGAAGAGGAGAGGCGCCACTGTATGCAGGTAATTGTAAAAGAGTACAGTAAAATCTCACTATAGTCCGTCTCAACCTTATTATGCAGAACAGGTCTTGTACATTCTTGCAAATTTGTTAGACCACATTAAATTTAGGTTATTTCCGGTTATTATTTGACAGTTCATATGGACAAAACATATATGTAGTTTAAAGTTGTTTCGTTGTTATGATTAGAGTTGGCCACGCGCGCCAACGGGCAGCGGCGTTATTTCGATTAGGCCTCGGGTCCCACTAGAGCTATTGTGTGTAGATGTTTGCTGTCGTAAATACTTTCCCGTATAATAATAATGTCTGTTAAATATCTGCAACATTAGATATGTTTCAACAGTTGTTTTGACAGACCGAGTGCGGCGTGAGGAAAAAATGTGTTTATATGCAGAGAACGAACGTTCTACATCTAGTGACGTTATCTTTGCGTAATTAAAATATTCTTTGAAACAACTTAACGGTTCTGTTGACGCACCTTCACAAATGTGTCTTAATGTGCCAAAATCAGAATCTTCCTCTAAAACACTTTCATATTTTTCTAGAACACAAAAATTTTTTGCGTCTTCTATCGCGCATAGCTGTGCGTGAACATGTTGCACTATTTGCACAGATTCCACTAACGACACGAAAGGATCTTGTAACTTTTCTATTGCCTCCGCTAGTCCGAAGTAATTCTTGTGAATAATTTTTAAATCCGTTTTAACCCGACTATCTTGAAATTTCGACTGGCTTTTCTTGATATAGTGGCAGTTTCCTTTGGATCGAATTGTAAAACTACGTTCTTAATATTCTCATAATATTGAATAAATATTTCAAGATAGTCGGGTTAAAACGGATTTAAAAATTATTTTGTTGCAAGTAAATCTCTTTTTAAGATACCATCTTCGATTGGTATCTGCTTCTCGTTAAGCCACTCAATGATTTGCTCTTTTCGGCATGCTGTTGTTGGTATCTTTTCCAACTTTCTGGTATGGTACGAAGCATTATGGAGTACAATTATCGAATTGTGTGGTAAATTTGGAAGCAATTGCTTAATGAACCACCCTTCATATTTATCCGCATCTATTTCTTGATAGGCATCTGCGGTATTTTTCTTATACAAAGAAATGTAAGCAGCACCAGTAATAAAACCCTTCTCGCAACCTGCGTGAACTAATGTAAAACGAGGACCAAGACCATTGGGTGATTTTAAACCAGTAGTGAATCCCTCAAGGTGGGTCTGTCGAATACTTTCAATAGTGGTATCATTCCATGCTTTACCTACTGTATATCTTACATTCACCCATGATTCGCCGGTATATATTATATTTCTTCCTTAAATATATAAATCATTTTTTATTTATTTAGCCGCAAGTGACGGTACATATTGAAATATATTGAAACCCATTAAATGTGAAATTCTTAATAATGGATATTTAAATACAAATGTTGTTAAATAAACGATACAAGGAAACGAAAAAACATGAAAAACATTAATAAGGCAAATGAATAATCACGAAAAACACGGAATTGATAGGAAGAAATTACCCGATTGAAAATAATTTAACAAATGTAATTGTCAAAATGAATGGAATTGCATTATCATAAATACGGTATTGTACTAGGTTGCCATGTATGTTTTTCCTTACTAAACTAAGAAATCTTAAAACAAATTGCTATCGATATGGGTGTACTCTTAAGTAGAAGTATCAGGCGCAGGTCGATCTTCTCTGATAGCCAGGCTGCACTGCAAGCTCTTCAAGGGAGAAAGACTTCCTCTAAACTTAAACTGAAGAACTGCAGAAATAACATTAATATTTTAGGTAGGGACAATAAGGTGACTTTCATCTGGACACCAGGAAACACTGGCATTGAAGGCAATGAGGCGGCTGATGCCTTTGCCAGGAAGGGAGCTGAACACACTCCGCTGGGTCCAGAACCTTTAGTTGGTATATCTTCTAACACTGCTAAAACGCATGTTACCAACTGGGCAGAACAAGAAGCAATTCGAACTTGGTGTAACTCCAAAGGTTTATGCCATGCGAGGGCATTTATGTTGCCCAGCAAAGACAGAGCCACGAAGCTTATAGAACTTGACAGGAAGTCTGTCAGGGCTCTAACAGCAATCCTTATCGGCAATGCTCGATTAAGGAAACACCTACACAGAATGGGGCTAGCATAAGGGGAGGAGTACCGTCTGTGTACGGAAGAGGAGGAAATAGTTGTGTTCATTTTCTGCCACTTTCCTGCCGTTTGCAGAATCAGATTTTCTCTGTTTGTAACGCCTGAGAGCTTGAGAAGAATTTCTCTGAGCGAACTTTTAGAATTCGCTAGAAGTTGTACAACATTTAGTTATTAAGAAAATCGACTAAGAATCTTATGAAGAACATCACTACGTATGGCTTTTTGCCACTTTATCTATACTTTGTATAATCCTCTTAACTGGGCACCTTTCTTGTCCGGACGAAAGTATGGTGCAAATCACAGAATAACTTAGCAGTATAGCAACTTTGGCCAGGGACGTAGACGCGTATTGCAATGTTTATGGTACACACACAGGCACATTACCAGTAGGACACATTGCTTGTTTATTTTAAACTATCTTTAATTTTTGCAAAATTCTGTATTTAATACGAATAATAGACAAGTAGTGCTGCGAACAAACATAATATCTTATCTTGCGTTCGAATCCTACCGTCGTTACTGCCGATATAACAAGGCTTCAGCGCTCTTCGATGACGTCACGCTCGATAGGTGATCGCCATGCACGATATTAGCCTAAACGGTAAAGGAATCGTTTTTTTGCATATCTTTGGCTTCCGGCTTATAGAGGATGACAGTTGTCAACTGGGGCCTTCTTCGCATTTTACTCGATTTTAATACGGAAAAACGAAGTTTCAAAGCAAAAACCAAACACGTAACAGAGTACCGTTTTCGTAAAAGATGTATTTGTGGTGGATATTTAATCCAGTAATTGTTATTATTTATAATTGTACATGTGTTTGGATGAAACTAAAGTTTAAATGATAGAATAATAACAATTTTATTCGAAATTTTGTTCATTTTCACGAGAAAATTTACAGACCAACCAGGGTTTTTAATTTCCTATTATGTGGTGTTTTACCTAATCTATCATTACTTTTCCCACAATAATTTTTAAGTAGGGTATTTATAGAACAAGTTATTATAATTATTGCAATACGTTCACTGATGTGAATATGACATTTACACATATCAGTATTCAAATGGCTATGTTCGGTGATATCATTTTAAATATATTGTATTAAAACAGAACGTTTATTATAGACATTTAATACATCTCTTCGTGTTCAAAAATAATTTTGTTAAATATAACGTAAGAATATAATACTATTTGAACAATAAAATCTTCACGTTTTTTGTCAAACACAGTTAGGGAATTGAGTTGGGATAGCATTTTTTTAAGCCTAGGATATTTTAAACTTACAGTTATAGTTTCACCGGTTCTTGAATCTATAGCTATTGAATTCTTCTTTTATAAAGTGTAACTCACAAACCCTAGTATACATTGTTGGAGTAAAATTTTCCCTATGCAGTGCGCAGACCCATTTTTTACACATCTGAGGATCAGAGGGAAAACCGAATGTGTGAATTTTCGGTCCATTCTTATAATTACCGCGGCACTCAGGTACGCAGCAGGTATATAGCATGGCATTGTTATAAACACGTAATACATAAAACACTTTTAGACAGCCGACGGCACAGAACACCTGTAAAAGGTCGGCGAACATTTGCAAACCAGACAGCCGACGCCACAGTTTTTAGGTTACCCGGTTTTTATCGTTTCGGAGAAGGTTTTATCGCTTATACAACACTAGAAAAACATTACAGATATCACCAACAAAGTACGGAAATATCACTACATAGAATTTTTTAAATAAAATCAATATAATTTGGATAAACCAATTCAAAACGCAAGAAAAGAACGTATGAATGTCCAATCTACAAATATGGCTGACCAGGGTCAAGTGGCAGATGTTTATGGTTGGTTCGGCGCAACCCCGAGTCACCATTTACATGTTGGGGAATAATTAACTGAGCTTCACCCATTATGATGAGGGGGTAACAAAAGTATAGAACACCATTTACACACTAAAGGCTCTTGAGGTTATGATAGGGTTTGTCTCTGTTCGGCTGTCATCGCACGTAAAAAAACGAGTACGAAATGAAGAAATCCATCATAATTCACTGAGAATTACAGATAAACGTAAAGAACTGAATATGAGCTTGGGAAATTACATTTTCACACATAGTTACAAACCAGTAGGTTAATTTACTGTATCTTCACTTGAGTGCACAAAAGTATTTTTTTCTGTTCTATCTCAAGAGCCGCCATCTGTTGGTATGAACGGCACTCGTTGTAAAGACATTTCGCTGTATTATTATCAAATATAATCGTATGAATGGAGAAGAAATTCATACAAGCCGAATTCTAGACATTCTTAAATTGATTTGTATGTAAGCAGCGAAAGTTTTCAAGACATTCTTAATATTTTTCTGTTGTTGGTACAAAGATAATATAATAAACGTGTATATTGTCTTATCTGAAAGAAAATAAAAAATTTGACCATCCGACTTTCAACTTGGTACTTTCAGACAAAAGAAAAATTTCAGTTAATTTATGTATATACGTAGATGTTATACCTACAGAGGATTAAGTTTCTGTCCCGGTCTTTCACGGCAATGAGACCCACCAACATTCGTTGTGAAAAGATAGATCAGTTTAAGGTAATTCAATAGAAACGCCAACTCTATTAATCTCACGACGCTTCATCACCGACCTATCACTTAACCGTTAGTGATACAAGAAGCACTCGACCATCACTAACGCTATTATAAACGTTCGAAATAGCTTCCCTTTATGTAAGAGATGGGCGCTTAATACAATGTGATACTCGTACATATAATATAAACGTCCCGGTATCTACTTAGGTTGCTCTGTGTATAAGATAAAGTGGTAGTAGGATGGTTAGGTATATAAATGTATACGGAGGACCAGGAACAATAGTTATTGTATTTTGAGGATTTATAACGCTTCTCTTGGCTCATTTTACTTCTATTGCAATGAATACATATGTATATCTTTGTGTCCGTGTTTGATACTTTAATAGTATTAGGGTCAAACTTGACTATTGGAGAGAATCTGGTGTGTTATCTCGATTGAAATCTACAGATAAAAATTTAATCTGGCTCTTAATTAGATACGTAGCGCGAAGATTAATAATACTACAGAAACAATTCCTTTCTTGAAGTTATGTATGTGCTTCAGGAATTAGTTGTACAAGCAGTAACAAAACAATATGCTGGATTTTATTTTTCTGTCTATGTTTTTTACCTGAAACACTCTTTATGTAATTGAAATTTTCAAATTATTGATTAAAATGAATTCAAAAGCTTTAATAATTGTAGTTTTTTTATATATCAACTTCCAACCTGCAATCGAACACAACACAGAAGGTAGCATTATGCAGATCAAACCAAAGGCGACAGGATGTATACAGGAAATTGTTTCAGATTAACGTTAGCCTTGCTGCTGGTTTCTGCTGCATAATATCACAACTTTATTTCCCCGTCAGCATCAAACAATTTTTGACATATTTTTTCAATCCATCGTTTTTGAGATATGAGGCGTGCAGATGCAAAATGCGACATGTAACATTTGAAAGAATGAATGATACCAGGGTTACATCGAAAATTTTCACCTGTACTTCTAAAAACACTACAAAAGCAGTTCTTTTGGACAGTTTTCTAAATGGTAAGAGAGTTCTGGAGCAGATTCATTTACATCATTAAAGGCTCTTCAATGCAACTGTTTTTTAATTATTGGCAGGTGAAAATATTATAATGCAAAGGCACGGATGCTTGCAAACAGTCAAAGGTTTGCAAATATGTGGCCTGGTGTGTTGTGATAAATAGAGTGGGCCAAGAGAGCCCCGCGCCAGGTTAGAAATGAGTTTGCCGGGCCCATGACGCCACATATGTATGTATACAGATGAGTCGGCACGGGCTTCAATTTATTGATTTATTGCAACAGTCTTTCGTCAACCCTTCGCACGTTAGTCGTACTTATTATAGATGAATATAATTTATATATGTAACTATGTCTAACGTATACAAGGAAAATAACCGGCCGTTAGCTAGTAAAGTGACTGAATTTATCAATGAATTTCCGGATTTAAACTACAATGGAACCAAAATATTGTGTAGAGTTTGTAAAATACCATTAATGTGCTGGAACAAACGCGACTGTAAAAGACATATTAATAGTGTACAGCACAAAAATAAGAAAAATGGCGTGCCACCTCAAACCCAATTTTAGTTGGATTTACTTTGAATGTTTATTGTATGTGGTCTGCCGCTTCGCGTACTCGATAAAGAGGCGTTTCGACAGTTTTGGCGTATATACAATCCCGAGTGAAACTTACCATCACGGACAACGTTAGGGAGAGATCTACTACGTATACGTAAGGATATCGAAAATAGGATCAAAGCAGAATTAAAAGATAAACAGCAGCGGCTCTGTCTTGATGAGACGACAGATTGCAAAAAAAAATCTATTTTGAATATTAGTCCGAGAACTAGATCCTGTTAAACCGAAATTTGCGATTTTAATAGCTAGCAAAAGACTAACAGAGTGTACTGGTGAAGCAATTACGGGTGTAGTGTTCGATACGTTACAACAATTTGTAACTAGTTTTCTTGTCAACTAGTCAACTGTTGATGTTCATGAGCGATGGTGCAGCGACAATGTGTAGTGTAGGCCGTTCTCTTAAAGAAAAGTGTGAGCGACTTTTACATGTTACGTGTAAAGTCCATGCTTTACATCTTGTGGCATAAACTATTCGAGAATGTTACCCGGAGGTGGATGCATTAATAGCAAATACAAAAAAAGTGTTTCTCAAAAATCCTAAACGGATTGGAGCATTCCACAGGTTTTGTCCTGGTATTCGCGGACCACCACAGCCTATCCTTACGCGTTGGGGAACGTGGTTGCAAGCCGTTTTTTATTATTCTCATTTCCAAGAAGTCAAATCTGTGATTTTGCAATTCGACCCTGCCGAAGCAACAGCTATTAAGGAGAGTTAGAAAGAATTTCTAGATCCTTCTGTTGAAACAGATTTAAAAAGTATTAGCAACAATTATAAAGGGTTAGTAGACGCAATAGAGAAATTGCAAAATACTGGATTGTTGTTGGTAGAGTCAGTGCAAATCGTGGACGAAGTTAATACATACACGGTATAAACGACGCAATAAGTGGTCGTGTTTTAACTAAGTTCGACAATGTTTTAAAAAAGAATTCCGATTACACGAGATTAAGACAAATGTGTGGTTGGGCATCTGCAGATTCCTTAACTAACTCTAAAGATTATTTTAATTATGCCTGTCTTACTTCGATAGATGTGGAACGGGCTTTCTCGAAATATAAATATATTTTTTCATCGCGGCGAACATCTTTCACCGAGGCAAATGTGGAAACATACCTGATGGTGCAACTTTTTCAACAAGCCTATCCGCTTTATTAAGAAGCTCCGTTTATTTTTTATATTATTATTTATTGTTACGTTATTAAGTACAACAGATTTTTGAATAACTATTTTGGTTACTTTTTACAGTTATTACCTTATTACATCACATTTACAACACATGCCGTTTTTAAACAAAAAAAAATAATGACAATAAAAACACCTTAGGGTGTGCATGTATTCGCTCTATTTACCAAACATTATTATTGCGTCGGCTTCAATTTTTTACTCTGCCGTATTGATTTCAAAATATCACATGTTTGCTGAGTCACATATACGCTATTTATAATAAGCGGCCCATGCGTCTGACTCCGATTCTGTTGCGAAGACCGATTTGGCCCGCTCTAGTGATAAAACGACATTCAGCGTAGACTATTTCTTTAGCCTCCACTTTGACTTCTCTAACAAATTTGTAACAGGCAAGTTATAGATAAAAATGACATATAAATATTACATCTGAAAAAAGTTTAAATATGTCCTTTCTATGTGAAGCGAAATGAATTTTCAATGGATTTAAGTAGTCAAGAATGATGTTTTATATTATTCAGATAGTAAACTGGAGTACTCGAGAAAACAAAACAAATGGAGACGGCAAAAAACAATTTCGACAAGAAGATAATTTTTAAAATTCATCGATATTTTTTTCATATTTCAAGTAATATGAAACTATTTATATAAAAAACTAAAGAATTTCAATAAATAAATCCATTTCGACATATTAATTTCAAAATTGTAATTCACTGAGCAAGATCAGAAGAGGGAGATATTTGGTTGTAAATCGGGTGCTGCTACGAGCAGAAGATATCAAGAACAGACAACGAAATACAGAGAAAAATTTCAATTCAATAAATAATTTTTGAAACTTAAAATTTCAAATAAATAAATTAAAATTTAAACAGCTGTTGGTTGGGTATTACGATAGGTTCTTTGTCTCAAAATTCACACTCTGTTCAAAAGAAATATAATTATTCTAAATTCAAACATAAAAATGCTGTCCCTTTCGAACGTTAAAAATTATTTCATTTTGTCATTCATTTTCGATTAGCAAAAGTAAATAAGTAGATACTACAAAACGTAGTCATTTTCAAGAACATTAAACATTCATTTGATTCCTTAATTTTAACATTTATCATTACAATATATTAATTAATTAATGTACTTGGCACGTAAGAATATATGTCTGTCGTGATATTGCATGCAAAATAACATCCAGGTGTTAAAAAGTGATTTCGTTCTTAGCATAGAGTCTGTGGTGTGGTGGTTAGCACGCCTGCCCGGCAAACGGGAGATGTCAGGTTCGATTCCTTACCTGGGTTGATATTTTTCAAAAATTTAATTATTCGGCGTACATCAAATCTAATTTGGCGCCTCTAAATGGATTTCTATGGGGATATATAAAACAGATTTAATGGAAATAGTAATATAAGAGAAACTGAAACAAAAATTAGAGAACAAATTAATTAGTTAAGTGAACATAATTACGCGATTACATATTGTATAAAGAATTTAAAACATATGTAGGTATTAACTTAGCATGCAACAAAACAGTATCCACTTCCTTACCTAATACGTGTTGAATTAGCCGGTAGTTTAAAGAATTACGCAGCTTTCGGTTTTTCATATAAACTTGGTTTTTCACTCCTTCAATTTCACCAACACTTATGTTTGCGAAGCCAACTCCTTCTTCATTGAAGAGACACTTTTTGCACAATTAGAGACCAATACCTTCAAAATTGTAAAAAGTAAACATAAATAACACTACATGTTTGTAATCTGAAGTATAGAGCACACTTAAAAATACCATAATAAGCATAATGTTGTATAAAAATAATTAAATGCTATTTCTATTACGCGACCTGTGTACGCCACTGCATTTTTAATACGTTTTATAAAAACCTAGGTACAGTCACACAACTTATTTTTTTTTGTTTCGGTAATAATAAAATAAATAATAATGCTGGTCAAAATAAATTCTATAATCTTAAACTAGTTATTGCATAATTCTGTGATTTAGTGAGGTTCCCTCAGCAAGTCCGCTATGACTAAAAAGACATTCTTTCGTAGACATTTTAACGAGATCGGTGTTCAGCTATTACCACATCCACATAATAGTCCTAACTTGGCACTTTGTCTTCGTAGCAATGAAAAAACAAATGCGTAGAAGAACTTTCAATAATTTAGATGAATTTGCGCAAGAATTTTCCTGCAAATAAGAATTGGTAGAATAAACAAATGAAGCACTTTGAAAAAGAACTACTTCAAAAAATATTTTGTCGCATTTATACGGCTAAACATTTCCGGTGTAACCTTCAAATATCATTCGATTCATATATGTCTGTCGAGATGTCTGATCAAGTAATACATCTGCAGATATCGAACAACTAGGTATTTAAAGGATTCGATCCTACAAGGAACTTAGTAGTGGTAGCGCGCCTGTCCGGCAAACGGGAGTCGTAGATTCGAATCCTACCAGCGTTTAATGAGATTTTTATTTAATCACATCTGTAAAATTATGGAAATATCGAGTTCCCCATTCGATTCGTTGGTAATTTGTGTACATCTTGAAAATTATTTCAAACATGCAATAACGGGAGTTTAATTATTCCTACTTATTTACATATAAAAGTAACTGCAATTATTTCCTACGTCGCTTAACTTAAGCTTTCCAAAGAGTGCTTTAGCCAATTCTGATTCACTATTTAAACGACCTTAATGCATGGAGACTAATGAGAAATTTAGTTTTCTAGTCTGGGGATTAGTACATACAAAATATTATATTATTTTTAGAGTAATTTGTTATTAAAATCAGCGTAACAAAACCAAAGGAAACGTTTTACGTCTGAATTAAATAACCTTTGGCGGAGTATCCTATTTACGGTGAAAAATGTAACTCGATAGAAGTTGATCTCTAAAACAAGAGAGCACAAAATTCCTTAGAGACTTTCCTAGATTGACTTTCGTTGAAAACAAACCCAGAAGCCTAAGGAGAAGTGCTGATTCGCACGAATAGTTTGAAAACCGCAGTTATGTCGTAAAAGCGCACCGACTTATATACGTGGAATAATCTTATTGTGAAAGTTTCTCTCTTCTTTACGTAGACACAGGGTACGAATGTGTGTCTGCAATTGAATCATCTCATTTCAGAATTCCGACCTACGTTAGAACGATATAATTTTCTTGTTGCTTGTGGAATTGTTAAAACTTTAGCGTTCTAGTCGTAGCGTAAATGCTGGATAGATGCCGAATATTTATCTCAAACGTCGAATAAATTATATGTACATTCGAAAATAGCTTACATTGCTTGGTAGTGGTGTACTTATGTGGAATTTACTTTAAGATATCCGACGATAAATTCTGATGGAAGTCAGCAGCGAGTTAAACGAGAAATAGAAACACATGATTTATTGTTTCTAATATAGGATGTTTGATAAGGCGTTGTAAGTAACAATACTAGGGGAAAGTGTGAATTTGTGGGATTTTAAAGTTAGTTTACTACTATAGACCATTCCGCTTTCAGTAGGAAGTATTGTTCTTATGGATTATAGCCATTAATTTTTATTTTTTATTTTTATTTATTTATTTTTCATTTTTTATATTTATTTCGAAGTATATAAAGGTATACAAGAAAAGTCAAGAAAACTACATAATTTTAATTATTCCAATATTCGTTTAACGAATACGGTTCTAAATTTACTAAATATTCAAACAATCTGCTTTTCAATATTCTTAAATTGTTGCTAGTTTTGATGAACAGCGGTAGTTTGTTATATAAACGTAGACTATAATAATACACATTCCTTTCTGTTAATGTTAACCTATGTATTGGGTACTGATAAAAGTTATCTTTTAAACGAGTATTATGTACGTGATTGTATTTAGAATCATTTTTATTCATTTTATTTTTAAACAAAAAAATTATGCAATTATAAATATATACTCCATAAAAGGTTAGTAAATTATGCTGTTTAAAAACAGTTTTTAGACGGTCTCTACTTGATAATCCGAAAATAACTCTAAGGACTTTCTTCTGAGCTAGAAAAACTCTGTATACTTCTGGAGATTGACCCCAGAAAATGATACCATAACTCATGCGTGAGTAAAATATACCATAATAAACCGCGAACAGATCCGGAGTATTTAGTATCTTTTTTAAAGTTTTAAATCCAAAGGCTATCGAATTAAGTTGTTGACTGATGTCATCCGTATCCACTGACCACTTAAAAAATTCGTCAATATATAGACCTAAGAATTTGGTTGAACTGGTTATAGCAATTTTCCTACCGCCCAGTTCAATACAAGAAGGCCTTGGTATTGCCGCAGAAGTTCGAAAAATCATGCAAGATATTTTGGTTAGATTCAAAGCTAAGTTGTTGTTAAGAAACCAGTTATCAAGTGCACCAACCAGTAAGTTGGTATCATCTGCATAGTTTACAATGATATGTTCAGATCGTTGCACATTATTTATATCATTTGCATACAGATTAAATAATATAGGGCCAAGAACACTTCCCTGTGGTAATCCTTTTTTAAGAGGAAGAATTTGTGATCGTGAAGATTTGCCATTCTTCGTAAGTTCAACCAATTGCATTCTGTTGTTAAGGTACGGATGCATCACTCGCAACCCCACGAATGCCGTACACATCAAGTTTGGTAAGCAGTATAGAGTGATCCACATTGTCAAATGCTCTGCTTAAGTCCAAAAATATACCACATGCTAATTCGCTATTTTCGAGTATTGACAGAACCTCATCGGTATACTGAAAAATAGCAGTTTCAACTGATTTTCCTTTTGTGAACCCGTACTGGAAATTGTTAAGTAAATTATGTTTTTTAAAGAAACAGAGAAGCTTATCAAAAATTAAATATTCAAAAATTTTAGTGAAACTGCTTAGCAAAGAAATAGGTCTGTAGTTACTTAATTCATTAATATCACCTTTCTTATATATAGGTTTAACTACTGCCACCTTTAGTTGCTGTGGGAAAGTTCCAGTTGTAAAACAAGAGTTTATTAAATGACATAAAGGGTAAGAAATATGTTCAATACATGATTTTACTATACAAGTCGGAATCCCATCAATACCCGCAGACCGCTTATTTTTCATGTTTTTGACGCACGAAAGAATTTCTAGCTCAGTTACAGGCGCAATTAGAGAAAAAAATTATTATTCTAAATTAATTAATGTAATTTACGGTTTATAGGTCTGCGAGTCTCCCTAGACACGGTAGTTTAAATACAAATTAATACCGACTATTTACGTTTTTCAAGAATTAAATTTGAAAAAAGGAAACTAACCTCAAATTGTGACGTTTCAATATAAGCTCTGCGGTTATGCGTTCTCGAAAATCCCGCGCATTTTAAAATAATAAAATGAGACTCTCACTTCGTAATTAACGGTGAATTTAAGCACCAAACACTTGCAAAGAATACTTTGCCGAACACGTAATGATACAACGGTAGTTTGAACTCAACTGACAAATTGTAAGTATCACTTGACTCCTTTGTTCACAATTGTTTGAGCACGGCCAATCAAGATATACCTTTCGGATCACAATTTAATATTAAATTTCAACCTAATTTTCTTATTCTAAAAATAGCGTAATGTATGCCATGCAAGGACGCAACTGAAAGACGGACTCTGTGATATTTGACATTATCGACAACCATAGAACACTGATTTTTCTTAACGTACACTACAACTTTATTACGAAGAGATACGACTGCATCTATTTACTGCTATAAAATGAGTTGGGAACACTAACAAAGAGGTTCGCGCCAAACCCATCATAAAAGTAGCACAAAAACCTAAAAAACAGACATATTGTCTTAAAAAACTAACAAATTTAAACAAACCTACCATAATTAGTGAATTGCAATAAAGTTCGATAAAGTAAAGAAGAAACAACAATTAACAAAACAAGTTGAAATGAGAGAAAATAATAATGACAACAAAGAACGAAAGTATGGCCAATGCAGGATATAATAACAATAAACAACAAGAATAATTTACGCTTTTGGAATTGAGATTTAACAGTTTGGCAGGTGTTACGATTACTTTGCTTAGCAACGAGCTCTTTAGATTAGTCTGGCGTCACAAGAAACAATTTGGCTTTCTTTCCTAGCCTAACTTTGCGTAATAACAAAAACAGATTACCAAAATCTTTATTGCTGCATTTCGTCATATTTCCTAAGTTAAAGTATAACATATGTGGCAACGTTGGATTCGCCTTTCGATTACCTTTCCAAAAACGAAGAAATATCCAGGCTATTCTATTTAAGACAAGAAAGTTAACGTCACTTCCGGTGACATTGGAATTGAAATTGAACTACCGATAACGACAAAAGTTAGTTTACAAAAAATAGAAATCGATCGTTCAAGAGTAAGCACAGGGGGAATACTTTAGGACCTCACTGTATGTATATACTTACAAGGTAGGCGCCATAAATTCTCGGCCTGACAGGCTTATTAAGGGTCGAACGTGTTCAAACTCATATGCGAGGTCTACACTATATATATTACGGCTCGAGGAGTAGCAGTTTTTAGTAACCAACCAGGCAACGTGACTAGTGTATGAAAGTGTCTCAGGTAACGAAAATTGAGTACCGCGCGGTCATAAAACTTTTAACAAGAGAAGAGCATACGTCTAATCACCTTAAGCAACGTTTAGACGGCGTTTATGATGATTTAGAGAAGGGCTACGTTACAGAGAGAAATGTTGAATGTTGAGTTACCATTGTCCTTCGTGGCTGACAAGCATAGAAAGGTTAATGTTTACTATTCAAACATGAACAGGGCAAATAAAATTAATCCTAAAGTAAAGGACAGCGTCAGCGAGCATATCAAACTTTTCCCTTTATTTCCCTCATAATACGTTCGGAAAAACTCCAACGGAATATATTTAGAGAAAGTTTTGAGTATATGAAAAATATTTAGGTTGTATGAGAAGCGGACGAGAAGCAAATAGAAATTAAGGCAACTGGACGATAATACCGACACATTTTTACTACAGAATTTAATATTAGTTTTCATAAAATAATGCGAAATATGCAGTATGGCTGATAAACAACTGAAGTCATCAGAAAAACAACAATGCACCTCGAGCTCTCAAGAATTCTGAAAAAAAAACTTTGAAACGAAACTATTTTGGTAGCCCCTTTTTGTCTTCAAAAGGTTCTTATAATTCCAATGTCAGAAGTAAGTATTGTTATGTTAAATATTTACATCGGAAAGCCCAGCTGTCAATCTAAAATGTATAGGGTATTCAGTATAGCGATCTGATAGAAATGAAATTCCCTTTGGCGGATGAACGCTATTTTTCGTAGCCACAATTTCCCCCCAGACCGACTGGCCTTGGAGTAAGGGTACTATAAATTTAATTTAATTCCAGCCAATGACAATCTTGGTGAATCGGATATGAAACTACTCTTCTTTTTATTCCCCTCATTTCGCAAATCTTCAAAATTAATGTTAAATTGTCCTACAACAAATAACAGGATAAATTCAAAGGTATTTCTAACATTATTTCGTATATTAAATACGTTTCGTTAAGGTATCGTCATTTCTGGCAGTAAAATTTTATATTTTGGGATTGTCGTGAGGGTTTGTCTATCACAGAGTCGTCTACTTTGAGTCATCTAGTAGCGTCACTACATTCATTCTCTCATGCTACTTCTAAAAATAACTTTATTCATCACAATATTACGTTTAGGTAAAAATCATCAAAATTTACTGCGGATAGAAACAATCGCTATTGCGATTAAATAAAGGAGCATAGGAACGCCAATAAATTGATCAATCCTGGTTAGACTTTCATCGAGTTAACTAGTGTTTTGGCTGCCCTCCTAGATCAAAGTGTCCGGTATTTAAATTAGAGAGCAAATTAAAGGTAGAAGAGAAGGTTGGAGGTTATCATAGGCAGATTTCCTGTGAATATCATAAGGAACTTGTATGGCATCTTCGTAGAATCAAGGTTAGTTTGCATTTTTCAATTTTAAGATTCGTTAATTTCCATTTATTGATATCAAAACTCATTAAAAATTGCCGAAACAGTATGAAAGAATACTCCCGAATCCCACAAAAGAGATAAAAATTTAATTAACCTATAAAATTCCAATTTTTTTAAACAATTTCGCTGAAATAAAGCATTTTACTATATTCTATTACAAAATACGCTACCCAAAATGTCATTACTTATGAGTTGGAAAGCAATAGTGGTTTCTGCCATATGTGGCGTGAATAAGTATCTGGAAGAGGTCCACACGAAGTTGCCAGTGGTGTATTGGATTTCATGAAGTTGCAAATAAGGGAGTTAAAAAGTTCGGATAATTGTGGTGGGCAGAAATCGTTCTCATACATCCGATCGGGGGGTGACTTTAATCAGAATTGCCAAAACAGCAGGGAAACCATGCATCAAAAAGGAGATGAGCCAAGAAATTTTTTTCTACCAAAAGTTGAGTTGAATGAGAAAACTGAAAACACGATAATAATGGTGACAAGGTAACTATCAGCACAATCAGAGAGATATGTGTGAGTTCTGCAACTTCGAAATTAAAAGTTTGAGTTTGAGGAAAGAAGTGTGAGGTCGACCACTAATTTCGAAAACCGAAGACTTGCCACAGCTTCGTACTTAATTTTTGCCAATAAAAAAAATAAATTGCAGAGACTATTGTCACTTTGTGACAGTAATATGACAGCAATAATATCCCTTCTATGTATCCATGGCTTTTATGAATCTTAAGCAGTTATGTCGTGAAGATAAAAAATTATGGAGAGGATATAAAAACTCAAAGAAAATCAATAATTAACGAGAAACGCGATGATGATAGTGGTGATGATGATGAAGATGATGGTTCATTATAATGTAATATTTCTTAGTGGGAAATAAAAATTTAAACAGAATTTTGTGAGTAAATACCACCTTTCATTTCAACCTTATAATAAAGAACATACACAGTCACCATGGATCGTGCTGCAAACATGCTTTCTGTAGGCCGGTCTCTTAAAAAGCATTCTGCTAATTTGTTACACATTATGTGTAAAATCCATGCTTTCAATCTTGTGGCGGATAGTATCAGAAAATGTTATCCTGAGGTAGACGCTTTAATAGCGCATACCAAAGCAGTATTTGTCAAATCACCGAAACGTATTCGCGAATTTCACAGACTGTGCCCCCGTATACCAGAGCCACCAGAACCTATTCTAACTCGTTGGGGAACATGGTTGCAGGCCGCGTTTTATTATCGTAAATATTTTGACAATATTAAGAACGTGGTTTTACAATTCGATACAAAGGAAACTGCCGCTATCCAGAAAAGCCAGTCGAAATTTCAAGATAGTCAGGTTAAAATGGATTTAAAAATCATTCACGACAATTACTTCGGGCTAGCAGATGCAATAGAAAAATTACAAAATCCTGCGGTGCCGTTAGAAGAATCTCTACAAATAGTGCAACATGTTCACGCACGGCTATGCGCGATTGACGACGCAAAAAATGTTTCTGTTCTAGAAAAATTTGAAAGTGTTTTTGAGAAAAATTCTGATTTTGGCACATTAAGGCACATTTGTGAAGGTGCGTCAACAGAATCGTTAAGTTATTTGAAAGATTATTTCACTTATGCAAATATTACGTCACTAGATGTAGAACGTTCGTTCTCTGCATATAAACGCATTTTTTCCTCATGCCGTACTAGTTTTGCCGAAACAGCAGTTGAAACATATCTAATGTTGTAGATATTTAACAGACATTATTCATTTTGTGATTTCACGGAGGACTCTTAAAATGGTAAGTGTTTGAGCACGTCTTATTTAATTTTTATTTAAAAGATGAGCGAAATTATTTGTGGCAGCAAACATCTCTATTAGCAGAATAACTCTAGTGGAACGCGAGGCCTGGTCGACTCTACGCTACTGCGCGGTACCGCTCGTGGCCAGCTTTAGTGACGACACCATAAGGTGGACACCTTTACTTTGAAGGTTACTTTGAATAAAGAATTATTTATTAAAGTGAACACCCTCAAAAGTTTTCAATAGTATTATACAATTCCTTGATTTTTTATTATCACTCAAATATGCGATGCAGTTTTTCTCAAAACTGTAATTTCTAAGTTTTCGTGGGATGAGTTGACATGAAATATTATTTGCTGATGGTTCTGTGGTCGTGGGCTCACCCAGAAATATGGATAACTTAGAATGCCTTGTGTGTAATGTAGTAAACAACTTTAATAAATCTTACGTGGTTGACTAACATTGAAAAAGCTGCTTATATATAAATTTCCGTAGCAGACAAGTTATAGATAGTACAATTTACGTAATAACGTATACAGTGCCACATTTTTCGTAGCACCAACATTTTTAAAACGAATGAACGGGGATATTTTGCCTCAGTAGGTTTAAGATAGATGTTAAATACAAAATCTATAATTCTGTTGGCTTGTTCTCAATATTCGCATATTCATATTAATATAATATTATGGAAAATTCAATGAAAAAATAAATTACTATCACAAAATCGGAATGTGGAATGGAGACTAATATTGCTAAATACACATTTATTCAAAATTCATAATCACTTTTAGAAAACTTTGTTGACATATTCACAAAGTTTACTCGAACTTCGATGTAATTTAAACAAGTTGATATTCTAGGAATACGCATACATTAAACGATTTGTACTAGCAGCTGTTCACTATTGTCTGTGTTACATAACCAAATCAGAAAGCGGCTATTTGTATTACGAACGGGTAGATATCCATATATTAACATAGCCTTATATTAATCTGGCGTTGACACCCCGCTTGAACTCACTAATTCTAAGATATTGGAAATTGGTGTAATTAAACAGCAATTATACCGGGGTTCTAGCTGAAATTGACGGTGTTTAAAACAGGACCCTCGAGCTACGACGGTAATTATCTTTCTCGAAAATGATTGTACGTAGTGAGCTGCGACCTGTCGTACTGCGGAAGGTTCATGCCCTCGTCAGTCCGGTCGGCTATCATAGTAATGCAATCCCGCAATTCGATATCTGCGCGTTGCCACTCTACCGGAACTGTTCTGGACCGGAAGTTTTCTGACAAATACATAGTTTCCGAACGGATAAAGGGCTACCGACAGCAAAATAGATCGAACGAAACTTTTACTCCTTTGGACAGGCTCACCGTCCGAGCCGAGACGAAACCGGAGGGATGGAAAAACTTTATAAAAATGTTTGACCGCGGAAATTCTATTTGGGAATCCGTTTTCCTGTATCCTACACCCTGTTTATTTTCTACATATACGTTAGAAAAGCGTTGGGGGATTTTTTGAATTACAAAGAAATGCATGCGGAGACAGCTAGTTTTTGTTACTCAGAAGGAACCAGAAGTCACTAGCAAACAATACTTAGATATTAACACATCCAAGAAAGTAATTTAGTTTTAGAGTGGAAATAGCTTATCTTATATCTGTTATATTATGGACAACGAGGAGGTGATATAGATTTCATAGCATTTAGACCATAATAGGTCCATTATACATATTAGGCCGTTAGTCAACCTATGCCTTAACCTAGGTTGGTACCTGAGTACCTTGCGCGGGGGTATCGCACTAAGGCGGTAAGCGGTAAGGCGTAGGCGCTCCTTATCCAGTTGATGCTAGCGTAGAACACGTGCAGAGAAGGTATTTCATTGTTTCGTCTTCGGCAAGACAAGTCTTCGGTTAGTCCCATCTTGAAGAGGTTCCCTTTCAACCGACAATATTCAGTCAGAATCCCAACAGCTGCGCGGAGGCCCCGAACTGATAACGCCTCAAAACATTTCATTTATTGAAGAAATGGTATTAGTAGATCGCCGTTTCAAAGTGAAGGAGTTTGCTGCAGAAATTGAGGGACAATGTTCGTGCAAAACGTCGAGGAAAATTGACAAAAGGTGTTCGATTATTGCACGACAATGTACCCATCCATAATGCCGCCATTTCACAAGCTGCCATCCGCAAATGTGGCTTTGAAGAATTGGATCGTCCACCGTATAATCCGGACATGTCGCCAAGTGATTATTATTTATTTTCTCATTTAAAGGAAGACCTTAGGGGATGTCGTTTTAAGGACGATAGTGAGTTGCAAGCAGCTGTAATACAACACTTTGAGGGAAAAACTTTAGATTATTTTTACAAGGGTATAGAATTATTAACTGATCGTTGTAATAAATGTATTGAAGTTATTGGAGGTTATATTGAAAAATAGAAAGTGTTATATTTCACCAAGTTTATTTTTTCTATGTCAGGCCGACAATTTATGGAGCCTACCTCCTACACCTCTACTTAAAATTAATAGGGTCAATGTTGTTATTTCATTCGTAAGATTTAATTTTCAGCATTTTTATCAAGTTGTATTCTTTAAAACTTGCCTCAATAGTAAAGATCTGCAGAAATTATAAAGTTGTTGGCTTCATGTAAGTATGTGAGAGGTCGTCTTTCTATTGTGGATGTATGTACATCAGATTTGATTTCAAACTACATCAAAGATTTATTTTTAAAAAATGGAAGGCAAGAATCTTTTAGAATTTCAAAGTGAGGAAAAATTATTGCTATGAAAATTATCGAAGCGAAACATAAAAAATAAGATATGGGAAATAAATCCCATTTCCTTGAAATGGAGAATACACATACTGCTAGCATATGAATAAAATCAAGCGTAAGTCCTCAATTTCGTATTACACTGGTAATACGCATATACATATTTCGTTCCTCATAACGGCGGCGTTGCGTCTATATGCCTGCAAATATGTTTTTGATTACATCGAATCGGAAAGCTTTTGTGTGCAACCGATTTTTGATCTGGATTATCAGTCCTTTTGCTTTGTGCCAAACATCTATCGACGGTGGTTCCTTTAGACACAGCATGGTTACCCTACCAACTCGTTTATCGTTCAATGTGCGGAAAGTAGCGAATCACATATAAGGGAAAATGAATTTTGCAGTGTAATATTTGAAGGGTTTACTTGGAGTAAGTTAATTTGTAATTCATACAGTGCAGTTCAAAAAGCAGCTACAACGGGAAAATATCAGTAATATTATGCAATCGTCCTTGATCAAAGTTTAATGATATACCTTTAACAGCAACAATACGTTTTAATTTGACATTGAGTCGTTTAACAAATGCAAAAGTTAAGTTTTTATAAAAAATACGCGCTTGAAGCTTACTTGAAACACTTTATCAAAGTATAAATGCAATTATTTTATGTTTTCTCCTTTTTTTGGAACAGAATAAACATTACTTTTTGCTTCAAGATCTTTCACAGGAAAAGATTCTTTAAAGAGAATACATTCAACATGAAATATGTTTATCCACCAAAAATTAAGAATTTTGTTATTCAATATTATACCGATTTAAACAGTAGTAGGAGAGCCAAAATAGTTAAATAATTAATACATCTTACCTATATTTCTCCATTACATTTTATCAAAATCCGTCTAATAGAAAGAGAAAAGACGGGAATAGAATTTCGTCATTGCATAGTAGTCTATTGGAACGCATATTGGGCAAATCATTATTTCCAAAACTTTGGGTTTTGTATTGCAGCATTGCATCACATTATGCTGTATCCTGGAGATTGGATATTCATCGATTAATTTTCCTAGCTTAGGATAAGTAATAGAAAATGAGTGAGTTCGTAAGTAAATCATCATTATCTGTTAATTTATTTTTTCTAGCCAGGCGTACGACGCACGGTATTGTTACTCACAAACGAAAAATTCATTCTTTCCTCATGAAAGATCTGTTTGTTACTTGTGGAGTCTTATCTAAACGGACATGCCTTGTCAGCCAGAAGGCCAATTCAACGGGAGCACTACAGGGATCCCTATTAGCACCTCAACTGTACACAAACGACATCCTGCGTGTCCCACCGGAGCATCCTTCCATGTACGCCAACAATACGGCAATTTATACGTTGTCAGGATCTTGGGCCAGACGCCTCCAGGGTGCGTTGGAGGGCTTGGTGTAGTAGCTGTTTAGTAGTGGTCTCTCGGTTAACGGAGACAAAAGCGTGGCAGTTCGGTTTACGAGAGGAAGGAAACCTCCTCTAGATCAGATTGAAATCGATGGTGTGAGGATCCCCTGAAGCTCCTAGGAGAGGTGTCTTGACGTCTTTCTGGATCAGCGTTTAATGTGGAAATTCCATGTTAATTACGTTTATTCGAGCTTCTTGATCTCCAATATCCGCTGGACTTAAAAACTTAAAGTGCCGATTTATAAGTCGTGTTTCAGAACCGCACTTTTGTATGGCACGCTCTCTTGGTCAACAGCCGCGTCAAGACGTTTCCACAAATTGGAGGCCCTACCAGTTCATTATAATAACATCTCCGCAAGTTGTCTCTAGTGGCGCTTACGGTAGAGGAGCCTCAGGATCGCTTTCCACCCCAATTTAATGTGATCAGAATTAGAGACCGCATTTTCTATTATTCGATGAATCTCTTTTAAGTGCCTTAAAACCTCTGCGAGGTGACAAACGTATGAAAAAAGTCAGAGAGGGGGATTTAACCTGTATATTTATGACGGGGGACCCTAACAGCCAAAGGTTTAGCTCTGGTGTGAGGAGAGGATCATCGTCTGTTTAAATAGTCAAATCATTTTCATCAGTAATGGGACTGGAGGTGCAGTGTCTAGCGTTGAACTATCGGTCCCGGAGTTACGAATTCGAGCCCCGGGTTCGCAACTCCGTCAGAATAAAGTTTTCCGTAGTTTTTCTTACTCCTCTAAATTTGGCGAATGCTTGAGAGGTTATTATTACATCTGCGGACGCAGGTGTAATAATAACTCTTCGCCGGCCGATGTCCCCTGTAATTGGCGGAAGCTATTGGATACGAAGGCATGGCTTGCTATTATTATTTCATTTACTGCTTTTTTCAGTCATCACTACCTATAACAATGAGATCACTTTGGAGCAGAAGCGCGTTATTTTAGTATTATATACTTTTGACCGTTTTGCCCAGTTAATTTTGCTGAACCTTATAAGAACACTGCATAAATTATAGTAGTTCACGGAGAGTATAGTTAAAATAACCATACATGGTAAAATATGTGACGGCAACACTTTATGTTAAATCCAACTATAATTTTTGTTAAAACAGCTACATATTTCATTGGATTAAATAAACGTGTTGTAATTCTTAGTGTAACTTATTCTTATTTTTAAAATACAACGGTTTGCTGTCCTAAAATTTTTCTCTGTGTTGTTAATATGGCATGTTCTAATTATTCAAATAATTGTTGCAATAACATTTTAGCAAATGCTAACAAATTTTTAACAAATCATCCTACAACTTGCTGCAACTTTCTTTACAATACCTTGCTATTTTAATTGCTATGACTCAGACGAAGAATTTACTAAATTAACGTAGTAACCTCTAAAATTCGTTATAATAGCATTTCAAAAAGTACGAAAAAAAAACTTTACAAGTGAAGCAATCTTTGAACCTTGCGCTCTCTGGTAAGTAATGTTTTTTGCCGGTCTACTGCTCCTTAATTCGGCTTCATTTAAACGTCTTCTGATTGTTCGAGAGTATATTACAACATTACGAACCGCTGATAACTAATTTTTTAACACATTACTAGTGACTCTCTGGTTTCTAAGAACGGATTGTTTCAGAAAACAGTCACCTGTTTGATCGGTACATCGTCTTTGCCTTTGCCCTGACCATCGAATGTGGGATCTTGTTTCGTTAAATCGTCTAACCATGTGCCTTATGCTGGAATGATTTCTTCCTAACACACTGGCAACATAATGCACCGAGTAACACTCATCTAGAACAATTAATGCTCGTACCGCCTCTTCCACCGATACATTTCTTTGGTGATCCATTTTCCTACTTTGAAACACTCGTAGATGAACTTTAAAACACGTATATTATACATTTGATAACAAAAATTAGCTTAATAACTTGTCTTAATCAGAAGTTTCTGCAGTTATGGTGTCTCTAAATAAACCAAACACCAGTTTGAGATGCATTTATAAATATTTAAGAAATCTTTAATATATCATTGACATTGACATTTTAATTTCTAACATTCACACAAAAAGTATTATTTTAGAAAAAGTTTTCTTTTTTGTTTGTGTAGTTCAGTAGCTGGTGTGACTACTTTTCGGTTCAATCCTGGGTTCGATCCTTGATCCAGGTAGTTGGTTGTTAATTGTCGATAAAAATTAAAAGAAATGTCGAAAAGGGAATGTTTGGTGCGTGAAAGATCTTTCCTGACTAGAATAGTTCTTATTTTAGCAAGATTTTAGTGGGATTTTTTAATGGCAATGGTAATAAATGCTTGCGAATATACGAACAAACAATTCCAAGTATCATAAAAATTTAAAGAAATTGGTTTCATAATTGCATTTGACCAGAAACTTTACATGTTACAAGGTAATTTGTGCATATTAGGAAGTAAACTTTGGGAGTAATGAGATTATAAAGTTCATTACGATTAAGTTTATCATAATTAAGGCTAACGCAGGGAGTGAATTTAGAACGAATAATGATAGCTTTCAAATGTATAATACGAAATGATTGAAATGAGCACTAATAAGATATTCTTTACTTAAACTAGACTTTTATCATTAAAATAATTATTTATCAAAGCCCTCCCTTAAATTCGTGAGAAGCAGCAGCCAGCCATCAACGTTCGTTTTGATCTTAACTAATGCTACCGTTCGTGAAGATTAATTCTACCCTATTACATTTTATAGCCGAAGATAATTGAACTCTTTGTCTCCTTTATTACCATTAGTGGGATACTAAATATCAGCCCGCTTCCCTTTATTTACTTTATTTTCCAGTATTTCGAAAGCAAACTCCATTCATTGAATAATTTGTTAGATCGGCTGAAAACGGGAGTATTTCTTGCGGAATTCAAGATATGCTTTATCACTGCATGTCAGGGGATCATTAAAGGGAAAATTAAAGTAGTAAATGAGAGTATTAAATGAAAAAGTGCTACGTATATAAGGCAAAATAATATTTGAAGGGTTGTGCTTCTTGTACTAGTGCGAAACAAATAGTCACTCACAGTTGTATTCGTACAGCATGCATATAGAACAGAAATAAAACAAAACATGTCTTATTTGATAGCAATATTAAATAATCTCTATCTTATAAGAAACAGTATAGAATACACCATACAAAATTAACATACAAATTTATATATAATGTAATTCAGTTTGTCCTTTGGAGACAACAAAATGAAACAAAATTCATATTACATTCGTATTCGTACAGTAACAATAATCTGGATTCCGCAGTGTAATAAGAAATCCTCAGTATTTAGTATGGTAACCATTATTTTTAATAACCTCATCTAATCTCTTCGGCATAGATTCCACCTATGTTTGCGTTATATTCGAAGAAATATATTCCAATTCTTTCTTCAATTTTTCTTTTAATGTTTGCTTACTTGAAATTTGGTGTACTCTTATTTTGTTTTTAAGTTTAGACCACAAGTTCTCTATTGGGTTAATGTCCGGGTATTGGGGAGAAATATCCAACACATCCCGTGTTATATGCGCTTTATGTTTAGGGTCACTCTCTTGATAGAAGACAAAAGAATCCTTTAATGCTAGCTTTTCCGCACTGACTTTCAAATGTATTTTCAAAATGTTTATTTACATATTTTTGTCCATTATTCCGTCGATGAAATGAAGATGTCCAACTCCAGCCGCAGTAAAACATCCCCATGCCATGTCGGAACCTCCTCAATGCTTTACTGTTGCCTGTAAGTGTTGTTTCTGCAAACATGCCTTAGGTTTCCGCCATTCTGATGAAAATTCAGTTATTTGGACAACCGCTTAATCGGCCAAGTTTGTCATATCCCCGTGGTGCCCAAATGAGCTGAGTGTTTATAATTTTCAAATTATTGCCTGAAAATGATAATATTTCGTATAAAGAGTTGTTTTTTAAACGGAAACCATAGATGGTTATGTATCCATAATGAAGCTAATTACTGTGATATACTGCTCGATGTAGTTATTTTAACGAACCAAACTGTTATCACTGCAAGTAATATGACATTTTAATAAGGGCAAAAGTGTTAAAAGGAAACACTTGCATCTAGCTTATAATTGTATTCGACATGCACAATTTTGTCTAAGGTATATAAAACGTATAAAAATTGCTTCATATTGGTTTTTTATTTTCCTATCGTTCTTTATCTGAAATTGCACCGATTATCGATTGAAACGTGAAAAGAAAAGAATTACTTCATCCGGCGTATCTGTAAGTAATTACCTAGACTTTTACGGAACAATGTGAGCAGATGATTATAGGTATAATTAAGTTTTACGAATATCCATTCTAGTGCGGTAGGAGAGCGAAGTAATCCGATTTATCGGCAGCGAGAAGCTGACGAAAGCGACGGGAAAGGAGTTCTCGAACAGGATATTTTCACGAGTGGCGTGAAAATCAACTCTGATGATAACGTCTGAAGACATTGTCGTCAGATCTTAAACCGGTTTCGGATAACTAACGTCCCTGTAAACCATACATCTGTTGATTAAGAATTAATCAGGCAAATGTTCATTCAGTGTTAGGAGTCAATAGAAATTTGTAATAGTATAAGATGATCTATCCCATCCTTACATTTGCTCCTGCCACTGTCTTCAATATTTATGTTATCTTAGTTCTATTGGACAACATCGCGTAAAAATGATTTATTTTTTGCTAGGCAGTTTATTTAGAGTTGCAAGAAGTAACGAAGGCTACTTAAAACTATCAAATCTAATTTAACGCAAGTGCGTTTCAATTTGGTGAAAAGCAAGAGTATGGTGTAATTCTCTATTTAAAAAAGCAAAATTTTTCTGATTGCCCCTAAACTTCATCAAGATAATCTATTGAAAAAAAATATAAATTACTGCTGGCACTTAATTAAAAATTCCAGTAGATTAAGATATTAAAAAAGTAAATGTAAGATACCCTGTTAGAGTGAAGGTTGTGGAAGGTGTGAATTTAAAATTTTTAAAATATAAGCGTGCTGCGTAATGTTTGCTAAGTGCCTTATTTTGTAAATTTTCTGGTGGTAGATACACGATATTCATCCGACAACCAAATTAGTATAGATACGACTTACAGCCTCAGTTGAACCAGAGAAAACTCAATATTTATGGTATTATTACAGAAAGAAGTAAGTGTGGTATCTATGTACTTTCAATGTGTTAATGTGTTAATGTTTTTGATGCACAATCGGACGATATTTTGCAAATAATGAATAAGAAAGGAATACCTTACTCAGGATATTACTACCATTGTTAGAGTGGTCACAATAGGATCCTAATTGGTTGCCAACTGAACATTTGGCATCCTAGTGGGAAATGGGATATATGTCAAAAAGTAGAAGTTTTGGAAAATAGCCTTTAAGAATATGGTTATTGTTATGGACAATGAGGGGTTGGGATATATCCTACGGCATTCAGGCCACAATAAGCCCACTATGCATCCTCTCTATGCCAGGGAGCCCTCTAGGAGGTCAACAAACCTTCTGCCTTGGCATAGGTTACGACGCTGCCCAGGGGAATCACCCTAATGGCGGCAAGATGTAGCCGCTCGTCACCCAGCATGGTATTTCCAACTGACGTCAGCGCCTGACACTTGCAAAGGAAGTGTTCCAATGTTTTGTCTTCAGCTTGGCAGCTCCTACATGACAGGTCTTCGGCTAATCCCATCTTGCAGAGGTGCGCCTTTAGCCGGCAATGTCCAGTCAGAATCCCGACAGCCATGCGAAGGTTTGTTCTGGACAGTCTCAGGTGATACACAGGCGGTCGAATGGAGGGTTCTGGACTGTGTGCAGTCATGCTTGAGCCCTTTCTGGCCAGCGTGTCCGTTTCTCCATTGCCAGGGCTTCTATTGTGGCCGTTTAGCCATATTAGGTAGTTTATTAAGAGTTGTAAGAAGTAACGAACGCTACTTATAACTATCAATCATCTAATATAACACAGGTGCACTTCAATTTCGAAAAAAGCAAGAGTATGGTGTAATTCTTTATTTGATAAAGCCAAACTTTATCGGAGTAATCTATTGGAAAAAATATAAATTACTGCTGACTCCTAATTAAAAAATCTAGTCGATTAAGATATAAGAGAAAGTAAATGCAAGATATCATGTTAAAGTAAAGGTTGTGGAAGGTATGAATGTAACATTTTTAAAATATAAGCGTGCTGTGTAATGTTTGATGACTTGCCCAAAACAGCAATAGAAAAGAAAAATTCCTTATTTTTTAAATTTTCTGATGGTAGGTATACAATAGTCATCGGACAACTAAACCAGTATAGATACAACTTACAGCCTCGGTTGAACTAGGGAAAACTCAATATTTGTAGTACTACTAGAGAAGAGTGTGGTATACATGTAACTTTCAATGTGTTGATGTGTCTTTGGTGCACAATCGGACGATATTTTGCAAATAATGAATAAAAAAGGAATATTTTGCTTAGAATCGTTACGTTTAGCGCAATGATAGCGTGAAGTTGCACAGGCTTAGAGAGCCGAGACCCTTGGTTTAGGTTACTTTTCTTTATGGCGGAGATTTTAATCGCTAAATATGTCTCCAGCCAACGATAATCCCAGGTAAACATGAACATAATTCTTCTTCACTCTATATTCTTTCGGTACTGAATTTGCAAATTTCACTAAGTTCATACGTAAAGCTCGTATAAAACAATTTTACTTGCAATAAAATAAATTTGGGGTAAGTGGAGCTGCGCTGGGTTGGTTTAAATCATTCTCGAGCGGTGGAGATCAGAGTGTTTATGTACGGGGCTAGTAAATTAGAAGACGATATAGGTGTCCCCCAAGGATCAGCATTAGGCCCAACATTATTTTTTATTTATATCACCGATCTTGCTAGTTACATTCCGAAAGAAGATATAATAGCAAATTGCGCGGATGATGCTTATATTTTAATTACATCAAAAATAGAATCTGAGACATTGGAGAATGTTAGTAGTACATATTACACAGTTCTTATTTTTTACTTAATAAGCTATATATCAATAAAGAAAAATCTGCAACAGCAATATTGGGAAATAAGAGCAATACGTGTGCATTACGTACAAAACAGAACTTCATTACCCTAACAAGTGGAGAGTGTATCGATGTTAGGGTTAGCTATTGATGAATCTTTAACAGGGATTGATTACATTGCACTTCATGGTGACGCCACACGGCAAACCCTAGTGTAATATGAGTCTGAAAAAATGCGGAATCAAAGGAATCATAAATATCTTTAAATAGAAAACGTTTCGTAAGTTATTATTAATCGAAAATTAACAAAGGCTATCGATGAGCAAAGGGACGACAATTGAAGCCTTTTATCGTGAGATGCTGTAGAAGTAAGACGTATAAAAAAGTGAATTTCGTAATAAAAAGGTGTTACAAATTCCAATTTTTGTATTTAGGGTCATTTAAAAGAACGCGAGGTTTATATGCGTGGCACGCTAAAATAGACAGATCACGTTTAAGGCCAAAGTAAAGAGCTTAATTTTTTCTGCAATCTATTAATTGTTTCTAACACTTTATTCTTTTTATTTGATTAAACTGCCAAAAGGATATCAAGTTGATAAATCCGAATTTACGACAAATCTCCAAGAACAATCTATGTCATTCGTCTAAATTCAAGTTGTAACATTACAGTACATACAGCACTCGTTTTCCTTGAAACTTAACAATAATGTAAATATGGAATTTTTCCTGTGAGCCTAAGACATATGTATGTATGGCCAAGACTGTATTTTCTTTCAATATTAATATCTTTAAGTTAGTAAAAGAAAATGTGGGAACTTTCTTTTTAATTTGTTTACTTAGTGCAATTAACTAGACATCTCATTACGAATATTTTCTTTATGAAAGGAGAAGAGATTTTCTAGTTTTTGCTATATTTATTCCATATAATGTCACTCGGAATTATTACATTGGATGGAACAGATGTCTAAATGTGGTTTAGTTTTTCATTTAAGAACAAGGAAGACTAAGTAGTTATTCTGATATTGTGATGTGAAAGTTTTAAGTAACAAATATTATTGCATTATTGTTAAAGAGATGAGTAAGTTTGTGGCTGCCGGGGTAGTTCAACAGGATTCTATTCAGTAAAGTAATGGGATACGAATTTCCCACACTAATATTCCTCTCAAAATAATAAAGTTATTTTTATGAAAATTCGTATGGCAGATGTTGTTGATTGCGAGCTTTAGAAGCCATATTAAATGAGTCTCACATCTACCCAAATGGTGCTACTTAAATACTCACCGGAGGCGGTAAGTTTAGGGTAGCAATAAAGCTTTCTTATCTTTCTGTGATTTCGTAACTTTTATGTCTTAGCTTACTCGACAAATCTAGTTTATTCTCCCAGTAATGAAGTATTCTTTTTTTTATGTAATTAAATTAAATAAATAAGAGATATACTAGCTACTTATTTTCATATTATCAATTATAGACTCCCCGGAAGCTTAAACTGAAACTTCAGGGAAGCATATTTCATACAAAATTTAGAAAAGTATTTTAGAACGAGAAATCAGTTTTCAGTTTCTTAACTGTATTGTGAGAGTTATTCAAAATAATGTTTAAAACTTTGTGCACAACGTAAATCATGGATCAGGATAAGAAAAATCTTTTGAAATTTAGTGTTTTAATATACGATTCTATCTACGTATATTTCATTTTTACTTTACTTACTGGTATTTGTGAATGTATTACATACACCGATACCTGCAGATGTGGAAATTCCAAAGTACTTTTTAAATTTCAAATTAATTCAGGTTTGTTCCACTCCAATGCGATTACGAGTATTAACTAAGCGGAACAGCAAATTAAAGTGGTTATGTAATAAATATTCTCTAGTCGTTTCAAAGCGGAGTTAAACAACCTTACCTTTAAGATACGTTTACAGAAAAGCAAAATTAAATTAAGAAAAACAGAATATACAGCATCCTTAGGGCTCACTTAAAATGATTTCTTGTGGTGATATCAAATTGTAACTACAATATTAGAATATTAAATTTATTAGTTGTATTTATTATTAATATTGATCTAAATAAATTTACTATTTACCTAGTAGCGTGTAGCAATTAATTATATTGATTTTTAATCATTATTAAGGTAAGATAATCGTGTTGTCTTAGCATAGCCGTAGCAGCTGAAGCAGCCAACGGAACTCGGCGCGCGCCTGTCTGATGCGATGCGTAAACATCTGCTGGGTGGCAAAGCAGTTTAAATTCGTACACATTCATCATCACTAACGCGGCGTGTGCGTGTGAATTATTCAAGAAAATTTGTAATTAAGAATGTCCAGTGTACGCAAGGCTAAACAACGGCCCTTTGCTGATAAAGTAAAAAACGTTATCTGTGAGTTCACAGATTTGTTGTACGACGGTGCTAAAATAGTTTGTAAAGTGTGTGAGAAAACTTTGATGTGCTGGCAAAAGAACGACTGTAGGAAGCATGTAAATAGTGCAAAACACAGAAATAGAAAAAACGGTGCGTCAAATAGAAATGACTTTATTTTCGATTTACTTGTCATGATGATAACATGTAATTTGTCACTTAACATACTGGATAAGAAATCGTTTAAGAACTTTTGGAACAAATACAACCCGGAGTTGAAGTTGCCAACTACGGCAACAGCACGTAAGCATGTTTTATTTGTATGCAAAGAGGTGGAAAATAAAATCATATTTACATTAAAAGATCAGTTGCTTTGGTTGTGTGTTGAAAAAAATATTCGCGTCTTAAAAATGTTGGAGAGTGTGTTAGAGAAAGATTCCAATTTTATCACATTACAACAAATTTGTAATGGTACTTCGACTAATCATACATGTCTTACATCGAGAGATGTCGAACGATCTTTCTCCAAATATAAACACATTTTTTCACCACTGTGAACACGGTTCCATGAGACAACTATTGAAACATATCGAATGCTATCAATTTTCATATCCACTGGGTTATAATACTGATGATGGGTTTTCTACTTCTCATGTTCAGTAATTCTAATGCTATCCGCCAGCCTACTTGATTACGCTGCTTAAGAGGATGAGTGTTTCACAGCCTTACAGATATTATAATTCTTGATTAGTTTTTTTTTTATTATTATTCGCTTTATTACTTCTTTTTCGGTATTATAAAAATTGAAGAAACCGCACGCCTATGGCGCGACGAATGATTATCTTACTCTAATCATTATTAAATTAGCGTATTTATTAAGAAAAAGAAGTGTATTATTTATTTATCAGACAGCCACAAAATTTTATATTTTCCGAATTGATTTCATTACCTTCTGCCTTTCAAAATTTTTATTTACATAGACTGTTTATTGGTTCAATCAGTGCCCTTCAATTAAATTTTACCAATATCATTAATTGCGAAAGCCAGATTCTTTTTTTAACAAAAATACTTCTTGTTTACGTGTATAAGATAAAGAATCGCCTGGTTATAAAAATGAACTAAATGTAGTCTAACTGTCAAAATACAAGACTTTCTAATGTGAGTAAATAAATATCACAACATATACCTAATTGTTTGCTTTTATAGACTCAGACAATAGGGAACTTGCCGATTTTTTTTGTATCAATATCATTTTGTTATGACTAAAAAGAGTATTACCCAAGCATTATCCCTTAAAAACCAATAAGAACTGAAAAAAATGTTTAAAGTTTCACACGTTCTGAAAGCATTTGAAACGACCTCTAAAGCGCGCCAAATCGCTGACGTCATAGCGTATGATTTTGCTAACTTTCAGACGTGCCCTACTGTGCCGATGCGGTGTTGATAATACACGATATTCTCATTGTTTGCATTTGGATTGTCGTGTTATTTCTGTGCGGTTGTTGTTGACGAACCGCTGTTTGTCTTTAAAATTTAAAGGACAATTTTAAAGACTTTACTGAAATTACTATTATTAATTTCAAATGTTATTTTGCCTTTAAATTCGTTTGTAAATAATTTTGAAGTTGATCTATGAGGTGCATTCCAGTTATAACACATCCGATTTTTTTTCTCACTAACTAATCACACGAAAACTACGAAACTTGTGTAACTTCTGGACGTAATCTCCCTGCAGCCTTACACATTTTTCCCAACGTCGACGCCATAATTCGCCCATTAAAATCGCTGATGCAATAGCGGCAGGGCTGGTGAAGATGCGGCCACGGAGAGTGTCTTTCATCGTTGGAAACAGCCAAAAGTCGTTAGGAGCCAGGCCAGGTGAGTAGCGAGCATGAGAAATTCATAGTTCAAAGCATTCGAGGCACCCATCTGGAGAACATTTTTCGCATTTTCAGGTTGTTATGCAGGATCCCACGGAAATGCCAACTTTGGAGGCGATCTGTTCCACACTCATTCGGCGATCTCCCAAAACAACTTTCTCCACTCGCTCGATCATGACGTCAGACCGGCTTGTGCGAGGCAGAGATTGCCTTGGTTTGTTGTCACACGACGTTCTGCCTTCTTTGAACTGTCGCACCCACGAACGCACGTTAGACACATCCATGGCACTATCACCACATGTCTCACTCAACTGGCGATGAATTTCTATCGATGTCACACCACGCAAATGGAGAAAATGAATGATTGCACGCTGATCTTATAATGAGAACGTCGCCATTTCAAGTATCAGTTCTCACTCTCGCCGCTGCCGCTAAAGGTTCTATGTGCCGTACAGTGTTGCCATCTCTGTTACACATTGACAAAGAGTGCTCGCTTATTTTAAAACATACCGCATGTTTCTATCTGTTTCCAGTTCTGAGAAATAAAATTGGAGGTGTTATAACTTGAATGCACCTCGTACATTTACTTTTGAACATGCTTGTATATTCCGTATATTTTTCTCACCCGAAATATTGTTGTGCAATATTTTAACATTTCATTTGTATGTAACATGTTTGTTCGTTTCCAGAATATGTTTTATCGAATGACGTCAGCATATTAGAACTTTAAACGTCATAGTCGCTTTCCGTATAAATAGATGTCCGAGATTCCCGATCACGGAATTTTTACCGCCGAGATCACTTTCAAAGACGGGTCCCGAATGCTGTCTGAAAATGGCTCGCTAAATGTTTTCTTTGCTGATGGAAGTTGTATGCTGGTCAGATGGGCGTTAGTCGTGTCTAAATCGTATGATTTTTATGGGTGGTAATAGCATTTTGCTAAGCGATCAACTTTAAGATGTTGGTCGTCCAGCATTAAGTTGATTGGACTTGTGCTGGTTAAGTTGTTAGAACTCACTATCGGAATAATCTTGATCAGGTTCTGGGAATATACCAATGCCAGTTAACACGACTTGAGTTAACGAGATATGATTCCGTGACCGTAACTTATTTTACCGTATTGTTTCCTCGGAGTTATCGAAAGAATTGTAACAACTGAGTGTCTGACCACGTGTTGATGAATGCTGTAGTAATTTTGTAGATAACGAGTCCTAGTTTTTTTTTATAAACCCGCTCTCTGTCGAACCGTTAATTTACAAGTTAAAATAGGTATTTTACCGTGATAGGTTATTTACGATCGAGTTTCACGAGGGATTGACAATATAACTGTTAATTGACGTACCCCAGGAGATTCATCGGAAACAATCTTATTTACCGCCCCGACCGTGTAGTAGTCTCTAATCAATTTGAAGATATTTGAAAACCTTTTAATTTCATTAGAATATGAAACCTACCGACTTAGTTTCTCATATGCATACTTAAACTATGGCTATTGTTTCTTTATTGATCTACAACTTAACTTAATTTTATCGTGTATTAAGTTTACGAATAAGTGTTCTTTTATTTTACTATTTTTGCCGAAGAACTATTTTCTTTTATGTAAATATTTTGTCAATAAAATAGAGGAAAGGGATTTACTTTTGATTAAAAACTGAGAACTCCTGGATAAGATGTAAATAACTGAGCTCACCAACAGGTTGAACTTATATATAAATTTGTTTTAGATAACACTGCACCACAAGACACTAATCCGCACTTACCGTAATCAACATTAAGTTTTCTTATATTTAATGATGAAAACGTATAGTTTGTTTGACATTTTTTCCCGTTTTCAAACGCATCAGCTGTTTGTCCGATAGCAGCGACGTTTGGTACTCCACCGGCCTACGAACTAAGCTCGTTCGTACAGTGACCGCAACTAAAGTTGAGACAAGACCCAACCTGGATAGGTTCATAAGGAATCTATCATCTGGTAAGAAAGCCGCTAGGATTATATGATTTATTAACTTAGAATTTCACATTAGATATAAATTAAGTCGAGAAAAGATATCATATGCAAAATTTCTTTGGTTTTTCTCATCCTTGAATTTTCGTGTTTGAAGTCTTTATTCTTCACCGAGGTGTCTTGAAAATTTCGGAGGTGCAGACCACGTTATAAGTTGTTTTGTGACATTTAACACCACGAGCTTCCCCAAAAGAGAAGCTTTCACTGTTTTTAATAAAATTGGCTACCATAAACATATCAACACAGAGTAGATTGTCGGATTGACCTTTGGAATATTCTCCTTTAGTCATGGTAGGTATGTTAAGTGTCACAAGTCAAGCTAATTATCAAAAATTTCTGACAAGGGTTATTAATCCTAAAATCAAAGAAATACCTATGAAATCATGAGTAAATAAAGCTAATGCTTGTCACATAGACAGATTATACTATTTTACGTCACGACCAATAGCAGCGCGTTTGGGGCCGCTTGGAATAATTTGAATTTTGCTGCATTTTCAATTCTTTATAGTAGCCGTTTGGGACAAAAAAATAATAATTTCTTTGCTGATACATATTTTCACGCAATATATACTTAAGATCTGTAGTAACTTTTTTCTATTTAAAATTTTTGTCAAGTTCTCTATTATATGAACGGCAGCCAATAAATTGCAAAATTATACGTTTGTTGCACTCTTGTTACTCTAACGGTAAACTATATATAGTTACTCAGAATGACATAAGAACAGTTCAGCGGATGCTAACCCTACATTAAATTTTAGGATGTCACCCATATAACACACTAAAAAATTATCACGTAAAATGGCAATTAGAACTAATTGAGCGGAACCTATTAACGAGCACTTATTATGCGCATGACATAGCGACATATACGCATTGACTACTACATCGTAACCTTAATGAATTGTTAATTTGTTTAACGGTGGTAAATGAGATTAAGGATCTGCGCTCGGTGCGAACAATCAATTTACGTTCCTTCCTTTAACGGAGGAACCCCAACGCATTTCAAATAACTGATTAGGAATTAATTAAGACTTATTCTCTTGTTGATGAGGAGACGGCGACACAAAAAAGTGAAGGAACATGGCCCTGTTGATACTTGTATAAAAAATCTATTTTATAGAAGAAAGTATATAGGACGATTCATTTCATTTGACATAACTGCGTTTCCAACATGGCCATATGACCACTTGTGGTGGAGGTGCTGGTTTACAGTTATCAACTAATGAATATTATTATTATCAAAGAAACGTATATTATTAATTTATATAAATTCACCTGAATCAGTTGCGTTCTTTATTTTTCTATTACACATTTGCTAATTTAAAATAAGCATTGTTGTGTTAATACAGTAATACATCAATTTCATTTATCACAGTGCACTCTGGGTAATTGCTCTCAATTGGTCCATTTACCTTGAAAGTTATTTAAGCGTGATCTAAGTAAAGGAAAATGCGAAATATATTATATGTTGCTAAAATTTGAACCAATTAATTAATTATTAATCCACTTTGCGTGAAATTAATTTACAATCGTATTGTAATCTACTCTAACTTAGCAATTGGTTCTTTAAAACAAGTTATTTTGTTACCACATCTTTATAACTAGCTCATATGTACAGTGTATCCCATTAAAGGCTGTGGTCAACGTATGGACAGAAAACTATCCACTTTTTTTAAGCGCAAAGCTACATGTAAGAATTAAATAAGTCGAAAATATTTGTCTCTTCTTACTTTTTTTATTGAAAAGTTTTACTTAAATAAGTTGTTCAGAATTGTTTAAATTCAAAGTTCTATCAAAGTGGAGAAATATTGAAATTTTTAGTATTAAAAAAAATCGTGACCTTCCTAAAATGTGTCGTGGCACTTTCGATTAAAATAAAACAGCAATTAAGTAAGTTTGAGTTAATTTATTGGTTTCTGTATATTTTTTGTTTGTGATAGCCCTTTAAATTGCAGAACAGGAAATCTCAATATTCTTTAATTTTTGTAAAATTTGATTTGGATTTAAGCTTTTTGGACAATTCTGTGCAGCCTTTCTTGGAAATTTTTCCAATATAAATCTCTTATATTGGTTGCAGTTTGTCTATCTTCTACGTATTTCCAGTTTCATGGCAAATACTACGAGCAACTCTCAGGCGCAGCTGTGGGATCTCCTATTTTCTGTCGTCGCCTACGTCTTTAAGGAAGCGTTCGAACAACAAGCCCTATTATCTTACAACCTTAAACGAGAGTGTTGGTAACAGGTACGTTGATGATACCTTTGTAATCTGGCCTCATTTCTGAATTCCCTACATTATTCCGTTTCTGAATTCCCTACATTATTCCGTACGCTTCACCATGGAGGTTGAATTGCAAAACTCACGCACACGGATAGATATCCCAGTGGCATCTCACACCATCTTCCAGCCCAAAACGCGGTGTTATTAATTCTCTTATTCAAAGGGCAAGTTCCATATCTGAACCCAATTCCCTTTCTTCAGAGCTGATTTCTTATGATTATTATAATGTTCATTTCTGTTATATTTATATTGCATATGTTAAATTTAGTCTAACCTCCTAAGCTTAAGTTTGAGTCTAATGTATCTTCTGCTTTTTTTCTTGCTCTCATCTCATATTTTTCGTTCTACTCATGTGGCTTATCTTATATCTTTGTTAAGGCCCTGAAAATTAATAAATTATTATTTTTGTTATTATTATGTTGAATTACAAATCAAAATTTAAAATAGCGTTCCTTTTATATTCCTCTCAAAATGTTACAAACCGTTTTCTCAGTTAGTTCATATTTGTTTCTGTCAATATAAGCGAGCAGAATCTGCAGGTTGAGCGGAACTCGCAATTTTAAATTGAAATACCTTAAAAACGATCAACCAAACACTACACATAAATTCCTATAAGTACGCCTATGACGTGCAATCTTTTAAAATATACGTACTTTGCGGAATCGATATCAAATTCCGAATTTTATAACGCAGATATTTCAATAAAATTGCTTTTTATTAAAAAGGAAGCTGTAGAAGAAGTCTGCGTGTCTTCATTCTGTGAAATATATTAACAATAACGTTGGGGAGAAAGTAACCGTTCGCCGATGAGTGGGTATAACGCTTTTCTGGTGTAGATCGTTCTGGGTGGGCAATAAAATACACCTGCTATATGGGTGCGTGATACTTTGTATCTATGGATATTGTCTCTAGAGTCGAGTAAAATCTGTACGTGAACGCCAATTTGCCAATGAACTCAAGATTAATAAAAAAACCCTTGCCTTGTACATTTTCGGTAAGCATTATGTTACATATTTTTTTATTCTTTCCTTATTTATATTTATTGATTCTTTATTTTATAGGCATTGAGAGCGTATTTTTGCAGTATATTAAAAACTAATTTTGTTTATGTCAAAATCTAATGGATTTATTTATACATATACTTAAAATTATGTACTTTCACGTGAATGGCAACAGAGGATTCGAGTCTCACTGATAGATCCCATCCAATCGCGAGCCGAGCAGCGGTACGCACGCTTGTGCGCTCAATCACGTAGTATTATAATTCTACGTCTTCTGACAAAATGTGCTAATACAGAATTACTGCGTAATTTTTCTGTATTCTCAGATTATGTTAGAAAGTACAGTTTTTTATATTCATTCTGTTGTTGCTATATGATATAGGAGAACGAAAAAGTAATTCTAAGTAGGAAAATAAACAACGATTCTTATAAAATTAAACTAAAGAAAAGTAAATTCGAAAATTATACAAATAAATTGAAATTCTAACAATTAAGGGGAATAATCTTCTGGCAATATTGAACTTTGTAACTTTTGTATTTGTTGCGTTTCAAAATACGTTTCACAGTACTTCTACTAATACCGATTTCGTCTGAAATTTGCCGGATAAAGCAAGGTTCGCCCATTTCAACTAACGAACAAACACTGACTTCTCTCTCGTACCGCTCGGGATGCGTTAGAGGGATGTGACGGTGTTCGTCTATTTGTTGGCATTTACGGCAATTCGCAAAATACCATTTAATGATTTGTACCATCTCTACCATCAAAATCCACGATCTCTTGTTAGAACCTTACGAGCGAACAGAAAGACAAAGAGTGCGTCAGGTAGGCTACAGCAGTTGCGCGCGGCGAGGCTGGCCGGCGGCGATAAATGCAAGGATGTCAGGTCGCGCTACGTACAATATATCTCGTAGCCCGGTGAAGCATGAACCTACATGTATAAGTCTACACACATGAGAGAAGTTTTACACGGCATTTTCAAGTGTAAAGAATTGTAAAAAAAAACTCATTGATGTTAAATCTTGCCATAAAATGAGTGCAAATTTTTAACAATCAGATTGGCAAGCACATGAAATCCTAGTATTAGTCGTATATGTGCCATTGTACTAAAACGATATACTGCGTGTGAAATTTACACTTCGCAGTATATACGGCAATATCTTGGAAACTACAATAGCTATAGCTATGGGAAAAAATATTCGTAATGAGTATCCAATGATTTGTGTTAAATAATACAAAAGGAGGAGATTGGTATGCATAAAGCATTTGTTTTATGCAGTCCGGCCCATTAAAATGTGATTTCAAAACATAATATTAATTAAACCGCTTCAATTACAATTTTATTGTAGCATATTAATTTTAAGCATTTAAAAGAATGAAAAATTGCCTATAGAGGACGTTTAGTTATTAGCAACCGAAGAAAAAAATCGCTTAATTTTTGTCAGCTGGTAGCGTTCCTGCATGCATTCTTTCATACTATTTCTATAAATCACGTCGTTTCATCGAAATGCAGTAGAAAATTTTATACCTAGATTTAAATCATCAAAATTAGCTCTGGAAGTAGACAATCGCGATTAAAACAAAGGAAGAGAGGGATGCCAGAAAAGTCATCAATTCTGGTTAGACTTTCGTTAAGTTAACTAGTGCTTTTGACTACGGTGTCTATTCAAAGTGTTCGATAGTGAAATTACAGTATAATTTCAAAGAAAGAGAAGTTCGAGGTTAGAGCTGACCGATTCCTGTAAAGGTTAACATAAACAAAGTCTTTATGTGACAGCATCATACGAATTCAGGGCTAGTTTATATTTTTAATTCTGAGATTCGTTAATTTCAATTAATTTAATTCAAAATTCTCAAGAAAATTGCTCATAGAGTATTCAGGAATACTCCTGATCCCACCAAGAGTTTAAAAATTTAGATTAATTTTTCCCAAAAATCCCCTGAGAAACACATTTCATATACTATTAAATATTGAACAATGCTTTGATCGTGGCTACGAAACATTGTCCTTCGCTACTTGGTCCTCCCTGTGGTTCTACCATTAGTTCAGGTACTGTAAGTTCAATATTATAAATTCAATTAATTATCTATGCAGATAACTCCTGTAATTAACGTAGGTGGTTTGAAACAAAATTGCAATTATGGTAAATTCATCGTTTAGAATGCCTCTATTACTAAAGTTAATATGTACTGAGAAATGCTTTCAGCTACTTACCAATAACTATATTACTCTGTAGAGAGGTTGTCTAGTTTTTATATCAATACATTACTTTTCCAACGCAAAAATCAATAGAAATTGAGTTACTGTTTAAACGGCAATAAGAATATATGTCTATCCTACCTGAACCCATCTTTCGGAAAACGAAAATAGCTCCATTGAGAGTGGAATTATTGCCACAGCACACGCAAAATGTGGCAGCCTCCTTATGCCACTCATTATTAGACCTTCCAGTTCGAAAACTGTACCAAAGTAATATATGTTTATAAAGGAATCCGAAATTCCTACACTCCGACAGTACGATAACTAAAATAAACACAATCACAAAACAAACAAAAACAAGAATTTCTTTGCGCATCCAGGTTTGTAAGCCCAGACGCAGCGCATGCGTTATGGAAAACTGGTACAAAATGTGTATTGTGCTTCTACGTTCAACTAGTACGTATTCGTAGAGTTGCCGCATGCGTTCACATGCGTTGTTTTGGAATAGCACGAATGTGGTTGAGCAACAGGGTTATGTTTGGTAATATGATCTTCGGGTAATGTTAAAACAATGTTGAAACGTACTACGTAATAATAATAATTGGGATTAGGTGGATTAGGTTAAGTATATTTGAACAGTTTGAATATATCAATCGTTTTCATGTGCCTCCTAACCCGGTCGATAATATAGTGACTCTGCACTATCGAATTAATTATAACGATCAATGTATATGTAGAAGACGCCATGAAAAATACAATTAATTGAAATTAGTGCGTGCTGTACTATGAATTATCAAAAATCGTCAATTACTGCGTTAATTAGGTTGTTTAGTTGTGGATGTAGCTTCATACTATGAAAGAGTTTTCTTTTTATTTATGATTTTATAAGTTAGGGAGTCGCTAAATGGTACTAGGTTAGTGGGAGTACTGCAAATGAATGCTTATTTGAGTGTAGCTTAAAGTAAGAATAGTGCATGGTGGGTATTTGGTGGAAAACTATCGTCAATCTTTATTACTAGATATAGTGGGGATGGAACGGTATACATGCTCCAATTTATTAGAGATAGTGACAGACTATCTAAAAAGTTGCTTCGATACTCTCAAAATCTTAAGTCAAAATACAAAGAAGTAAATATCGCTTTAACAGTTTCACAACTATCCAGGTTGGAAACATAACATGATACATGTCTCCCTCCCAAAAACATCAGTCGAAGTTCGCCTAATTATATCATACACTGAACAATTTTTGAACCTTGTCGGGGAATGCAACAACCGCCACGTTTGGAAGATGTTTACTTTAGTTACTTGATGAAATATTATTCTGAAAATAAACGTTAGTTGTTGAACAGACCGAGTGGACCGTGAATTTTTCTAAAAGTAAGAGATTCTAGAGGAAAATTATGAAACTAAAACATCCTACAGGTTTTAAACTGAATGTTTCATTTTTTACGAAGAATGAAATTGGTGATGCATGTATTGTCCATGGCGGGGTTTTAGGCGTATTCTTAAAATAAAAGTAATCAAAGTTTAGGTAATTTGGAGACTGAACTTGGCCAATGTCTAAACTCTATGATGTGGTAAAGGCTATAATTCAAAATTTTCATGATACTTTCTTTTATTTGGTTTGTAGTGTATTTAGTAAAATTCCATTCGAAATTTGTATTTTATATTTTAAGTCGTTTTCTCTAACTTTTAACATGTCGATGTAATTTGCTACATACAGCGTGACCCATTTGAAATGGAAGCACCCTTGTAAAACCTATATTTTACATTAAAATCAAACCAATTTTTTTGAATATATAGTGGATCAAAAAGTCTACTTTCACACAAAATTTCAGAAGATCATCTAAATTTTCAAGGCACACTATGATTATTTTTCGAGGTCGAAACTAATAAAATTTTATTAGCAATTTTTTGGCTGTAGCCAAAATTTCATTCAAATATGTTTGTTAATAAAAAAGCTATGAGTGAATTATTTTTCAAACTTTACCGTGCATTATTTCATAAATCCGTTTCTTACAATATCTATTCACTAAGGTAGATCAAAATTTATAAAAAGAAAACAACTAAAAATTAACTAATCTTATTATTAAGTGCCACCAAATTGCAAATAATCATTATTAACAAATCTAACTACATTTAAAGAGATGAATATAATAATAATATTTTGATCTACCTTGGACAATAAATGTTGTAAGAAGAAGAAGAAATACACTGTAAAGTTTGAAAAATTACTCTTATTAATAAATCTATTTGAATGAATTTTTGGTTAACGCCGTTTTAGGACCTTCTGAATTCAGTGGCGTATTTTTTCTAACTTTTTATTGTTGTTTTTACTATTCCATTCAATACAAAGAAAATAAAATTTCCATTGTAATTACGTCAGATTTGCACACCAGAAGATTCTCAGATTGGACGAGATAATTTGAATTCCGTAACTTCACCATCGGCACGGATAGAACATTTAAGCCGAAAAAAATCGGACGTAATGGACTTGAACATTAATATGAATTAAAGTTCCTCCACGAACAACGCACCAAGGCGACATCTCGAAAGCTGCAATTCAAATGCAATTTGCGAAATGATTACACCGCATTTTGGTGACGTTCCGTTTCCGCACGAAAAAACTCGGCCAATCAACGTTACGGTTCGTTCCCAGTTGAAACTGTGGTCACACCGATCGTTTCTTATTCTGTGGACATTCGAGTCTCCGTTTACAGTGCTTGTTTGCCTACAAATAAGATCAGTGGCATCGGTTGACCGTTCGAGGTGGCCTCTGAATTAAATAATAAGTTCTCATGTGATAATCTCTGAAAGCTTACATCGACAAATAGTTGTGTCTGTTTGCGCAATCGATTCATTCGTTCCACATACGGGAGTAAATATTTTTAGTGCGCATGTATATACGAGAAATATGAAATGTTTGCGGAGTAATCATGAGTATAAATCCGTTTAACTAATTAATGCGCGATATAAAAAATTATATCGCGCAAAAGCGCGCTAATAATATTTTGTTTATTTTGCCGTGGGATTTTTTTGGTTTTATTATATACTGGATGGCATCAGAAGATACACTGTTTGCTATTTCGAAGGGTAGTGATACAAGATGAGACACAAATAGTGCCGGGCAGGCAGAAACATGTTCGTTGGCTAATGCATTTTCTCCTCACATTGATTTTGTCGTGAGTGATTTCATCGACACCATGAGCTATATTAGCATAATCTTTAGTTATTGTTTTTAGACACTTTGTTACACACATCCTATCTGTAATTGATGAAAGAATCATAGCAAGCACATGAAAGATTTTATAAAAGATTGCTGTCGCACCGCCAGTGATTCATCCCCTACGACTTATCCTGGGGGTTCTGAACGCATATATAATCCCAAAGAGACTTCGCCATAACTTTTCCGACTGATGGAATCGTCTTCGCCTTCTTTGGTGCACGTTCACTGGAAAAAACCATTTTGCCGACTGACTTTTGGTTTCTGGAGTGTAGCGCTGTATCCATGTCTCATCTACAATCACATTACGCCGCAGAAACTCAGTCCTATTGCGCTTAAATATAAAATAACATTACTTTGAAGTTATCACGCGATTCCGGCTTCGATTAATCGTCAGCAGACGCGGCACCCATCTTGCCGATAGCTTTATTATACTCAATTTTTCGTGAAGGATGTTTTGCACACGTTCAGTTGAGATGTTTACTATATTAATAATCTATATAATCTTCATTCGGTGGTTTGCTAACACGATATCATGAACCTTATTGGTTATATCGTCGGCAGTCAGCTTAATGGAAGAACCTGGTTACTCGTCATCAAAGACGGACGTTCGACAACGCTTAAATTCATTACCAGTATCTGATAGTAGTCATCGAAAATATATGGCCCTTATAAACTGCATCCAACTTCTCTTTGATTTCAGCACACATTTTCCTATGCCAAAAAAAAAAATCGAATCACAGACCGGTATTATTCTTATTCCATGATTCCCCAAATTCACAAACTTGTTCAGTTTCAGCAGCTCTCAAAACAACATTACTCGATGAATCCCTCCGAAATTTTGACAGACATCGACTAAAGAATAGTACTCACAGTGGGTAATGCAGATGTTGACACAAAGCGCCATCTGTCTCCAAATACGGGTACTTCTTATACCATTCTTATACTTATTTTAACCATTTTTATTTACTTTTGTGAGGCTGCTACTATATGTAAAGGAGGATTGACTAATTTAAAGAAAGAAGGTATCAGTAAAATTGCACGTCGAACGTTTATAATTACAACGCCATGAGAAAGTGAGGCTTTTTGGGTGTGTTGCTTTATAGATTCACAAGTACCCAAGGCAAAAGAATTACCAAGAAGAACGTTTGTAATCATTTCGCCTTGGGTAGTTTAGAAAAGCTGTATAACGTACCATCCGAAATATTTTAGTTCAACAGAATTGAAGCAAAAGTTCTTCTGCTGAAGGCAAAAGAAGAAAAATAAAATCTACCCTATGGCATGGAAACCATACTCCGTCCATCGTCTTTGTTTGTCGTCCTTTACTGAATGTTTCACTTTGTGCCACATACAGAACATCAGATTACTTCTTACAACAAGTAAAACTTACTATAATCTTTATATCTTTTTGCAGTAGTATATTGCGAACTTCTGAAATTAATATTACTAATAATACTACACTTGCATTTGTAAGAGACAGTAAGAAAAAGAGTACTTCCTTTTAGTGTGTATTACGTGAGCGTTATTGTTATAAAGATAAAACAGATCCGAGAACAAAGGCAGTTTCAATTAAACTACAAGCAGAGAAAAAGTTTCTTGCATCAATAAAATAGATTTTCTTAGAAAAATCAGTCTCTATGCAAGAAAATATTTTTATTTCAAGACTATAAAAATAAGCTTGGTAGGCGTACTGCTGTACAACGCTAGGATACAAATCTGGAGAATAGCGGGGTGAAACAGCGGGTAGTGTTGCAATGGAACTCCTTTTTAATTCATCAGAGTTTTCGCTGTTTATTTGACGCTGCTTATTTGACAACAGTTGAACAAAAATAAAAAGCAACTTGCACTGAAGTCAAGGAAGCCAGCGAAATCACATTTAGAAGATAAAGAATAGGAATCATTAATTCGATAAATGTACTAATCAACTATATGATTTGGTTACAAAATTGATATTAACATAAAATACAAACCTAAACAGTTTTTAAACAATTCTTTAAAATGTATTTACACATAACGAATTATGACCACGAAATGCCAATATCGCAATGTTATAAATATAAAAATTCAATTTAAAAAAAAATCGTGTTTTAAAAACTGATGCTTCTTTCCATAAAAAACCTTAAAACTCTTTTTGACGACTTTATAAATAATGGCTATCCTATAAAGCTAGTCAGTAGATTACTTAATAATTCCCAAGTTAAGGACATTACACATCGTGATGATGGGTTGGAAGACGATTTCATCAATTCTACCAAAATTTAAACAATCTACGGAAAAGGATCAATCAATAAATACAGTCTACATGATACGCGGGTGTATCAAATATAAACATGATTAGTTTGTAAAAAATTTCTAACTTTAACTAAGCTTACAAATATATATTATTCTTCTACATACTCTCTCGCCCTAGAAGTACATTTTTCCCATCGGATTGGGAGCTTTTTTTATTCCATCATGGTGTAGCCATTGGAGCACAAACGCTTCCACCGCTTCGTTGTCGTCGAAACGATGGCCTCCAAGTACTTCTTTGAGGAGTTCAAAAAGATGGAAGTCACAAGGTGACAAGTCTGGACTATAGGGTGGATGTTCCAGCGTTTCCCTTCCTAATGCATCCACGTTTTGCATCGTGGCGTTAGCCACATGAGGCTTGGCGTTGTCATGCTGAAGAATGACACTTCTGGCTGATTGCTTCTTCCTTTTCCTTCGAAATGACAATATTGCGCATTAATTGTGCGTCGATGGTGGAGAAAATAAACGTGAAAAGCACCTTGGCGATCAAAAGAAAACTGACCTCGGTCACATTTGTCCTTGGGCGGCGATCATGGCTTTCGTTCTCGACCTTTTCACGCCCTCCAGAAAATTTTTTGTGCCATGCAAACACACGGGTTCTTGACGGGGTGTTATCTGCGAACTGTGTTTTTAATCGCCGCAAAATTTCGGTTGGGTTCATCCCCTTCTTGGCCCAAAACTTGATGATAATCCGCTGCTCCACGGAGACATGCACTTCTTTCTCGAATAATGGAAAAAAACCCTAAAGTTAATAATTAAAATTAGGAACAAGTGAATGAACGAATGAAAAAGTATTTTACATGTTACAGTATAATGAAATTATTTCTTTAACAATGTAATTAAATAGGGTTTATTTTTACGTAGTTTAATAATTAATGAGTTAATATTTATGTTTATTTATCCTTTTTATTATTATTATTTATTATATATTAAAAAAAACTATAGCTAATTTAATACACGTGGTAAATAGTAATAAAAAGAAAAACATATGACATTAACCGGTATCTTTTGAAAATTTTATGAAGCGTTGTATGTTAAAGGTTATATCATTGTATGGGTAAGTGTGGTATCTGCATTCCGGATCCGTCGCTACTATCTAGGACGGCATGACTGTAACTACTGGCACTAAGTGGCGCCAGGAAATATTTCAGTGCTGTTTTTGAAGATTAGTGGCATAACCTGAGAGATGTAATAGCACTGTGCGCAGGAGTAAAAAGCGTTAGTACTTTTCTCTTCTGACATTGTTGTTGCCGGTAGTGATTCCATCAATACCATAAGTTATGTATTAGCATTATCTTGGTTATTGTTTCTAGGCACTTTTTCATGTGTATTTCTACATTAAGTACACCTTTGTTTGAACATTATTCCGTAGATAAACCTCAACCTTAGCATTTTTAAAATCACAAGCAATAAATTACTGCATTATGTACGGATATGTTGCGCTGTTTTAAACAAAGTAAGTGCAATTAGTAATGTGGATATAAATAATATGCATTTTAAGAATTCTAAGTGCTTTGCTTTAAGAAAATGAAACTATTGATTTAGGAGCAATACCTAAACGCTTTCTGGAACTAAGAAAACTATTCATTATCCTTAAGAAAATATTGTTTTGTGTTATAACGGCAATTTGCTTATACTAAAAATCGCTTTCTTCAAATTTTCTGCAAGATTTTCTTGAATCAAGTTAACAAATGCTTTAAACAAAGAAATGCAATTATTTCATTACAAGTATATATCTATTTCTCTTAAGCTGAGAAAGAAAACGCTAAGAAAATATTTCTTTTGATTTAAAACAGTTATTGTATCGCGGATAATTGAAACAGTAATTGTCTTGAATTGAAGTAAACGTTTCTTTGCGTGTAGTGCTTGTATTTCCATTATATTATTTTAATTTTTCTCCAATTTAGATTATTCGGCAAACACATTTAAAGTGTGTGCAACCTGTTCTATACGCCATTTTTTAGAAATTGATATAGTGACAAAAATGACAAGCACCAACCTTTCTTAGCATAAAAGGAAGAATTTTACAATATTGATGAAGAGCGGTCAAGAATATACATTAATTACATCCGAGATTCCAAATACATACTACTAATTCTGTATGGATAATATTATGCAGCAGCTCGTCAATGTGACAGTAATTTTGTTACCTACGCCAATATCAAAATTAATTAATTGGGTTTGATTAATTACCTTGATCTGCAACTATCCTTTTGGGAAGAACAACAATATTCCACCTGTGCTGTAATTTGCACAAATACATATAAATGTGGAATATATGGATTTAAATTGCTATACAGAATTTGTTTGATTGAATCCGTAGTTAAGATTTCCTTTGATATATCATTACTAGAGCGAGGTAACCGTCGGCGTTTCACCGGAGTAGAGGGCTGTGTGCAAAAATCCCCTTGTTTATTTTTCGATCAGTTTAGGAAACGGGAGCGTGCGTTGTATTTTATGTTACGTGTTATTCGTTAAAAATATATAATTATTAATTTAAAATGTGTAATAAAAGCAACCCTTTGCTGGCGCAGTAAATAAGTTTAATTGTGACTTTCCGTTTGTAAAGTGTGCGAGAAATATTTGATGAGCTGAGACAATTCGGACTGTAACAAACATGCAAATACTGAAGAACATAGGAATAGAAAAAAGAACGTGCCAACGAGAACTGCTCTTATCTTCGATTACTTGTCATGATGATAACCTGTAATTCGTTACTTCGTTTACTTGAAAAAGAACCGTTTCAGAACTTTTGGTAAAAGTTGAACTCCGAGTTGAACTTGCGAACTACGAAAACGGCACGTAAGACGCGAAGAAGTGGAAAAGAAAATCAAATCTACATTAAAAAAATTAGTTGCTTTAGCTATGTGTTGATGAGACAACAGATTGTAAAGGAAATTCTGTTCTAAATGTTATAGTACGTGTACTGGACCTTGGAAACCGACAAAAGTGTACTGGTGCAGAAATTGTAAGGGTCATAGTAGGTTAGAAAACTTTCAATTCTAACCACGTCAACTGTTAATGTTTATGTGCGATGGTACGTTCGGTGGGCCGTTCTCTTCTTGAATATGGTTGCAAGTGTTTATATGTTACGTGCAAAGTGCATCGGCGAACATCGTTGAACGAGACAACTGTGGAAACATATTTAATGTTGTCAACTTGTTACGACCCTTATCCAGTGGATGATAATACTGATAATGGTGCTTCTATTTTTAATGTTGGGTAATTTCGATGCAACCCGTCAACCTACTTTATAACGCTGCTTAAGAGGGTTCTGTTATTATTATTCGATTTATTACTTATTTTTTGGTATTGTACTTACTGAAACAAGCGCACGCCTATGCCGCGCAGAGACATTGCCTCCCATTAATCATTACAACCCCAGGAAATGTAATAAGTAAACTTTATAGTACCCTTATGTACATACCTTCTTTTGTTGATATACGCTAACATGATTAAATGATATCAATAAAACAAAACAGAACGACACGCTATACCTTTCTAATTCATTTTTACAACGCTACAAAGTCTGTAGATGTGGATGTTTCTCCTTAGATAACAAAGCATGCATATTAATATTAAATTCCTAACTGTTCCTGCCACAACAGCTTAAAGTCAAATACATTCTAGAGACACATGCAGTGTCACAAACGTGAGTGCAATTATAAGTAGTGTTGGTGTGTGTGGCGCCAAGATTACTTACTTGATCATCAGTATATTCGCGCATTTCTTTTGTTCAACTGAACAAAAACAAACAAATGTCAGTGTTAGAACGAATACATAAAGCTTTCAAAACTTTATACCGAAGGAGTGGCCGTTGTCATTTCATCATTATGCTTAACATAGATTGCGCGTTGTATCTGGGAAATGAAGGAAGTAATGCAATTGATGATCCTGTGAATCTACACTTACATGCTCCCTAAAAATAATCTAAAACCTATTTTAAATTCCCCACCTCAACAACCATGAATTCAAATTTAAAAGATATCAGAGCCAACGTTCGTTATAATAACCATTTGGTAGAGATCTCGATCGAAGAGACAAGAACTGTTGAATATTCAAATGCGCCGAACACTTGTGTGGTTGAAAATTGTCCTTTCCCCCTAATACAATTATCGCAATATCCCACCACTTCCATATTCTTATTCTAATTAAGGAGAAGTAGTTAGTTCTTTCCGACGACTTTTTTCACTCTCCTTCTTTGGATATTATCCTTTACTTAAAGACCAAGAATAAGATGTAAATTTGTAAAATGGAATTACCGAAAATTCGTTTAAGGAACTCTTCGAAAATATGCTAATTTGCGGCGGAACTCCCCCACTGCTAAATGTTTAATTCCGAATCAAGTTCGGCTTGGGGTTTATAGAATTAAAGTATGACTTAGATATTGAATTTGGTTCGAATAATGGACGAGTGCCCTTCGTATGTTTTCTAACTAAACATTGATGTATTCTGCGAGCCGAATTAAGGCTTTAGAAATTGTGTTTATTGCGTAATATTTTTATTACTTTGGAAGATCTCATAGACATTTTTCAATAAACTTCGTCAATATTATGCTTCTCTAACTCTTTACTAGTCTTTAGGAAGCACGCCCAATGCATTAACTTTATATTACAGCATAATATCAGGAATCCCTTGCCTTTGTTTATGTGGATAACATTATTGGTTGCATGAATTAATTTAGTTTTCTTTACAAAAGAAAGCCTAGAAAAGAAGTAGTAAAATATTTTGGTGCACTATTTTGTAAATGGCATACCATATCTTAGTTTTTTTTAAATGAAGTAGTGTATATATTTTTAATTTAATTTGTGACATAAATGTTTTAATAAGTATAATCCTAAAACGATTTTTTCTAATATGGCGTATTTCGCCAGTACACTTTTTTAGTCTTATGCTAGCTAATAAGATTGCAAATTTCGGTTTAACAGGATCTAGTACTCGTACTATAACATTCAAAATATTTTTTTTACAATCTGTTGTCTCATCAAGACATAGTCACAGCTGTTTACCTTTTAATTCTGCTTTGATCCTATTTTCGATATCTTTACGTATACGTGGTAGCTCTTTCCGTAACGCTGTCCGTGATGGTAAGTTCTACTCGGGATTGTATGTACGTTAAAACTGTCGAAACGGTTCTTTATCGAGTAAGCGAAGCGGTAGACCACAAGCAATAAACATCAAAGGTAAATCCAACTTAAATTGGGTTTGAAGTGGCACGCCATTTTTTTTTTTCGTTTTTGTGCTGTACACTATTTATATATCTTTTACAGTCGTCTTTGTTCCAGCACATTAAAGGTATTTTGCAAGCTCTATAGAATACTTTAGATCCATTATAGTTCAAATCCGGAAATTCATTGATAATTTTAGTGACTTTATTAGCCAGCGGTCGTTTATTTATCTCTATAATTACGATTAACACTGCGAAGGGTTGATGAGAAATAGTTGCAATAAATCAATAATTTCATTCGCTGAGGTTGCGTCGTGGGCGCTGCAACCTCACTTCTAATCTGGCGTGAAGTTCTCTCCCCGGCCTAATAATGAGGATCATAACGATGGTCAATACGGTAGTAGCCGTGAATATTATAAGTAGCCGGGCCTGATAATAGGACATCGACCATAATAATCGTCAATTTACAAACAAAACCTTGTATGCTAGCCTAAAAGGAATAATAACGAATTATTTGTTGTCAATCAACCAAAGTAGCGCCAGTAATTTTTAAGTTTACACAAAGATAAGTGATTCAGATGTATAAGTCTATTTTCCGATGTAGAGGAATTGAAAATGTGGTGTCTTCACTTTTCCCCAAAAAATCTGGTCCTCTGTACAACTTGACGTTCAGCGGTTACGAAGATTGATATACTCGTGAATGCGAAGAATATAAATAATGAGAAAGTACTCCTACCTTATTTTGACGAACTACCTAAAAGTAAAAAATCATCTTCCCTTTGGTCATCGTAAGCAAACAATACTATAATGGTAGAAGTGTTTTCTTACATCAAGAAACTAGGTTTTCTTGCAAAAATCGGTCTTTATTCTAGAAAATATGTTTATTCGAAGTGAATTATTTAACCTTAAGTTAAGAAAATATTTGGTAAGTATTACAATTAACAAAAATCATTTAATTTAAAAATTAATAATATTTAACAATATTAGTTTCATACATAAGAAATGTGACTACTTACAAAAAGATATTACATTAACCGGTATCTTTTGAAAATGTTTATGAAACGTAGTAGAGCATTGCACGGTCCTATTTTTTACGGCCCGGCCCGCCCATGGCTCGTTACAGTATGGAGTGGGCCCGCCCGGGCCGCCCGTTGCGTTCATTACCTCGGCACAAGGCCCGCCCGGCCCGCCCGTTAGGAAATTTAGGCCCGTTTGACCCGCCTAAGTTATTTTAGCCTGTCTAAGTAATTATATCTGCACTGTCTATTTCTATACATTTTTTAATTACTACATTATAATGAATAGAATGAAACATTTATTTTGTTTGTTTTTGTATACTATATTGTACATATGAAATCAAAAGAAAACGAAACATAATATTGCATACATTAAAATTCGATGCATTTAATAAAACATTCTCGGCCCGTCAGGCCCGTACGATTTTAGGCCCGGCCCGCAATGAAAAGAGACGAGGCCCGCCCGAGCCCGCCCGCGGGCCCGGGCGGGCCGGGCGGGTCGGGCTTTTTCTAGCCCGTACAGTGCTCTAAAACGTAGTACGTTAAAGGTTATATCGTTATATGGGTAAATATGGGTGTAATTGAAATTAAGTAATATATGTAAATCAACATTATTCTATTTTAACAATATATCATACTAAGAATGTGTTACTTACAAAAGATTTACATAACCGGTATCTTTTGAAAAGTTTATGAAACGTTAGTAAAGCATTGCAAGCGTTAAAAATTCACGACAGATCAATGTCCGTTACAAGTATGGAGTTTCGTTAACCGGAAACCAACCGTTGCGTTTCTTACTGCAAAAGGCCCGCCTTGGAATTAAACGCACGTTATGAATTTAGGCGGCTCCGTTTATATACCCCAAATTTACTAAGCAAATAATTTATCACAGTTGTCATATTTTTATGTTTTCCTATAATAGAATGATGGCAACGTAATATAAATGAATTATGAATCAAGTTAACAAATTCCTTAAACAAAGAAATACAATTATTTCACTACAAACATATGCTTTTCTTAAGCGGAGAAAAAACAATAAGAAAATATTTCTTTTAGCTTGAAACAGTAATTCTATTGTGGATAATTAAAACGATAATTATCTTGAAGTGAGGCGGACGTTAGCACCAGAAATTGCAGTATCTAAATGCGGGATTTTCGTTTAACTACAAACATCTTCTTTATTTTCAGTGTTAGGTAAATGCATCGTTATATAAATACGTTAGATATAAATTCCCTATACGGTGGATACAGAAAAGAATACATATATAGTGTTACTTTTAAAAAATTACGTTTCTGGTGTTCAATACTGAACACGCTGTATACTTCGAAAGCGTTCTAATGCAATATCTAGATAGATGTATGTAATTTAATCTTGTCAAAATTTGCGCTAGAATGTATCTGCATGTCGGATTTTTGGAAAATAAATAGATGTATCTAAATTTGGGCGATCATAAATATGTACATATATCGAAATCTGTTAGAAATAGACAGATGAAATCCATATTATATTGGTTTTATTCTAAATGGAGAAACCAAATATGTAATAATATATTCCATTTAAAATAATGAAGTAAGCGTCTGGTTTGCTACTTATAGATCATACTGTTTTGTCACCAGAAAATTTTAGCATCTTACTATTTACATAATAGGCACAATTTTCCAATTTCAAAAGGTTGGGTTACTGTACTTCAGAACTGCTACTATTAAATAGTTCGCATAGTTTATGCGATGTTATGGTATTTATTGCGTTTAGTAAAAGAAGTAGCAATAACTAGGACTTATGTCGATTGAATTATTTTTTTTTCTAGTATGGCCAAGCATTCCTACAATACCGAGCTACCAGGTTTACCTTGTTGAACGACTTTGCGCTGGCACGATTTCCTGATTAGATCATAAAATACAATAGTCCGTGGAAAGATTAAATTTATTACGTCTATGCCTCTACGCGATACTTTCCTATTGACCAAGATAACGCATCGATACGTAGTAAAAAACCAACACGTTAGCCTTGATGCGGTCGCATTGAAACAATAACAACAATATTTACGGGGGTCGTTCCAGACACGAATTCGCGTGAATAATGAATGGATATCTGCCATTAAAATGTAGATCTTCTTTTCTTCTTTTTTCTCGTTCTCCTTCGCTGTACAGCGGATACTTCCATTCGTCGTGCCGGAGGAATGAAATATGATGATGGAATTTTTTCTGTGTTGAATTTACGAAGTTTAAGTGTGTAAGAATACTGGGGTCATATACGAGGTGTGTCGTTAGGTCGTAAATTCTCTCCTCCTCTTCGTTATTAAAAGATAAAGGAGGTCGTTGCGGATGGAATAAAATAAAATTTGTTACTGAGGGTGCTGGTAATTTGAGATAAATTTATTGTAGGATGAATATATTTTCGACAATGTTTAATTTCTGTAACAACTTCGTTTCAGGATGATATCACACCCATAAATAATAGAAATGCACTATGTTTGCATAGATATAAGCAGCAGTATATTGAGTAAATTATTTGCTTATATAGATGTATTTGGTTCATATCTAACGTTAAAAAAGTTTTCAAAATAGTACTTGGTTATCTCTTAACCCTCCATTAGCGTGGTGATGTAAAGTCGCGCCAACGGTGTGATGGGGTGTCATATCCCACAACAATTTAGATTTTTTTAGTAAATGACTATAAAAAAAACAGTTTTTACGTAACCAAAATCAATGCTAATATAGCTGGTATTGGTGGAATCACTCCCGGAAAAAATAGTGTGCGAGAGAAAAGTGTTGCATCAGCGTGGATTCGAGCACAATCCTTTCTCATCGTTGTTATTCACTTCTCGGGTTTATACCACCAATCTCTATAAACAGCACTAAAATATATTTCTTGGCGCCACCTATTGCCAAGAGATATAGTCATGCCGTCTAGAAAGTAGCGACAGAAACGGGAGTACAGATGCCCGCCACCTCTCGAGCAGCTCATGGGCTGCTTAACGCAAGATGGCGTTGCGCCTGAGCGCTACGGGATCTGCACTCGTAAACGATTCCTCAACCTTACCATGATGTATTAAAAATACACATGAAAGAAGTGTCTAGTGACAATAACCAAAATTAATGCTACTTTAGCAAATTGTATTGGCGGAATCACTCCCGGCAGAAACGGACATATTTCTGCCTACACGGCGTCATCCAGCGTCGCTGCGAGCACAATCCTTTCTCACCGTTGTTATTCACTTCTCGGGATTATATCACCAATCTCCACAAACAGCACTAAAATATATCTGTTGGCGTCACCTAGTGCCAAGAGATATAGTCATGCTGTCTAAGAAGAGACGACAGAAACCGTAGCTTTTGCGCTTTAATATCTTTTAGTAGTGAAGTTAAAAAAACCGCAAATTATTGTAAAATGGAATTTATTTAAAAATATCGTTTATTTTTAGAAAAGGTACTCCTTACAGACGAAAAAAAAAACAAAATTTGTTTAATAAATTTTAAATAACTAACCATAACTAGTTCTAATACAATATAAGCAATTTCTATTAATAAATCGTATTTATTTCACAATAAAATAAAAATTAATTAAACACTACTGTAGACATATAATTACACTTTGTCAAAGGTAAAACAATTTTCTCGGAACGTATCTGAATGTGTAAGGGATATAGGTACTATACACGTATCTTGATTGCTGGAGTAAATAAAACATTTTTTTTTGTTTTCTGCCTTTTAAAACTGGGTGCTTCAATAAATCCTCGACTCGTTTGTTCTGTAGCCTTCCTTCTTTAGTTTGAGCTATAGGTCGCATACCCAGATCTTCTAGAAATTGCCTTCTTTTGAAAGGATATTGTTTCGTATTTGCTTTATATGTCAGAAAAGCATTTATTGCAGTTTTAGCTGGAAATGGAAAAAATAACGTTGTTTCTGATAATGCTGTAGTTGGCTGACGTTTGATTTACTTGATCTACACCTCCTTTGGAGGAATTATAGAAGTCAATGTTTTGTGATAACATCTTTATTCCTGATTTTTGCAGAATATTGTCACATGTACAGTAGATTGTCTCATGTAGAGTAAAAAATAAAATAATATCTTTTGATTGTCGAGGGACAGGAAACAGCGGTAATTTGTTCTTTAAATACAAATAGTGAACTAACACCATCTCTTTTCTTTATGTTTGGAAAGTCACCTGGAATCTGTGTTTTATTTTTTCGGAATGTAAGCGTATGAGTAGTCTGGGCAAACAGCGGTAACAGTCAGTATGTGGTGCGGAGTCGGCGATTATTTATTTCACGCGTTCACAGTGTCAGTACTAAATCGATTCTGTATGCGAGTAGTTCTGTGTATATGTAGGCTGTCGTAACTTATTTCGTAATTGTACGCTTATGTTTGCTTTAAAAATGTCGCAGTTAGGTACGTCGCGAAAACGACCAACGGCAGACAATGGCGACCAATGGTCGAGAAGCCATTGTCAACGTCACATCGAAAGCAAACAGCATTCTTCTGCCAAAAGTGACATACGAGACCAAGAAAAATTTACATTTGATTTATGTGTTACTCTTATTTTATGCAATCTATCGTTTCGTTTACTAGACAAAGAAGCATTTGTCTCCTTTTGGAATTAAATATGCGGACTGTAAATTACCTAGTCGGACATCGATACGAAATGTAGTGCCATTTGCTCGTGAACATATAGAAAAAAGGAATGAAAACGGAATTGAAAGATAAAAAACTGTGGTTGTGTGTGGACGAAACAACAGATCATCAAAAACATTCTGTGGTTAATGTAATGGTACGTACAATGGAACCACATCGACCGTCATCCTCCTTCTTACTTTCTTCCAAAAGAGTTATAAATTGTACTGCCGATGAGATTTTAAATGTGGTGTTGAACTCATTGAACAAATTTGAAGTTTCAACTAAGCAACTTTTATTGTTAATGAGTGATGGTGCCGTAAACATGCATTCTTTGGGCCGATCTCTTAAAGAACACAGTGGTAACTTCTTACATGTAACGTGTAAAATCCATACTCTAAATCTTGCGGCACAAACGATTCCTACATGTTTTCCACTAGTAAATGCATTGATTGCTAGTACAATATTATTTTAAATATGCAAATATAACATCGCTAGATGTCGAACGGTAGTTTTCGGCATTAAAAAACATTTATTCCGCACGTCGTACTCACTTGACTGAAACAGCTGCGGAAACATATCTAATGATTCAAATATTTGTGATTTCACGGAAGACTTTTAAAGCGGTAAGTGTTTCAGCACGTTTTATAATTTATTTCTTACCTTCCATTTTGTGTGTAAACTTTTATGCGCTCGCCACGCCTCTGGCTGTTACCGCATATTTGCCCAGGTTACTTATGAGTGTTCAAAATCTCGATCATCAAAGGATAGCTCGTGCACCAGTTGTCGAGTTACGGTTTGTTCCAGATATTAGTATTGATACTGGACGTTTAACGGTACCTTCCTGTTTATTGCTTAATCCAAATGGATGTCATATCTTCTATTTCTTCACTGGTTTCACTTTAACGCCTAGGTTTTTTTCATTTAGCAGTTTTTCTTTTTTTTTTCTTTAAGTTCAGATAATTCGAAAAACAAGTAAGACCTCATAAATAATAAATGCATAACATGGTGTTTCATATTTTTCCACCAGCTGCCTAAGGTTGATATGGGAGCTTAATATTCAGGTATGATCCCTATTTAATTGATTAATCCTTGCTTTAAATTTCTAGGTAGTTAGAAAGTAAGTCAGATTACTTAAATTAAATCTTAGTTTGCTTTATATAAGATTCTATCTAATTTGAACTTCTTAAGAAGCTAATAAATAACTTTAGTGGGAGCTTAACCTTAACTAAAGGTACCTGATTTTTCTTGGCTGCCTTGCCATTGTTTTCGACTGCTACCTGACAGGTACAGTCAGCACTTTCTACTTATATTTAGTAGAAAAATGAAATGAAAACTTTGTTTTTGTAGTGAGAAGCGGTTAATTTTTCTGTGGTGCAGGTTGTTAGGTTGTAAATTCTAAGTAAGGAAGGATTTGATCAATGGACTCATAATGTGGAGCTACCATTCGCCCTTGAAGGGCATCTAGATTGGATAACGAGAATGGAACCACTTATCACGTCAACATTTCGAACCTCAGTACATACAGGGGTTTAGAAGGATATGAGATGTAGTAATTTGTAGAGTTTGTTAAAAAGGCGGTACCGGCAGTGGCGCACCGCATAAAAGTAGGTACGTAATATACAATATTAGTGAAAATAATATTGTTACCTTTTCCTGTCGTCTTGATGTCCACTGTAGCAATTGGTAACTGCCCTGGTAAGCTGCGTAGAATTGCAACATCAGCAACGCTTTCATTGTCAATTCATTCAGCCGTCGACGGTGTTGTGAATACGTTATCGTATACTTCGAAAATGATCGTTCGACATCCAGTGAAGTAAGATTTGCAAATGTCAGATATTTCTTTTCCTCATCTGGGCTCTTGATTTTCAGTTATAGACCGAACCCTTTGTAAATCGGGATTTTTCGTTAAAATTGCACCAAATTTTTGGGCAACATCGACTCCTATAGTGTTCGTGAAGTTTTCTAGAGCGGCTTGTAAATTCTTTATGCAATTTAATGCGTCTCGTGCACATAAGTGACTGTTTTCTAATTACTCAATAGCTTGTGCAACTTCAGAATAGTGCATGGAAATTTCATCTATTTGTTGTTGAACGTCCGAATTGGAAAAACGTTGCTGACTATCTCGAACTGCTGCAGAATCATTTGAATCATGTTTCAAGATGACATTTTTCACTTGTGAAAAATATTTCCGATAGTAAGATACTGCCTGGGGCCATGTTCTCCATCGCGTTATTACAGGCTGAGGTGGTGGTGGTAATTTCGGACACAATTGTTTGAATACACGGATGTACTTGGGAGATTTGATGAACACTTTTTTGGTAGATGCTATTAACTTATCCACCATCGGATACTTCTTTCGAATGGTTTCTGCTGCGAGGTGACATGCGTGTATGAGGCACGTTATGTGAAGAAGAGTCGGAAAGCGTATTTTCAACATCCTACGAACTCTCAGCATTGTTGCGGCTCCGTCAGTAACGAACATTGTGACTTGGGTTCCTGTGATACAAAATTGTCTCAACGAATCTTTTATTATCTTAACAACGGTTTCTGCACTAGTTTTTTGAATCGTTTTGCTGGATAACAACAGTGAAGCTGGTGGACCATCATGTTTTAAAGGACGCGCTACACCATGAATGAAGCTGTGTTTTTGAGCATCAGTTGTTTCATCCACACATAGGCAGATTTTCTTATTTCTCAACTCGTCTTTTATACATTCCTTTACTGTTCCTTGCACACGTGGCAAATTGTATCGTAATTGCATAGATGTTGGCAGCTTCCATGAGGGAACGTACTTAACCCAAAAAAGGCGAAAGTGTTCATTAGATACTAGATGTTCTGCGATGTTGCACACATTTAACATAAAAATAAAATCATATAAAAATTGCCAGTATGGAATACTGTTTCTTAAATTCAATACATAACGTTTACTTTTACAATGTTTTCTACATTGAAACCTATCGCGACTTAGCAATCCGCTGTTGCATATTGTGTAATAAATATGCGGACTTCTATATTCTAATCCAGGGAAATGCTTGAGATATTTATTCACATTCGAAGGGAACGTTACACCCTTTGGGCGTCCCATCTCCGCGTACTTATTTGGCGTGCAGCGTGCAACGTACTGTCGCTTTGAACTCTCTCGCGGTACTGTCGAGATCGACTACGAGTTGAAAATTACCCCTACCCACGCCGCTACCGCTACGCTACTGCCATCCGGTACCACCTTTTTAACAAACTCTAGTAATTTGTCATCCGACTGTTATTTTTATTACGTTTTACAGCTGGACATTCACGCTCCTACAACTTTAAACTGATGGATTTGAGATCTTTATTCGCTTAGGAGTAATAACTATGTGTGTGGTTTTGATAATTAGTGATACTTTAGTTTAACTATTCTGGAATTTAAGATTTGCAAGAAAATGTCAATTGCAAATCTTGCAAGAACTGGAATTAAGTTATGCTCACTGGCATGGACTGCGAGACATTTTGAGAAATTATTTTCATCTACCACGTACCGAAATATTTGATGCTATATCAATAATCACGCTATACTTAACATGTAGGTAAGTATTTTTTTATATATACGCTTAATATTCATGCAAATGTATTTGCACGATCGATTAGAATGAAGCCAACATGAATATCATGTAAATTTAAGCAGCAAGTACAAGTGAATCGAATGCATACACGTTTCGCACGTAGGTACTACTTATGTATCTCGGCGTACATTCTGTGCTCATTTTACTGTGTAACAAGTACGGGAGGATGTATAAATATGCTTCCATGTTAATAGTTCTCGAAAACCTCCAATACAACTCGTAAGTTAGAAACTGTTTATTGCACGTCGGAGATATTATTAGCTGGCGACATGTACCGTTGCTCGTTGGCAATTGTTACACCAGGTTGCGACGCAACGTACCGATAGGTAACACTTGTATGGTATTTTTAATGAAATGAGCGTTTCGTACGATGGGTGTGTAAGGCCGTGTACCTTGGATTACTTGATTAAGGGAATACGTAAAGTGGGAAATGCCATTCGGTTGTACGGTGTGCTGCGCATTACAGGAAAATGTATTGGATTTGCGGAGCATGAAGCTTACGCCGTCGCTTGTTTTGAGTAAAGTGCATTGGTACCGCAGAATAGTTTTATTTTTACTTCAAGATGTTGTAGAATATGCAAATGTATGGAAATGTTGATAGTTTGCACTTAGAATTTTAGCAAATATGCTCCTTCTTATAAAGATGGAAATGAGAAGTTATAACACTCGCTATTTTACTTAATTAACATAGTTTAGTTTGCCTATGGCATTTTTGAATAACAAAAAACTGTACATTATACACACAGTACGCTAAGATACATATGACCGTAATTTATTTATTTGTAACAATAACTATCTTAAGTGTTATATCATTGGAATCGTTAAAAAATGCGATTTTTATGAAGACATGGCCGACTATAGTTTCCATTAAAAAAAAACAAAGTTTTTGTCATACCTCAAAAATTATAGCTTAAATAAAAAGTTTGGTTAGACGGTCTTATTAGTAGAGTTTGTTAAAAAGGTCGTACCAGCAGTGGCGCACCGCATAAAAGTAGGTACGTAATATACAATATTAATGAAAAATAATATTGTTATCTTTTCCTGTCGTCTTGATGTCCACTGTGGCAATTGGCAACCGCCCTGGTAAGCTGCGTAGAATTGCAACATCAGCAACGCTTCCATTGTCGATTCATTCAGCCGTCGGCGGTGTTGTGAATACGTTGTTGTATACTTCGAAAATGATCGTTCGACATCCAGTGATGTAAGATTTGCAAATTTCAGCTATTCCTTTGCCTCATCTGGGCACCCTTGACTTTCAGTTATAGACCGAACCTTTTGTAAATCGGGATTTTTCGTTAAAATTGCACCACATTTTTGAACAACATCGGCTCCTATAGTATTCGTCAAGTTTTCTAGAGCGGCTTGTAAATTGTTTATGCAATTTAATGCGTGACTGTTTTCTAATTGCTCAATAGCTCGTGCAACTTCAGAATAGTTCATGGAAATTTCATCTATTTGTTGTTGAACGTCCGAATTGGAAAAAAGTTGCTGACTGTCTCGAATTGCTGCAGAATCATCTGAATCAAGTTTCAAGATGACATTTTTCACTTGTGAAAAATATTGCTGATAGTAAGATACTGCCTGGAGCCACGCTCCTCATCACTCTTCACGCTCCTCATCGCGCATTACAGGCTGAGGTGGCAATTTCGGACGCAATTGTTTGAATCCACGGATGTGTTTGGGAGATTTGATTGACTTTTTTGGTAGATGCTATTAACTTACCCACCATCGGATACTTCTTTCGAATGGTTTCTGCTACGAAGTGACAAGCGTGTATGAGGCATGCTGTGTGAAGAAGAGTCGGAAAGCATATTTTCAACATCCTACCAACTCTCAGCATTGTTGCAGCTCCGTCAGTAACGAACATTGTGACTTGGGTTCCTGTGATACAAAATTCTCTCAACGAATCTTTTATTATCTTGACAACGGTTTCTGCATTAGTTTTTTGAATCCTTTTACTGGATAACAACAATGGAGCTGGTGGATCATCACGTTTTAAAGGACGTGCTACAACATGAATGACGCTGTGTTTCTGAGCATCAGTTGTTTCATCCACACATAGGCAGATTTTCTTATTTCTCAACTCGTCTTTTATACATTCCTTTAATGTAACTTGCACACGTGGCAAATTGTATCTTAATTGGATAGATGTTGGCAGCTTCCATGAGGGAACGTGCTTAGCCCAAAAAAGACGAAAGTGTTCATTAGATACTAGATGTTGTGGGATGTTGCACACACTTAACATAAAAATAAAATCATATAAAAAGTGCCAGTATGGAATACTGTTTCTTAAATTCAATACATGACGTTTACTTTTACAATGTTTTCTACATCCAAACCTATCGCGATTTAGCAATCCGCTATTGCATATTGTGCAATAAATATGCGGACTTCTATATTCTAATCCAGGGAAATGCCTGAGATATTTAGTCGCATTCGAAGGAAACGTTACACCCTTTGGGCGTCCCATCTCCGCGTGCTTATTTGGCATGCAGCGTGCAACGTACTATCGCTTTGAACTCTCTCGCGGTACTGTCGAGATCGACTACGAGTTGAAAATTACCCCTACCCACGCCGCTACGGCTACGCTACTGCCATCCGGTACCACCTTTTTAACAAACTCTATTTATTAGCTACATAATTACCTACAACTATTTCCCTTGCCCTTTTTTTCTAATGTCATTAATTAATAACAGAGCCGTAGACAGCGAATGAAATAATAAAAAGAAACAGTTTTTTCAAGATATCTGCTTAGCCGTGTATTTTTTCCAAAACACAAGAGGTTCATTCAGTTGAGCTCGTGAAACTGCAATTCCCCATTTGACCGTCTCTCTGTCTCTGCTAGTTCCCGAGATCCCTATACTAAACTATCGGAAAAACCTCACCCTGTATACCGGGTGATTCAGCGTACCTGTTCCAGTGTAATATCTTTGTTGTTAAAAAAGGTATTGATTTAATTTTTTTTGCACATATTAAGTAGTTAGAATTTTAAATTGTCGATACCGAAGGTGGTTTTGTAGATACAGAATATAAAAGGAAAGCTGTAGACTTCCTGAAAAGTGGAAAGAAACAACGATATGCGTTAGCATCAGTTCAAAATTGCTTTAGGAAAGTGAAGTCGTTAAGCCAATTGTACAGATGGGAAGTGGCAATTCGAAAAGGCGGCACGAAATGCGAAAAGATAATGAAAATATCGGAGTACGTCTTAAGTTGACTTACAATTAGCATATACGCAAATCTGATTGTTCACGATATGGATTTATGAACTTGGGATTTAGAGGCTAATGAAGAAGTCAATCTAGAAAATTTTAAAGCCTCTGACACCTGGACATCTCATTTTAAAAGAGCCCACAAAATTGTTTCTAGAAAAATTATAAAATATATTAGTCGTTCGTTCGGAATAGACAGCAATACATTGGAAACTACTGCATCTGCTTTCTTAAATGAAGTAAAACCTTATTTATTTAAAGAATTGTGGACCGCAAAATACATTTAATGCAGATGAGAGCGGGTTTAATTTAGAAATACATTCAGGTTGTACACTAGCATTCATAGGAGTGAAGAGAATTTAACGTGCAGTGCAGTCAATTTCTGCCACAACACATAGTTACACAATCTTTCCGATGATATCAACGGCAGGTAAATTATCATCGCATCGATTTATTGTTTTTAAAGTGCTTGAAGGAAAATTTGATGCTAGAGTATAACAAAACTTATTTCAAGTAATGTTTGTTCTTTGATTTATAAACCCTTATGGCAGGCGAGTCATATTGTGTAAATATAAATATATCTGTACATCTTTTTAAAATTTTTAGGCTCCTAATGTATATGCTGCAGCATCTGCTTCAGGTAAATTGACCAGCCAATTGTTTAGCTTCTGGTTTACAGATATATACTTACGAAATACCAGCGTACGAAGCGTGCTGTTATTAGATGCCTGGAAAGGTCACTGTCCTACTTCATTAAAACCATATATTCTGGCCAATATCGGTGTCCAAATATTAGCAATTCCTAAAAAAACCACTGGTATGGTACGACCTTTGGACGTATACGGTTTTCGTGTATAAGAAAATTTTCAGACCTGGTATTCTCGAAAACCATGATATTGATATGTGACAACGGAATTATATAAATAAAATAGTCACCAATGCATAACCAATTATCTGCAGCCAGGTACCAAAATTTATTTGCATACGCTTGGTACAAAAGTGGATGAGGGACCAGGACATTTCAAACATCCTGTTCAATTTACTTTTTCTGCGGACACCGATGGTTTTCGTCCCCATTGTAGTGTATGTGATGCGACCGCCATTATCCGACGTTCAAGATGTACATATACAGTATTGGTGTTTCCAACATTTTTATATAGAATATCATTATCATCATGATGAATATGATACATAAGTTAGAAAACAGCACAGCTTAACAAAAAAAAAATTATGTTGCCGGGCGTTTTTAAACAAAATTAGGTTATTTTAAGCCTACTAAATATGAAAACGAGAGCAGTTTTGCTAGATTGGCACTAGTTCTTGAGATAACGATAATTTAGGATAGGGTGAGATGTAGGAATATTCGTTATAAGTGTGGGGTAGGTGAGAGGTTACAACGTAAACACGTGATGTATTTTGCTTCCTCCTACCGTTCTCTGTTCTATGTGTCGTTAGTGTTCAGTTGATATTGGCAGTTGACCCATTCAGGTTGTATAAATATTGCAATTTTCATAATTTTTACACGCGTAGTATTTTTAGTGTTCTACACTGCTCTGTAACACTTATGCAACAAGTATTGTGTTAAAAGTAACTTTTTTATGTTTGCCGTGCTTTAGGTAAGGATGTGTTTAATACAAAACAAACGTGTATGTATTTTCGTGTCTTGTTTTAAGAAAATATGAGCTCGACTGATGCTTCACGCAGAAGCTGTTTAGACGATCCCAATGTATTTTGTTATATTTGTGGAGAATATATTGTGGAAAAACAAAGGAAGAATATCACAGAGTTTGTGAAACAAACCTACCTCGCGTATTTTGGCATGCCACTTGGAGATCAAGTATGCAAAACCTGTGTAGAATGTTTGCGACAGTGGAAAAACCAGAAGAGGGAAAGTTTAAAATTTGGTGTCCCTATGGTATGGAGGAAGTCCAGTAATCACAATGATGATTGTTCTCGAATCAGCCAGACGATCTGTGCCGCATAGTGAAGACCATACCAGTATTTACTACATTGCCTGACCTACCTTCATCAGATGTTGAAGGAGTTCAGTACTTAAGTGATACTAGTGAAAGTGAATATAAAGGAAACAGTTCAAGGCCTCAACGATTCTCCCAAGAAGAACTGAATGATTTAATACGAGACCTAGGCCTCTCAAAGCAAGCATCTGAACTGTTCGCATCCAGATTACAAGAAAAACATTGTCTTGAGTCAAATGCCAAAATAACAGCTTACTGGACTAGAGAGATGAAACTTCTGCCTTACTTTAACGAAGATGAAGAACTTGTATATTGCAACAATGTTCCCGGACTTCTTGAAGTGGGATTAGAATTTCGTCCGGATGATTGGCGTTTTTTTATAGACTGTTCTAAAAGGAGTCTAAAATGTGTATTGTTGCATAATGGCAACAGATTTGCTTCTCTTCCACTTGCTCACTCAACTACACTTAAAGAAACGTGTATGAAAATATTAAAATCGTCTTGGATAAACTCTGTTACGACAAGTATCAGTTTACCATTTGTGTGGATTTGAAAATGGTAAACTTTTCGCTTGGGCAACAAGGTGGTTATACAAAGTACCATTGTTTCATTTGCTTGTGGGATAGTAGGACGAAGCAAGATCACTGAAAAAAGTCATATGGCCTTTAGGATAAAATATAACTGTAGGGGTAGCGAATGTGACCAACGAACCATTAGTTGAAGCATTGAATAAAGATGGCGATTGCTTCAAATATATTTGGAGGTCGTTCTCTGCACTAAGCATGGAAAAACTAAAAGCTTTGATGGTCCGAAAATTCTGAAACTGAAAGATACCAGTTTTATAACATATATGAACCCTGTTGAAACTCTTGCCTGGTATAGCTTTGTCTCTGTTGTCAAGAACTTCTTGGGTAACTACAAAGCTGAAAATTATGTGGAACTCGTTCGAAACATGCTTACAAATTTTGAAAATTTTGGGCTGTAATATGAGGATAAAAGTACATTTTCTTCTTAGCCACTTGAACAGATTTCCTACTGATCTTGGCGATTTCAGCGACGAGTAGGGGAAGAGGTTCCACCAGGAAATTAAAGTAATGGAAGAACGATATCATATTGCTCATATTGATCATATTGCTGGAACTTCTAACGTGACCGTCCTGATAAATGACAGAAGAAAGTCATACAAACAGCGTTTTTCTAAAAACTAAATATAGTTTTTGGAATTATCTGAGAATTTTTATGTTTTAATTTATATGAATTTTTAAGTTTTAATTTTAACTGAAATGAGTTTTGTATTTAACGTTTACTTTTTCGCAATTAAAAAAAAATCCATTATAATGTATATGAACCACATGCTTATTTATTACTTTTTCTTGCATTTTTTAAATATAGAACCAACTATCTCAAAAACAAGAGCCAATTTAAAAAAAGTAAAGTCATATTTGGAATCAGCACCATAAAATTACTCAAAACTCGTTCTTATATGATTGGCAATACAAAGTGTGTTAACCAGTGTTATAGGTTTAATAAAAACACAAATAAACTTTGTAATTTCACTGTATTTAAATTAATATACTAAATGTACGTGACTATAGTTTCGACAAGTTTAGTAAATGAATAATATTCAAAGGATTTATAATTATCATATTGTAACTAATTAACTACACTCGTGTGATTGAAAGTGAAACTGAATATTTCACAGTTCATTTTATACTCAATATAATGAGTCCATTGCAGATGTCCTGCAATGGACAGTAACCATAAACAAAGTGGTAATATACAAACTTCCAACCTCCAACCACCAATAAAACAAACATACATAACATAATAATATCTAACGAGAATATATTTATATATATTATACATTTTGTAATTTAAGGGCAAAAGAAATATTGCACTTATTTTCGGTGCATAGTCTTCTAAACAGGCCTATAAGGGCTTCAAACCCGATAAGAAATAAACATTTTCTCCGTCTCGGTGATGGGGTGGCGGGAAGGGGGTAACTTTTCTCACCCCGAATCCTGATGTTTGTGCGCTCTTAATACGCAATGCATCCCCACACACCAATACTTTTTATCTTCAGCAATTGTGGAATAATTTAGAAGAAACCAAAATCATCCCTATTTTCAGTGCCCTGTTTTACCCCCTTTAAGGTTTTTTTTAGCAGGAACGGACAACGGGATTTTTTATAGTTCTATGGGGTCTTCAAACCTGATAATAAACAAAAATTCTCCGATGCGGTGGAGGGGCGGCGGAGAGGGGGTGATTTTTTCTCACCCCGATTGCTGATGTTTGTACGTACTTCAATAGCGCTCCTATAACGCAATACATCCGCCCACACTAATATTTTTTATCTTCAGCAATTGTGGAATAATTTAGCAGAAACCAAAATCATTTCTATTTTCAGTGCTCAATTTTACCCCCTTTAAGGCTCTTTTAGCAGAAACGGATAACGGGTTTTTTCATAGTTCTATAGGGTCTTCACTTTAGTCAAGTTTCATTCAAATCGATGTCTCCGGGTTGTAACAGATTCCTTATAAGGTACAGATTTTTTGAAACCTCAAACTTTTGAATTAATATCGAAAGGAATATGTACATGTATGATATCATTGAAAAGAGAAAAATTCTCTATCGGATAGGCAATAAATTCTATTTAAAATACGAAAGTTGATGCGACTTTCGGTTAAACCGGAAATGATATCTCGTTGGTAATAACAGAAAAATTTTAAATTCTTTCATAATATGCGAAAAAAAAAAATGAAATCAATACATTTTTTAACAACAAAGATATTGTATTGGAACAGGTACGCTGAATCGCCCGGTATATACAGAATAAAGTCCTACGTTTTATAATTTTTTTTTTTGTTTAAAATCCTTCAATTTCAAAACCTATGCACTCACGTATAAAACAGTTACACCGCAAACTGATACGTACTAAATATGTCACTAGTGATTTAAATAAACGACGCACAAACCATTTTTTCTTCATTTTTGAACATAACTTGTTACACAATATCCAAACGGTCGGTTGTGTAAAAAGTAGCACATATATCAAATATATTTACTTTTTAATGCTTATAGTTTAAAACTATCCGCAGAATGTTAGGTAGGTAACATTTTCTCGTTAGACAATTACGTAACAGCCAAGCAAGCATTTTTAAGCAACACCGACAATAATGCTGTAAAAGAACGCAAATCACCGGAGAACCCTTAGGCGATTTACACATTCACCTGGCGAATTTTACGCCAGGTAAGGACGTCTGTACATAATTTAATTCTGAGTAAGCCGCTCTCAGACGCCGCGAGCATTCCGAATAATTCTAATGCACGAATTTTATACGGCATAATAAGTATATTCATGGAGCGATATTTCTTAATAAGAAGGTAATTTTACGAAAGTGATAATTTCAATTTTTTTTAATAATTTACAATAATTTTAAAACATGGTGTGTAATGAGCAAATCGTAATAAATTGTTTTATCTGATATCACCTGGGCGCTATTTATAATTTAGCCTAACCTAATACAATTTCAGTTGGTTACCCCCTATGTATTTTGAGAACTCGAAACGTTAATAGCAGAACTCCAATTTACCCGGCTACAGGCCGTTTGTTCTAATCCAATTATTTGATTATGTTTTTATTCTTATCTTTGGACTGACAGCGTTTTTGCCTCGAAGAATTACCACGATGAAAGCGTAATTTATTGTCGTATTTGCAAGGAAAATTTGGGCTGTTTCTTTAATAAGCCGTGATTTATGGCTTTAGCTGCAAAATATATAACTGCTGATAAAAAAATTAAACTGAATTTGTTAGAGGAGATATCGATCGAGATACTATGGACTTTTCAATACAAAGATATTGGTTTGAAGGTGTTTTATACCTTCAAACCAATATCTTTGCGTTGAAAAATTGTTTAACATAGCGTTCAACGAATGTTGTTATGTTTATTAAAGTTTGTCTTATAGTGCTTTGACATTAGTGCAAAGTATATACGTACATATTTGTATGCACAGAGCTTTGTACGCTCCATTCTGATTGTTAGTAAAAGGTTATTGTCTTTATTGTTTAGTCTTTGAACATTGTACATTAGAAACATTAGATTGACAACCGGGTTTTCAACGTTGCACGTTATACAAGAATAAAACGTATTCTTAACTGGAAAGTAAATATCATTTACCTGGATTAAAATGCAAAATCTTAATTTTATAAGTGATTGATAAATATCAGCCAGCGGTTTGTTTACCCAATATGTCACCTTACATGCGGAATGTAAACTTTTATATTCAATTTATGGAATTTCAAAAGTTAGCATTTCTTCGAAGAGTGATGTGGAAATTTTCTAGAAATCAATGTCTCCGTGGCGTCCAGAATAGAGGTGCGAATGGGTCTGGTTGGCTAACAAGCTCGTTCGGTCCAATGCCCCCATTCAGCCAGCAAGCCTGTTCGCTGTTAATTTTGAACATACTTTTTCTTTTTTTAGATTTCCTATTTTCTTTGTTCTATTGCATTTTATTATCAAGTCAACATGTTCGCCAGCATTACATGCTACAGAATATGATTATATCACTACTGACATCAGCCGTAAAAGTCCATAGAATGAGATTGTAATGTTTTCATATTTTGAAATAACTCCTTCGAAAACCATTGTAAATGGATTGTTGATAATCCCATACGAAAAAACATAATTCCTTAAACACGAAGAGCGTTGCTCGGATTAAGCAGATGACTAAACCGTCATTCTTTTGTATGTCGTATAAGCTCCTGGACAAAATTAACGCACCATTTTATTAAACGTAAATAATTGCATTAATGAGGATAAAATTAAACTAAAATATAACGAAAACGTACACTATGTAAACTACACCGATCTCAGCCATATGACTCAATGCCACTCTACTCAGGAAGTGAGTCGGACAAAATATGTTTCCACTATTTCTAGTTATAAGATTCAAAATCATCAACAGTTTTTTTGCCGAACAGTACCAATTTAATTTATTAAATTCAAAGAGAGAATTTGTTTTAACAATGAGACTACATTTTGTTTAAACGGAAAAGTAAATCCACAAGGTTACAGGTAAATTTTATTTTTAGTTATGTTTATATAGAATCAGTTCCATCTATGATTAATTACTTGTTTCAGATATTGGTCACAAAAGAATTGGTACCAACATAACGGTGCTTCCCCATTTTACCGTGAAAATGAGAAACTTCCCTAGAACTATGGATTGAAAGAAACGGGTCAATAGACAGGTCAGCTAGTTCACCAGCTTTATCACCAAATGATTTTTTCATTTGGGGCCCTTTACAGTCAAAGGTTTATGCCCATATACCAATACAAGTAAATTAATTGAAGAGAGAATTATTGCGGAGCTTTGCATAAACTGAAAGAATCTCTAATTCGAATTCTAATGTACCGACTGGCCTATTGTTTGGAGAAACAGTCTGGGCATTTTGAAAATGATTAAATTGATTTAAATAAGTAATCTTCGTATTTCGGTATTTAAAGATTGGGTGAAGCAGAAACAAGTGTTGGTTTAGTCATATCCGAAATTTTTATTATAGTTTTACAAAGAAATATTTTTTCTAATAAACGATGTTTACATTTGGAATTTTTAATCACATGAACTATAATTAATTGTAAATTAAATTACTGTCAATGTGACAGATTATTATAGCCATTTGCCGGCATAATGTCAAAGTAATCATAAACAAGTGTTGCCTAGTTACCGACATAACACAACGCTTTGACTCGATTATTTTAAAATGCAACGCTGCATAGTACAATAACAGCACTCTATGTACTGACAAAATGTCAATTAAAGCTTGAGACAAGCAAAGACGTAGCTAAAGAGAAAAAGAAAGAAAAGGTAAATATTATATGTCTTCCAAGTCATCGTATAACTATAATAGGCCTTACCTGCTAACTAAGATCCAAGTATCTTTTAAAATATTTTCGGGCATTATACATTAAACTTTTTTGATAAAATCTGGTGTTATGGACGTCTGACTTCAAGTAGTACCTAATTGAATATTGTGAAAAAACAGCAAATTTCATACAAATATGGCAACGTTAATATCAAAGGAGTTCATACATGACTCACGATAAGCCCCGCAATAATGCTTATGGCTCTCTTTTCTATTCTAAACATTCTTAACTATTCAGTGACGATGCCCCAATGAACAATTTCAAATTTTACATGCGTTTGGAAGCAAGCAAAATATAGCGTATGAACTGTTGCCGGTGTCGCATATTGCTTAATAGTCTTTACTGCGTAACGAAAATGAATTAGTGTGGTTAGTTCATTTCAGTCGCGAACCCAATGTTAAATGAAATATATTCGGAGAGCTAGAAAAAGTAATATATAAAGCGCCAGTAAATAAATGTTCTTAGAATCATTGAAGTTTATTGAGACCAAAATCATCATCATTTAACGAATGTTTATTTTTCAAATACAATACGTAATGGTTCAATAGTTAAATTTATAGTTTCCTGAAGTGTCGAAATGAAAATGATAAATCAATCAAGGAAATAAATATAGGTCCAAGTTTCTCACAAAATTCTTTAATACAAAAAAGGGGGGGCTTTGTATTAAAGAATTTTGTGAGAAGCTTGGGCCTTTATTTATTTTCTTGATTACTTTAGAACTCACACTTGAGTCATGATGGAATGTTCGAAAATGATAAAGTCATCAGCATAGGATATATTGAAATTATTAATTTTTTAATAGTTTTTAAAATAGGGCCGGGGCGATATTCCTCAAAATTCAAGGGCATTCGATACAGTGTGGCATGGGGGAGGGGATCCAAAAAGAACAGGAGGCAGTTGATTCATTGGTGGAGTGGTTCGGGAAATTCAGCCTCAGAGTAAACGAGAGCAAGTGTGAGCCGGTTCGATTCACCAGGCGGAGAATACCAAAACCGAAAATAATAGTGGTGGAAGACGCTGAGCTCCCATGAAGTGATTCAGTCATATACCTAGAGTTAAAATTCGACTGAAGACTTACCTGGGGTCCTCACATCAATTACATGAAAAGGAAGTTTATTCGCGCAAGAAATTCCCCGCTGACGCTATTAAATCAAAACAGTTTCATGGATGTGAGAACCAAACTTACCAACTACAGGACATGCTTAAGGCCCAGTATATCTTAAGGGTGTCGTATGGGTCACGTATGGGTCACACCAGCCAAGAGTCATTTAAAAAAGCTGCAGAACGAGCTTCTTAAAATGATCACAGCGTCACCTTGGTGCGTGAAGAACCAGAAACTGCATCGCGACCTGGCGATTCCAACTGTCCCCGAACATCTGCGGAAGTTAATAACCTGAAATTGGGAATGAGCAGAAGTGTTTGAGAATCTTCTGGTAAAACATCTAACTGTTGTGCCACAAGACCGACCACCTCGATATAGAACAGTCCGAGTAGTCGATGTGGTTAGGCACGCGCAGGAGGAGAACGGATCCACGCCCCAATGAAGACTCTGGACATCGTGTGGATGATATGGTCTCGACAATAACGCTGTAATATCAACTCCAAACAGCGAGGAAGAAGCTGTTACAAGGACAAGGGAGCTGAAGGAGCTGGGGTCCACCTCTAGAAAGAAAGATAGATCCACCGAACAAATTTGGGCGTCTTCATGTCAGATAAAATAGGCTTGTTGAGCAGAATGGTTTTTTTGGAGCGAACAGGTTTGTCAAACCAGCGGCCGGACCGGTGACAAACTTGTTGGGCAGGGCCTACATAAATCTTAAAATGTCGCACCTCTTCCAAAATGTATATGCATTGCAGTTTTGTAGCAATGAATTTGAAGTTATTACATTTACTTCTTAGTTTAATTTATTGAACCTGAGTGGTTCTTTCAAAAAAATCACACATTACCAAAATATATAGAAAAATTAGATATTGCAGGCGTAAAATACATTTATATATTGTTTTCCTGTTGAGGTAATTTTAACTATTCAACATTGTTTACATTTAATACAACATATTATCATAGGGTTTCAAAAGGGTAAATAAAAATTACTTCAAGTTAAATAGCTCGTTTGGTTGTAACAGTCGTGTTTAATAAAAGAGAATGAGCAATAGAGATTGTATATAGCTTTATAACGTATAAGGTAGTACGAAAAAAAATTACCATAAAATTTAAATTTTGAAAATGAGCTCCTCATATATTTCCTATGCGTTGATCCTGCTAATGAATACGTTTATTCAGTTTTACCGTATCTGTGGAGCAATATTTTAAACGATGTCCTATTTGCATCAAGATCATAAGATTAAAAACTTCAAACCGACAAAGCCTACTGTAGTTTTGAAAATCTGCTTATTTTTTCTACTTTTCTCGAAAGAAACAAGGTCTTCCGCTGCATACTTCACGCCCTCTTATAACTTCCTCAGCTTTCGATCACTTTCCTTAAACAATATTTAAATTCTTATGAAGTGCTTCAGTGCTAATGTCTTCCATATAATAGTCCAAACATGGATTTTTCTTGAATCTTATGTGCTAGGAATCTTCTTAGTGCTGTGTGAAAACTTGCTTACTAAAGAATGGTAGAAGTAGACTTGGACACTTTGAAATGCAACACAACAACCTTGACATATTTAATTGCGTAACATATATATGCCATGCGATATTTTTCCACATCGTTGACATTTGAACAGAAAAGTACATCTGGCCTACTTATTCAAAATGGATTGTTCAGAAGCAATGCGGGCATCCTTCCTAAGCACATTTTAGATATATTTGAATGGTATCAGTTTATTATATTGACCTAGGTTATTTCCATCAACGTGGAAACAATAATAATTAATAATTCACTAATCTGTAGTTATACGATAGAACTTGAATCTACATATTATTCGCTTGTTTATATAAAGATTGAAAATCCCGGAATGCGAGAAGGTGTTATTGAAAAGGCCAAGCTACAGATTTCCATACCATTTGCATTGTTATTTCATACTTTGCGTAATAACAACGGCATGTTTACTTAATTGAAACTAATTTATGCTTAGCACGCAACATTTACAGGAATGCTTTATACCGACTGCGTACGCTTTCAGCGAGATAACAACGCACACGTATTAATGAGCTACATAACTTGGGACTATAATATCGTTTACATGGCTCCATATGTGGTAGTAATAAGCTCTAAAGCGCTTCATTTCTTTTACAAATAATCGATTTCTCTCTTTGAAATGTATGGTGATTGTGAGCTGTTTCCTCTCATATTAGCTTGTTTAGTTAAAATTCTAGTCAAGTTCTAATACGTACATTAAAAGTTGCCTCTCGCAAAGCATTTAATAAGGAAGGGATTGGTAATTATACAAAATTATTGTATACATAGCAGATTAACGTCATGCATAAGCAAACACTGCCGTCTTTCGTGTGCATATTTTTATTTTCTGTATGAATTTAATCAGAGTTGGTAAATAGTAATAGCTAACGACCGGATTATATGCATAAAAAAACCTATAAATATGCGCATATATATGTACGTTTTTCGTCAAAATATGCAAAAAAACGAACAAATATGCAACTGAGAATTCCAAATAAAATGTCATTCAGGTTTATTAAAAACAAATATGGTGTACTAAGATGATATAATGCAGGTAAGAAACTAACACATTTAAAATTGCACTAAAGTTTAAAAAGATCTTAAGATACATCCAAATATTAACAAACATGAATAATTTATTATTAATTTTTATTATAAAAGCATTTTATTACTAAATATTTCTCAAAATTTTCTACTAAAAAATTATGTCGTTTATCTGTGAACATACGTTTATACACTGAAAATGTCATTTCCACATCTACTGAAGTTATTGGCGCATTTTTTAGTCTACATATCGTTTCCGCACTTAAGCTACATATTTCGTTAAAATCACCTTTTAATATGTTAGCAATTTCTTTTAACATACCGTATCCCGTATTCTTCAAATTCACATTTTCACATTTTTTATTTATGGTAAGTCCGATTTTACTATGCACCTTAGCATATGATTGTTGAAATTCGTCCACAAGTTCAACGGATTCTGTTAAACTCAAAGTTGTGTTCTCCAATGCTAAAATAGTTGCCGGAACAAAACTATAGTTGCATTTAATGAATAACAATTGCTGGGGCAGTAGTTTTTCCTTGAACAATCTATGCGATTCCGTACCACATCGAGAAGAATCTGTAATCTCCGAAAGGACGGTTTTTGGCAAAATGATCCGTCTAAAATATGGCAGCATTCAACCATGTCCCCCATCTTGTAGTTACAGGTTGAGGAGGAAGTGGTGTATCCGGCAGTCGGTCCTTGAACATCTGAATACGTAGCGGAGTCTTTAAAAACACTTTCTGCACATTACTAATTAATTCATTGACCAGAGGAAATTGGTTCCGTATTTCTTCAGCAAACCCTGCTGAGGCCATGAGCAAGGCATGTGACATGAAGTAGGTTGGGATAGAAAACCTTCTTGAATAAATCTTGAAATTGTTGCATTGTTTGTCCTTGCAAGCTGCTTTGAAGAAATTTAATATGACCTATTAGAGATATTTTCCTTCAAGATTCCAATCAGAAGGTGAGCTATGTAACGCCCGGCATTATCCGTTGTCTCATCGACTACTATATAAAAATGATTGTCTCCGAAACACTGCCTTTGTACTAGCAATTGATGCATTTACTAGTGGAAAACATGTAGGAATCGTTTGTGCCGCAAGATTTAGAGTATGGATTTTACACGTTACATGTAAGAAGTTACCACTGTGTTCTTTAAGAGATCAGCCCAAAGAACGCGTGTTTGCGGCACCATCACTCATAAACATTAAAAATTGCTTAGTTGAAACTTCAAATTTGTTCAATGAGTTCAACCCCACCTTCAAAATCTCATTGGCAGTACAATTTATAACTCCTTTGGAAGCAAGTAAGGAGGATGGCAGTCGATGTGGTTCCATTGTACGTACCATTACATTAACCACAGAATGTTTTTGACGATCGGTTGTTTCGTCTACACACAGCCACAGTTTTTTATCTTTCAATTCCGTTTTCGTCCTTTTTTCTATATGTTCACGAGCAAATGGTACTACATTTCGTATTGATGTCCGACTAGGTAATTTACAGTCCGCATATTTATTCCTGAAGGAGGCAAATGCTTCTTTGTGTAGTAAACGAAACGATAAATTACATAAAACAAGAGTAACACATAAATCAAATGTAAATTTTTCTTGGTCTCGTATGCCACTTTTTGCAGAAGAATGCTGTTTGCTTTCGATGTGACGTTGACAATGGCTTCTGGACCAACACATTAAAGGGATTTTACAAACTAGACATTGAATTTTAGCGCCATCAAAAATTGAGTCCGGCATGTCCACTATAAAGTTTTTAACTGTGTCTGCCATTGGTCGTTTTCGCGACGTACCTAACTGCGACATTTTTAAAGCAAACATAAGCGTACAATTACGAAATAAGTTACGACAGCCTACATATACACAGAACTACTCGCATACAGCATCGATTTAGTACTGACGCTGTGAACGCGTGAAATAAATAATCGCTGACTCCGCACCAGATATCTACTACACGACTATTACCGCTGTTTGCCCAGACTATATATTATTATTATATTAAGTAAGACATGGACAGTCTATTGTATCTTGAAGTAATAATGACATTATTAACTTAACGCGCAGGGTGACCTATTCTTCTGGAATTGTAAAATTGTGCCTATAGAGTAAAGGGCAGGACGTTAACATTTTCAGGTAATGTGATAGACGCCATAGGGCATCTTACAGAAATACTCCCATACAATAAGGCTGATTAAGAAGTACCGAACCTTTGTTATTTTAAACGGAAGATCCTGTATATTGTTTTTTTTTTGTTTTGTTTCTCCCTTTAGAAACTAATATGGATTTCATATTCTTTCCTCATTCGCATACATCTAAATACGTTTATTTACTTAAATAAATCTGAAATTCAAATAAATTTTCACAATACTAAAGTGCATACTTGGCTTTATCTAGTCATTGTATTAGAACGTCTTCGAAATATACAGGATGTTCAGAATTGAACACCAAGCTTTGCCAAGTTCAAACACCAGAAACGACATTTTTTTTTTTGAAATAGCACCATATATTTTTTCTTTATCAATCGTTTTGGAAATTTATATCTCTAAGGCTTTTGTACAATGATGCATATATCTAACATTGAGTAAGTAAAAGAGATATTTACAGTTAGATGCGAGTCCTGTATTTAGATATTGCATCTGAGTGGTTTTTGGTATTAGTATTGCTCAGTCACCATGACAATAGTAAACAAAACATACCGACAGTTGCTGTTTCTAACTGTTGATTCAAAACTTTAAGTATAAGTTGCTGCTTATGAAATTAATTAGATAAAAATAGAGTTCATATATATGACTTACGTATGAAGTTAAGGATAACGCAAGTATTCCTTATAACACTGCTTAGAATTCTAAGGAAAGTGCAGAACAGTTTTTACAAACATTTGAGCAAATGTATCGAGGTGGAAGGAGGGAATTTCGAGCATTTACTGTAGATAGATGAATAAGTAGATAGTTATTAGTTATTGCAATAAGGATTACAATAAAAGTTAAGTTTGTTCGTAGTGTATTTCAATTGTGTTACCCATAGTTTTTTTAGATATTTTGCTCTGATGTTAAATTTATGCTGAGATATTGAATTTACGTTTACATCACTATTGTTAGCTTGTATGAATTTTTAAAATACCTTTCCCTTGTTCTTTTTCATTAAAAAGATGCATTATAGCTCTTTTTTTTATTTAATACTCCAAATTGCATCAAATCTTGTTTCTAATTTGACAAATGTTTTGGGTTCTGGCCATCGTGGATCAGGTAGCTTATAGATCTTGCAGACTAAGATACAGCATTTCTTTCACCTTTTCCTAATATACGAGGGATGATCTTAAAATAAGGTTCCCAAAGCTCTACAGCAGCAATAAGACGTATTAGCCGAAATCCGACAACATTGGCGTATGCAGCAGCTCTTCCTCTCTGTATACGTCCCACTCCCGTCTGGCTACGCCGCTCAATGTTGGCCAAGCAGCCGTCCGAGATGGAACTCTCGATTGCCGCTACCGCCAGGTGCGAAATTCGCGCTGTGATACGTTTTTTAAACGCGAAAGGGGTTTCACCTATAGGTATTCATCGTCAATTAACCGAAGTTTATGCAGAAAAATGTATAGCTGTTCAACACGTCCGCAAAAGGTGTAGGAAATTCACTGGAGGTCGGACGGAAGTTCACGATGAAGAGCAGAGCGAAAGACCACCAGTTTCAGAGGAAATCATTGAAAAGGTCGAGAGCATACTGCTTGAGGATCGGAGGGTCACTATTCGTCAACTAGCTCTTCGGATTCCTGAGATTTCCAACACCACAATTGAAAAGATTCTTGAAAGGACTGGCAGCAGAATTTTACGACATGGGGATACAGAAGTTGGAGCACCGTCTGCAAGAATGCTTGGATAGAAATGGCGATTATGTCGAAAAATAGCTTAAGTTTTTACCTTTAAAACGATGTGTAATGTTAAGGAAATAAAGAATGCTGTCTATTTTTAAAAAAATATGGGAACCTTATTTTACGATCATCCCTCACATATAAATTATACCCATTACTTAACTCTTCTTTACTTAGGCAAGAATCAACAGTCTAAGGTCGTTAGTGTCGGTATGTTTTGTTTACTGTGGTCGTGGTAACCAAACTATATTAACACCAGAAACCATTTAGATGTAGTTTCCAAATGCAACGGTTTAAGAACGTCAATATCACTATCTTTTCTGTCCTGTTGTCATAATACTAGAATTCACAATCAATTTCTAAATGCACGACTTCCGCTTAATTATAAATATCTCTTTTACTTTTAATGTCAGACATATGCATCACTAGACAAGTTGTTAGAGATTTAAATTTTCTATACGGTGGACACAGAAAAAGCATGTGGTGATATTTAGAAAAAAATAGTGCTATTTAAAAGAAATACGGTTCATATCCAGAGAAAGGCAAGCAAAACAACAAAGTAGGTGCCTGGTTCGTTGCTGATCGATAGATCACCTTATATGCGGAAATAATTTTGATAGAGATTCTATGTGGCGTGTTAAGTCATCTAAAAGTTTCAGCTTCCTACAATTTTCGTAATGGGCACAATTTTACAAATCCAGAATGTTGGGACACCTGTAGGTATTTAAATAAATATGATTTATGACATTATAGACCCGCCTTGGTATACTCAATTATTATTTGTAAGCAAGTTTTTGTAAATGAACTTCTATGTTCGATTAGGTAAATCGAATTACTAATAATTAGTAATTATTTAATGACTAAACAATGACTACTAACTTCGAAAAATATCAAGAATCCAAATATTATATTCCTTGCATTATTTATATATTTTCGTGCAGACTAAACAATTGCGTGTGCACTATGTGTTGTATACGATATGACATCTCATGTGATTAATGCAGCTATATATGGATCTATACACAGGCAGAATATTAATCTTTCATCCAATCTCGCAGATGACCAATTAACGAACTCATTATTCACATCAGCTTTAAATGCGCGAAGTTTGCAGTTGATGAAAATAAATTTGTACGATTCGTGTTATAAATGCCGGTGCATATATATCAATCAGGCGGCTGAAAGTTTTAAGCATGCATAATTAAAAGTAGATTTCAACCGTTGAATAATTTCTCTTCGCTCACCTTAAAATGCAAGGAAGTTTCGAGACGCTGCGTGTGTGCTTTTCTAAGGATTAAGGCACTACAGAACTTCGCTTAAAGTTTAGGATTTGTTAGACGCGGCGGTTGATAAGAATAAAATCTACTTTAGCTCAAATTCAGATCTTTCGTTCGATATAATAAATCTAAGGTTTCCGTAACGTCTTTAAATGCATCGTTGAATAAAAGTCTCACTTGTATTTAAACTCTTACAGTTATCTACAGAAAGGGTTTGAAAAAATTCGGTTAACGCCTTACGTCAATCTAGTACGAAAATTGCTTTTTTATGAAAGAAAATGTTAAGGCTTCTTAACACTGTAGTTTTATTTTTTATGCTAGCCAATTCATTAGTTTATTCATTTTATTTCGTAAACTCATCTCATTTGTCTTATTTGTAAATTCATAATTTCATTTGTTTTATTTCTTGTAAACGAAACAGGCGAGTGTGGAGAGGAGAAGGAGCGGCAAGAGGGCACCGTTGAAGACAAAGACGCGGTTGTTAGCCGGAAAGGTAATGGCAACAGTTTTTTTGATCGGCAAGGTGCTTTTCACGTTGATTTTTTCCACGATCGATGCACAATTAATGCACAATATTATTGTGAAGTACTGGATGCCGCGAAATTGTAATTTCGAATAAAAAGGAAGAAGCAATCGGCCAGAAGTATCATCTACTGCATGACAACTCCAGGCTAACGCCACGGAGCAAAAAGTGGATGCGTTACGATGAGAAACGCTAGAACATTCACCCCATAATCCAGACTTGTGATTTCCATTTTTTTGGACCTCTCAAAGAAGCGCTTGGAGGCCGGCGTTTTGACGACAACGAAGCGGTGGAAGCGTTTGTGCTCCAATGGTTACACGAACGTCCGAAGAGTTTTTACGATGATGGAATAAAAAATCTCCCAATCCGATGGGAAAAAAGTATTTCTAGGGCGGGAGAGTATGTAGAAAAATAATATATATTCGCAAGCTTAGTTAAATAAAGTTAGAATTTTTTTAAAAATGAGTCCCGTTTACCCTCGTTACACAAATTCGATGCTTTTTTTATTAAACACGTTCTATATTGCAAAATAATAACGGATCCGGATCCGAGAACCGGGTAGTGGATCTGGATCCGATAATCGGACAGTGGATCCGGATAGTTTTTTCGGGTGCTTACAGCACTAATGTGCACACAAAAAGCATATTTAAATTTATTACACAAATGCATCAAAATCGCTAACACACATATTAAACAGCCGACTACTTTAAAATGCTATTAAATTAAATAGTCGCAACTTCGGTGGAGTTTCCGCAAGCGCTTACATTGGAAATCCCGAGAAGAAACCTACGCTAGTCAGAGAACTACCGTGGTCGAGCATTAGACAAAGAATCATCGTAGAGAGAGAAAGCAATTCAAATATGCATGCTTTTGTAGCAGTGCATGAAACTTCGGTAGAGAACGCGCGCCACGAAATGCAACCATTGCCATCCGTCGCTCCTTGGTTTATGCGTAATGCAACGCTTATACCCGCACGATGTCTGGTTTTCGTCTTTATCGCTTCTGTAGAGGGCAGTAGCGTGGAGCGTACATACAAATAGCGTATAGATTATAACACAGGAACGTCTGGGTAGCCATGTTAGGTGACAAAATGAGCAACTCCACTTATAAATTACATTGCTGATTATGTTGATTGCACCTATGTGTAATAACTAATGTGAGGACGATTTAAGTGGCGTTTATATACGGTAGCGCGAAATTGGTGTAATGCGAAATTATACACACGTTAAACTTTGACGCTACCACGACGCTTCATCACTGCTAATAAATATACCATATAACATTTCTGTGTAATCTCGTGCATTATAAAACAACCTAATAATAATAATAATAATAGTTCATGCCTTCACATCCCCCAACAGCTTTCGCCAATTACAGGGGGCATCGGCCAGACATATATTATTATGCCTGCACCCGTAGAGCGTCTTAAAATGTTTACCTTTAGCATTCGCCAGATTTGGAGTAAGGAAAACTACGGAAAATCTTACTCTGAGAGTGATAGGCCCGGGGTTCGAACCCGGTACCCCGAGACTGATAGCCCGGCGTGCTAGGCACCGCGCTATCAGTCCCTGTTGTTAATATCATCAGATAAATTAATATTAGGTTATGATAAAGTATTTCATTGGTGTCAATCGTTGAATTCTTGCATAAATTTTGCACTATCCGTTGTGAATATTACTTTATTTACCTCATTATCAGCACCTAGTATGACTCTATTTGGATGAAATGCTTCCTAATAGATGGTTAGAAGCAGGAGGTCTTATTTAAACAATTTGAATCGAATACCGCGACGAAACTTCTCGATTATTTCCTATTCCTAGCCACTAATTTTGCTTGAGTCCGATTCAACTCATTTGTCTATAACACCTTTGCCACAGCAACATGCCACTTATATTTGATGTGTGATATAAGATATAGAAATTGGCGCGCTGGATTCTTCAGTATTGGTTATGATGTACAATAATTGCCAATTTGTTTTTATAAGTATATTTTTAACAAACAGCAATAACTAACACTAAACAGTAAGATTGATGTGGAACAATTATATTCAAAATTAACAACAAATTCACAATTGTAGAAATCTCGAATTATATAAGTGCCTTTAATCTATTTCAATTATCTACTGTTTTGTTAACATTTTGAATTAACTTGTTTTCTTTTGAACTAAATATTAGCTTTATGTCTACACCAAGATTTCTTATTTCAGAATGATCAATTTCTAAAGATTGATATACACAGTTACTATACTTAACATCCATTGCTAAAATACGAAATTCATTGAATTAATTGAATTTTGAGTAACATAATCTAACTCATCATCCCATCAATACGTTTGTTTCCTACTTGCAAGGTCTTTTTGAATGAATAAGTGTTTTGTCTTTAATTTCTAAATACTTGAATTGAGGTGTAATTTGCTTTAAACGGCTTATTTTTCAAATAGTTTGGCAATTAGTGATAATATGATAATTGATATGGTTCATTACTAGAGTCGCCGGTTTTTCCTTCGCACCAGAGTTGTCACCTTCGTAGCTTCGTAGTAATTCTAGTAAGAAACTAATAATAAGCACCTGCTTAAAAGTTATTATTTATAAATAGACTAGCGCATTGTCACCTAAATAGACCTCCTAAACATATTCATTGTGGCACGATAAAGCTAGACAACCGACAAGCGATGTATATACATACATAAAGGTAGCGGCTATTAGCTCTTTTCCAGAAGCTCCTACTCTTCTCTATGCCTACGATCTCTGGAGCGGGGGTACTGGGGACTTATTGTAAGTCTAGCCAACGACAAATGTGGAGTAACGGGGAAGAAACTCCTTTGATCATTTTCTCCATTTCATAAATCATTAAAATGAATGAAAAATGTACCTACAACAAATCATAGTGTAAATTCGGAGGCATTTCTAACATTATTTCGTAAATTAAATATCTTTCGTAAAGTTTTTATGTAGAACGTTAGTAAGATTTATTATTGTTGGGTTGTCGTTGATTTTCTCTGTCACAGAGCAGTATATTTGAGTCATCTAGTCGTGCTATTTTTAAGAATAACCTTATTCATCGAAAATTCATCCTCAATTTGTATTTGGAAGGGAATTATCAAAATTTGCTGTTGATAAAGCAATCGCCATCGCGATTAAAATAAAGGAGAAGAAGAACGCCAATTGATTTTCTCACTTTGAGTTAAATTTTCATCGAGGCAACTCGTATTTTGGCTGCACTCTCAGTTTCAAGTTTTAAGATTCAAGAGCTTATATTGACATCGTCGTAAACTTCAGGATAGTTTCAATTTTTAGTTTTCATTTCCTTTAAAATCTCCTTTGTTGATCTTAAAGCTTAGCTAGATTGCCGAAAATGTTTTAGAACACTTCCGAACCTCCACTTTATGTAATCAATGTAATCAATTAATTTTTGAAAATTTTAAATTTTTTAACAATTTACTACTTTTAAAACATTTCAATATATACACGTCGCCTTAAAGCGACAATGCACTGTTTATAAAATACTTACCCACTTAAACAATATTATCAGCCGTATTTGCTCGGTTAAACATTTGCAGCATTAAATATGTTTCTACAGTTGTATCGGCGAAATAAAAATGTTCTTATATGCAAAAAAGAATCATTTGACTTCTAGTGACGTATTGTTTAGTTTTCTTCAATAGTCTTCAATAGTTGCAGTTGATCGTTCACCCGTAGTGGGTGGCGCTTTGTAAAATACTAAATTGTCTTGTTAGTAATTCTTTCATGATTCTCGAATTGTTTTGAAGTTGTAGAATTTCTTCTTCCATCTTTGTCATCGGTAAATTCCTTGTAGAATGATTTCTTTCATTATTTGAAACAACTCTTCGTTTAGGTTAATTTTCGGGTAAATTTTTCATTTTGAAAATTAATTTCCGTGGAGTAAACATGGTCTTCAATAGAAAATGGGGTCATATAGGGATCAATAGGCATATCCATTACAGGAATCGTTACTTCTGGTTTGTGATTTGCGTTGTTATGTAGTGAATCATCTTCTATGTCAATTAATGGTAATTTCGGATGTTCTGTCCGTGTTCTCTCCAACAAGGCAACGTATCCTCGAATCGTGTACACCTGCAAACTTCATCTAGTTTTATCCAAAGGATTGAAATCCACTCGCGCGTCTTCAACGTTGCTAATCCTCCAGCGGTGATGACAAGACACCTAGTGACTGCGCCAGTTAAGAAAAGGAACTGGTCATTCGTTAAAAAAACTATTTCTTCGACCAACACAAGAGTCTAGAATTATACTAAGCACTACTAGCAATGTTTATATTCGTTGATTAATATAAATATTTACTAATGTAAATATTGAAGCTAATACAATTCTGATTCAGTTTTTTCATGTATAAAAATCTAACGTTATCCCTCTGCAAGACGCTTCTACTGTTGCAAAATAAAATGCCAGGCGTAATTTATTGTTGCAAAATAAGTGCAAGGCTTAATTTGTATGCGTAAGCTATTACCACTGATTGTAACCTACTTATGTCTATTTTTACTGCGAAATCCGAATGTTTGAAACAATTTAAAACCCAAATTAAAAACACTAGTTTTATAGAGTGAAAACGCACCCACAGTCTATAGATGTAAAACGTTAGCCAATGTGCGTTACGGGAGATGAATGTGAACTCATTTTGCACCGCAAAAAACCCATGCAAAATGCAACCCTCACCACCTATGATTGCTCTCGGAAATACGCAAAGAAACTTGTGTTGTAATTATAGTACCGCAGTGAAAATTAACCATTTTCCAACAAACAAATGATTTTCAGAAAATGAAAAATAATTGTACAATGATTACCCTTTTGTATTCCCTTATGTAGTTTCAGGAATTGCATTTTTTCGACAACGCTGTAGTATGTAACTATAGAGATTTTATTATTTATTAAAGAGAACGAGAAATGAAATAAATCAAAAGAGGAATAATATACCTGCAGTAAAAAGAGGACCGGTTGCGCGTGTAAATAAATGAGACAGCTTTATAAATAGCAGGGATGTTGTCCGTACTTTTAATATTTAATAAAAGACGCGGTACGACCCGTTTTATTGTCTTTTGCTTGAGCAAAAAGAGATGAAATTTGTCAGCGGAAGATGGTAAATATTGTTTTTTTTTTTGTCGCCAGCAGTGGTTCTAATTTTTGTTTTATTAGGAAGGAGTTTTATGGTCGCTGCTCAGATTTTTAATTCTACTCAATCATCCAGCTGAAGGTAACCTAATAAAATTTCTTGGAATCATGTGTTCATGTGCAAAATAGGAAGAGCATATTTGAAGGATGGTAGCATTCTAATACTATCGATGAGTATGTGTCATTCACAGCTGCATATTATACACAATTAAAACCAAATTCATGTTTATATTGGATTGACGGGTAGAAGATGTAACAAGAGGTAGCGTGAGTGAGGAAAAGAGAGAGTAACGGCGGAAGCGGTGTGTAAAACGTAAGATGTAAGATGTAAGGTATGAGACGATATAGCGAAAATGTACAATAAAAGACGTAAAGTGCAAGACGAGTGGTAAAGCAGTACAGTAGAAAACGAAAGGTTCTGTGTGTTTTTTCTGTTTTATAGTTTCATTTATATTTGATATCTCAATATTTAATACACCGACAATAAAACCTACATACATATATACAACATTTCATTTATTTTGAGGCTATACAATTCTTCATTGGAGAATTGGTGTTCTGTGGGAATTTCAGATATTCGTTCATACATACCCAGCTGAATTTGTGCAAAGAAGTGAAAAAAATTGTACATTCGTTTTATAGTAAAGAGAGCAGTTATCCAAAAGCTGATCTCCTAATCTCTTTAGATTTCGTTTACATGTTAACGGAAGTAGAACAAATAAGGAAGTGATTTATTAATTGATGTGTTCAGTAGGTTCAATTTTTGCACAACAGTCGTGGATGACCATTCGGAATTCATAACGTTGGATTGTCATTGGTTATTCAGTCAATAGTTCTCGAACAGTTGTGTTTCTTGAGTCTAGTCATTGCTCTAATAATTCTTTGAAAATGTTATAGTTTGTTAAGAATATTCTAATTACATCAGGAATTATACACATGTATAAAATACTATTGCATGCAGAATTATTCACGACGATGCACAGTGCGATATTTTAGCAATCTGAGTGGAGAAAATTTAAAAAGCCTTAGGTGCTCAGATGTAGAATGCCTTTTTAATAAAAGCTTCATTTAATAGTAACTGCCTGCATCTGACAGGGAAGAGTTAGGTGTGTTGTGTTCGAGTCTGACTAGGATGAAATTCTCTTAGAGGGTCCGATGCAATCACAACAAAGCCACGGGACACTTTACATACACAATTTTCACATTAAAGGTTCCTGAGGTTATATCAAACTAAAGCTTACACACCCCGTTAGGTCGTCACTACAACGTTTGAGTATCTAGATAATTGCAATAACTTATAATATGTGTCAATGGTTTTCATCCTTGTAGCAGTTAAATAGTAAAGCTGTGTCAGAGCGAAATTTGCTTTTTATATCATTAGCCATTGTTATTTACTGTGTTTGCAGTAGTTGTTTTCTTTTTAAAAGATATATATTTATATTTTACACTGATATCATAATCAACGTGTAAATATAAATACACGTCAAAAAAGTACCTACAAACAATGACCAAAATATTGCTAATATGTTTTATATGGTATTGATGGAATCACTCACGACAAAAACAATGTGAGTAGTGAAAGTACTAGCCAACGGACATATTTTTGCCTACCCGACGTCATCAGTGTTGCTCCAAGTGCTTCCTTACCTCACATTGCTATTTGTTTCTCAGTTTATGTCACTAGTTTCCAAAAAACAGCGATGAAAGCATTTGCTGGCACCACCTAGTACCAGGAGATGTAGTCATTCTGCCTAGAAAGTAGCGACAGAAACCGGGTGTAGATGCCAAATCACCTCTCTAGCAGTTCTTGGACTGCTGAACATAAGATGGCGTCCGCCTGAGCGCTCTAGCACTTGAAAATGATTCCCATAGCCTTACAATGATGTATTAAATACAAATCAAAAGAGTGTCTAGAAACAATAACCAAAATAGTGTTTGTAGCATAGGCATTTGATTTGAAGGAAATAATCATTTCAGTTCTTGACAAACAGCATTTATCTTTGCTTTTTGTTATTAATAAAATGTATGTTTTCGATTCTGTAAATGACATATTCGAAAATTCTGTTATGTGAGGTATTAAAATTTGGATCGTATCGTTTCGACCATCTATCAAAATCATTTAACAAAAATATCGAAACGTCATTACTTGAAAACTAGAAGTGGGGGAAACTTAAAATGTATGCAAAAATGTGTATTTTTAAAACATAAAATTGACCTATCCTGGCATTCTTCGAAAAACAAATTGCTTCATATTTAATGAATTTATTCCATAATTTTGTATATGGAACATCTAATTTCTTTGATCGTTTCTATTAGATCAGTTACATTGGCTATAAGTGAAAAACATCATGGAAAGCGTATCCGTATCTAATAATAAAACTTTCTCCTTGGGGGCGCTGTCCCTCTATGATATAAATTGAAAAGTTCAGATTTCAAATGAGTGAAGCCGGCACCGACGCCATCTACCAATCTTTAAGAAATAGATAATTTCATCAGCGTTCACCAAAGTGGACGGACCTAACGGTTTGTGAAATGAATCGCCCTGCGATATATACTTTCTTCCCGTAAATCCAATTATTTATTTCCATCGTTTGCACTACTTCAAAATTGATTCAAGATGAGTTCTAGTTCGTGTAGAGGCTGCATGTGTTGCTATATTGCATCCTCTGGGATTGCTATATTGCATCCGATGCAGTTTTTAATCAAGAGCTTTACTTTTCATATCGTAGAAGCTTAGAAAGGAAAGCATTGGTTATGAGTTATAAATACGTTATACGGAGGTCACGAGAGTAATATTGTATTGAGTTGTAGCATTTAAGAAGGAACAGTACTATCATATTTTAAATTTTCTGGAGCTATTTTCGTCAGCAAAGTTGAATTCTTGATTAAAGATTTGCTAGCTTTATTTGAAGTACATTACTATTTCTCCTTACGATTTATTTTTGTGCTCTCAAAAAATAGATAATAAAACCTAGATAGTAAAAATGAGTTAATAGCCTTTACCACCACGTTAATAAGCTTTATTACAATTATGTTACCTTTTCTTATCTGGAACCTACTTTCTAATACATATTGTTATACGCCATATTAAAAAAGCTGCCGTCTCTAGATAACGAAAGGTGTAATAAATTATACTAAAAGATATTTCTCATGTGGTAATTTCTGGAAAATAACGTTTCTAAATGGACGTTGCCCATTTATCGTTGAAAGGTCATCTATTAATAAAACCATTACTTCATTTATAAGTTTTTTTTTCTTTCGTATGTTTTTAGGCATTCACACTTCGATGAATCAACAAAATTAATACGTTGTGTGAGTCAAGTACAATTCACCTAATGCCTTGCGTGAATTACATTTCGTTCACATGGAGTCTTTTATTTCATAGTTCACCAGTGACTCATTGTAAGTCTTCATTTTCAACATTATTATTATTATTATTGTTATTAAATGGCTTTGGCGGACGCCACTGGCCAGTTACCCCAGACACCTAACAACCCGAATGAACACAGGTATCAAAAACACAGACACATTTCATTTTCAACATGGATCTAAATCTAAAAGGACTCTTCGACAGAAAGAGAATTAGTTAGTATTTTAAACATTCTTACCTCTTGTGAAAGATACAGTTGCTGGAGTGAGATCTTACAAACAAATTCGACTAATTGGAATACTAGAAAGTCAAAACACAATTTATCTGTAATTCGACCTGAATGTAGAGAGTATTCGTTACAATAAAAACCAAAAATAATGCTGATATAGCTCATGCTACTGGTGGAATCATTCCCGACAAAAACAACGCCAGCAGTGAAAGAAGCACTAAAACACGGACATGTTTCTGCCTACCCGGCGTCATTAGCGTGGTTACGAGTACTCCTTTCTGCTGCCTGCATTGCGCTTATTTCTCAGCTTATCCCACCAATCTCCAAAACAGTACTGAGAGTATCTCCCGGCGCTACCTAGCGCCAAGAAACACAGTCATACCGTCCTAGAACGTAGCGAGACAAACTGGAGTACAGATCATATGTCTTTTTATACATCATGGTGAGCTTGAGGAATCATTTGATTGTGCAGTTGCCGTAGTGTTTACGCGCAACGCCACCTTGTGTTCAGCAGCCCATGAGCTGGTCGATACGTGGCGGGCATCTGCATTCCGATTTGTGTTGCTATGTTCTAGGACGGTATGATTGTGACTCTTGGCACTAGGTAGCACCGGGAGATAATTTCAGTGCTGTTTTGGAGATTGATGGCATAAACTGAGGCAATGCAGGCAGCCGGAAGGAGTACTCGTAACAACGGTGATGACGCCGGGTAGGCACAAACATGTTTTTGCCGGGAATGATTCCACCAATACTATGAGCTATATTAGCATTATTTTTGGTTTTTGTTACTAAGCATTTTTTTATGTGTATTCGTTACGATGATAATACTGCATTGTGAATGTTGTAGCGATAAAATGTAAATTTTCTTTTACATCAGGGACGTTCAGTGAATAACGAGATAAACTGTATTATTGGGAAAACTACTGAATATTATTAGATGAAACTTTCTGCGGGTCAAGTTGGCAACCTTGGGAACAAATTAAGTCAGCTGCTTGAAGGAAATAAAGGCAAAGATAACCTCTTTTGTTCATTTCAAAATGTCATCTCCTCTCGAAACGTGTATTCAAAGGTGTGAAATCGGCCAAAATTTACTAGAAAATGTTGAAACAGCGTGGCGAAAAGTGTTTAAGCCTAGTTAAGAGTGCTATTGTAACTTGCTTCAACATAAAGTGAAACTTGCGATAAGAAGAAAACGCCAGGGTGTCAAAAGGTGTGATTCTGATGATCGAAAATTTGGGTTGGGAGGTGTTGCTACATCCTTTTTACAGTCCCGACCTCGCACCGTCGGATTTTCATCTGTTCGGCCCGCACACTAAATACATTACTGATATTATTTTGGAAATGAGGCTTTAAATAAAACAAAGAGTATGTAGTAAAAAGTACCAAATTGTTGTCTATAAATTAGGACTTAACAAGTAATTGCACTTTTCCACAGGTTCTAGGCTGTAATGTAAATTACAGAAAATAGTTAAGCAATTTACAACACACATATACCTACATTAAATAAAATATATGTATACACATGTGTGTGGTAATTAAAATACGCCACAAAACAATACAATAAGATAAAATATTTTTACTTGTACGGTAAGGTAATATTTACAGAATTATTGTCTAAAAAGGATATTTCCAAGAAACAATATATTTGCGTGCTGGGGAAATTTAGAGTTAAGTATACATTATCCTGTTCATAAGGTCTGGTCCACGTTATATCGGTGTATAATGGTTATTTCACACTATTTTTGTGTGAAAACAGAGTAGTACATGCATATTTGTTTGTAAAGTTTCTCAAACTGAATACAAGGATGTGAATTAGAAACTGAATTTCAATGACATCGGTTAGGCTAGATAATTATGCAAATAAGTACCACAACTTATTGCTAATGCCTACTGATTATTCAGTTGCACGTTGGTGTCGTAGTCGGTTATTAAGACACAGCTTTTTGACCTTTCGGATTAAAGTTTATGCACTTATAATTCGTTTATTACTCAAAATGCCAGATTATGACACACTGGCGGTCACCACTGGTCACAAGGCACGTAACATAATACCATACGTACGCTTAGAACGTATATAATAATTTCAACAAGTTGTATCTGCGTACATGTCTCATTTTAGGTGAATTTTACCCTACATTTAAAATTATCCTACTTTCCTCTTTCCTCCATAAGAGGTGAAACTTCACTCTAATTTGGATGAACCCCTTTAATGGGGGCAAAGTTCCTCCTATTTTTTAGAGTGTATGTAAGTGAAATATTGTTTTGCCATTGTCATGCCATGAATGGCACTATCAAGGAGTATTATACAGAACCAGTGGCTGCAAACAGAATCTACCATGCTCCACAGACAAAAAATCAGCAATAAAGATATTACAAGTAAAACTAATATATCCATGCATTTGTGAAACAATACATCTATCAATGCTAATTCACGGCGAAGAAAAACAAAATAGAGGCAGAATAATAAATTACAGGTAGAGGAGATGAGGTATTACAGAAAGGCGTTCGGATTGAGGAGAATATGTAAGAAGGGAATAAATTATATAATATCAATAAATTGAGTAACTACAGAAGCCACACATGCAGATTATAAACATACCACAATAATATTTGTTGTTGATCGGGTACTCTAAATCTGTGGCTCTGGAACACTGAAACCGTTCACTAAAACCCTTACCACAATACTTAACTCGTACTCGACGCACGTTTCGATAGCCAAGTTAACATCATCAGCAGTAAAACTGAATTAACTAGGTGAAAAACTAACCTTATATAGCAAATAAATTATGCAATATGTAAATTTAAAGTAAGCATAGTCATCCTTAATTATATCATAACTATATATATACCCTTCTACTTTAAGTGTTTCTTGATGAGCTACTTCATTGTACAGGACTATAATTAAGCCTAAAATGCAAATCTAAAGATAAATGGATAATCCCTAAATTAAAATGTAAATGGTGAGGATAAAGCGAGTTATTAAGATCCTTGTTTTTCAATGAAGCAGTTCATTGCACATGGTTATAATTACAGCTGTAATTAACTAAACATGATGTAACAAAGGATAAAGACTGGAACTTAGTGGTCCTAAATCTGAATTCATTAAGTGATTTTTGTTTTTGTAAATTTACATGCCTTCATAACAATTTAATTGAACAATACTCTTTACCACTAAATTCCAGCCTTTATCCTTTGTTACATCATGTTTAGTTAATTGAAAAACAAGGATTTTAATAACTCACGTCATCCTCACAATTAACATTTTAACTTAGGGATTATCCATCTATTTTTAGATTTGCATTTTAGGCTTAATTATAGTCCTGTACAATGAAGTGGCTAATCAAGAAACACTTAAAGTAGAAGGGTATATATATAACTAATTAAGGATGACTATGCTTATTTTAAATTTACATATTGCATAATTTATTTGCTATATAAGGTTAATTTTTCACTTAGTTTGATAATTCAGTTTTACTGCTGATGATGATAGCTTGGCTGTCGAAACGTGCGTCCAGTACGAGTTAAGTATTGTGGTAAGGGTTTTAGTGAACGGTTTCAATATTTGTTGTTGTTAGTGACGCACTGTTAACAAAACAGCAAACATCGGCTACATTCCTAATTAAATTCTCCAGACAAAGTGGAAAGGACGTAAGTGCTACTTTAAGGTGTGTTATGTGCGCGTACCATCTTTTATTTCCCCCGTATACTCATAAATTGAAAAAAATCAGTAAGATCAGAGAGCGCGCGCACTTTTACGCGACCATCAGTTCAGAAAATAAATGGTTATAAAGAGAAGCTTAGCGTCATTTCCGTCGCTTTTTATATATGTCGTGTGGAAATTTAATTGGTTCGTGATAGCGAATGTGTCTGGAGATGTGTTTTATGAACACGGAGAGGACGGCAGCGACTGAAAAAATATCAAGCAGTGTGTGCTCACTGCTGAAAAGTACGAATCGATAGATTGTTAAAACGAAAAAGGAAAAAGAAATGCACGACTTATGTTGTATAAAGGAGATCGACAGTTGCGTATTGCTGTATGCGACGATAAATTCTCTGCAAGGACCGAAACCTGTTCCAATTGATCTATCTGACATGCAAATATTTGCTTGAATGCGATCATAACAATATTTTATGTAGGTAGGGTAATGCAAAAATATAGTGACCCCAGTGGCGGCCTAAATTCCCGACTCTAATTTATTGGAAATACGAGGTTGAACGTTGAATGGCGCGATTTGTTAAAATTTATTTCTATAGATGCGTATTCTTGATCTATGCTGCTACTTGATAATCTTTCTACGCTAACGTTATAGCCGTAAACGCAGACTTTTTTTTTGTAAGAATTCACTTTTATTAGTATTAATTGGTAGTGCAACCTTATAAAATGGCCAACTACTGCAATAATAGGGATTCCATGACTGATATTTAGTCAGTAGTAAAGGATTAAAAGGTCTTATTTTACAAGTATGTAGTATTTAGTAATGGATATGTGTTACTGAATTTTGTTGTCAACTATTTTCTACGTAATAGATGAATGTCTTAAGCCATTTTCATTATTTTATCAACATAACTGAAATTTTGCATCTGAATTTTCTGTGCATGAGATTGATCCGCCATATATTGGTAGCACGATAAATAGTGTGTGATTTGAGCATGTTTCTGAGGTAGAAGTGTATAATGCAGTTCGAAGCTGTCAAATGATACCGACATTGAAGCCGTAAGTTCAAATATATTAATCAATGCTACAGATTTAATAGTGCAACCGTTAACTTGTATCATAAATCCATCTATTGCCATTGGTATTTTTCTTCATGTTTTGAAAGTGAGTTATTCCCGTCTTTAAGGCTGGGGATAGTAGCCTAATTGCCAATTATAGACCCATATCTTTGTTTTCTGCAGTGTTGAATGTTTTAGAAAAGATTGTACCTGAAAAAGTAATTGCCTTTTTAACCTCGTACAGATTGTTTTCATAAATCACAGAATGGTTTCACTAAAAATAGATCTACCATTTCAGCAGTTACTCAGTTTAAACAATTTAAACGACGTTCTCAAATGTGCTAGCGTCTTTATGGATTTTGGTAAAGCCTTCGATATGGTCGATCACAATATTTTGCTTCATAAACTATGCAGTTGTGTAATATATACAAATGAGGTGTACCAGTAATCGGACCATTATTGTTTATCATCAATGAACAATTACATACCTATCTTTTACATACCTGTCAAATTCAAAACTACTCGCGCACCTACTGGATTTGTCGATTTTCGTCGGATACAGTCGGATGATTTCTCAACGCGGGGGTGTATGTAGTTGAGCGGACTGATCTGTATATGTCTATCGAGATGTTGCAATACATTTGCAGGCATCGAACAACTGGGTACTTCAAGGATTCGTATCTACAAGACACTCTATGGTGTAATGGTAGCACGGCCGTCAGGCAAACGGGAGTCACAGATTCCAATCCAACCAGCGCCTTGAGATTTTTGTGAAAGTTGGATTTCCAAAGTCTTTCCTTCCCCAGGAAGGCATTTTGGAAAGGAGAGAGCCTTCATATTTTCGGGAGAACTAATGAATCGTGAAAAGAAACGCTATTAATAGCAAAAAAATGTGTATTCGATGGTTAGAGACTTTTAAAGAAAAGAGACCCCTCTAATTAAAAAATCCCATAGCAACATGCAGCGCATCAAAAAGAGAAACTAACAAGGCTTTAGTCAACATTTGTAAAAAATCTGTTTACCAATCAAATACAAACCTTCTATAATAAGAATTTTTATTTACCAGTTGATCCAATAGGATGTAGGTTTTGTCAAAAAATATGCGTATATAATAAAATAACGAAGCAAAACATACATGCTATGTGTATGGGTAGAAGCAATTGTAAGGTAAGCAATTTATTCGGAATTTTATATCAAAGAGACGACCTTTTTAAATCAGACAGAGGTGTATTTATGACATACTGTACTAGGTATCTGCGTAAAAACACGGATTTCAGATAAACTAAATTTTAAGTGGAACTTTTCATCACAAGGAATTGCCGAGACTTGTTTAACGTGACAATCGATGTGGAAGAGCTAAGATGGAGACAACAAAGAAGCGACGACAAGTAAAAAAAATACGATGGAAAACAACCGTACTACAAGAAATTTAAAAGAAGAGTGAAGAATTAATTAAGTTACCAAAAATGTTGTCCAGAGAAGTAAAGCATCTAGTGCTGGGGTCCAGACGTAAAAAACAAGAAGAAAAAAATTCAAGTAAATGAACGAAAAAATGGAAAATGAAGATAAATGAGAGCAAAAAAAAACTTCTAATAACGACCTTACGGCGAGAGGAAAATATTAAAAATTTTATTACAAAATATTAAATTTGGTTACGCATTTTAATCTAATAATAATGTTATCATAAAAACCATTATCATGACTATGGCATAACATCAGAACGTGCATATAACTAGAAATAGTATAAATATGACGGACACTTTACGTATAATTTTTAATTTCCCGGGACAATAAGCAATAATAACATACATATAAAATGTTTCAAAAAATGTTTTAGATATTTTCAGTTAACTTCAGATTGTATCCTCGTGCTTCTAGTATTGGATTTGCTACAGTTATATCTTTTTCTTCAAATTAAAAAAAAGATTAGGTTAAGTACAGCACATGAGTGAATTTGTCGTGACATAGATATTTTACTAGCAAATAGAAATTTTGATTACAAAACAATAAGAGGATGGGGTGCGAAGAACTCTGTCGCGTTTAGGGCGTCCTACATCCCCCCAAAAAAGGCGATTGGGCACCTAAAAAAATTGCCGTTGTTTTTACACAATATCGGTTAACAAACCCACCGAGTTTCAAATTTTTTCTGAATTTTCGTGTTACCTATGTTCCCTTTTCAGCGTAGAATTGCATAGATTGTAATAAAATTCGCATGATTTTAATTTATAATATAACATATTTCGAGCAAAAAAGTATTAAATACGATTATCAGAAGTTTCTTCTAAGTTTTGACACTTTATGAAATATGAGCATGAGAAACGTAAATAACATCCTGAATAAACATATCAAATAACAAGTATGTAACAGGTTCCAAACTTTTAAGCTAAGGCTAGTAAGAAGAAAGGAACATAAAAACGTATCTTCGAGTTAAGAAAAGGAAGTAACAAATCATCGGTAAAAGTCAAAGTATGCACACACACGAAGTAAAGTATTTTGTCCACGCTCTATTCGGACCGCCGCGCCGGTCGTCGTTTGCGGAAAACCCACGAACAGATTTACGAGCACACCGGGAGTTACATCGGAGTTCGCCCGGAGTTCTACGAGGACTATACGCATTACGTCTTACAGAAGCGTTGTAGTATCAGTTGAAGAAACTTGCACGCTTCGTAGGCTGACGCTTACGCTATTCTAACTTTTGCATAAGTGATATTTCACGAGAACGTAACGATTACGTTGTGAATTTCTTCCGCAGCGGAACAGAAGACCTATTGTATTTACATTTATTTATACGGAGAAGAAGCCTGCTAACGTTTAAAAACGCATTTTTACAAGTCGCCCCGATTCGCATCCAAGCTTTGTACAGCGTCGTCGGATGCAGCTGCAATTAATTTGTAATTTCGTTCAGCAACACACCAAGTTATTGGGGAAGTTTCCTTCAAGTAGTTTCTGTTACCCTTAAAGTAAATTGAAGCGGAAATGTCTAATAAAACATCGCTGCTTCCGGATAAATTTATTTTTAAAAGAAATTTCAGAAAGCTTTTTCTTAACAATAAAACTTTAATTGGTAGTTAACTGTTGTAATCAAATTCAAATTACATTAAATTATTATGTAGAGATCTCAGTTTTTTTTCTAATTTTGTGTTATCTAAATTTTAACGCATATACAGCGTGTCTACCTAGTGCATGGGCGGAAGATCATTTTTTTCCTGAGCAATTTAGAGAAAAAGTTTTTAAATAAAAAATATTCGGAAACAAATGCTGCACGACATAAAATTATACTAAAGTATACAGGGTGTTCAGTTTTCGCTGCGCATGATACAAGTTTGTTTTTTTTAATGGAGCACCTGTATATTATTACGATTTTAGATACCTCTCTTCAATTCATGGCAACTTTTGTCAATATTCCCTATATCTAACTATCTTAGTTTTTTAGATAATTGATATAACTTGAGATTTCTGTGAAATGTGGCTGCTTCTTTAGCAGGCGATATCTTAAACGCGTTACACGCTAGGGTGGTGATTCAAAATCTATTCGAGTTTTTGGCAAGCCATCGAAGATTTTTTATATCGACTAGATTCTACAAGATGGCCATCGATACTGTTACCAAGTTTGATTCATGTTGTTTTTTAAAATCGAATATCCTGTATATTTTTACAAAATCTAATAGAGAGGCTCCTCTAGATTCTTTTTTGTAAACATTTCCCTACACATAAAATGCGTCCTTCTCTAGTTGATTAAATATGAAGCTCTGGAGATAAGTTTTTCGATTGAAAACGTAGGATGCTGTGACGGAATACTATAAACTTTTGTTTCGCTAAAGAAATTTATTAAAGTAAATGTGTATACGTTATTTTTTTTGGTATAATTTTATCATCTACTCGAAGTAACCATAATTTTCTTACATACAACGTCTAATAGTGAAAATAAGTAGACAAATGTTAATTAGAGTTCAACATAAATGGAATAGACGTAGTTAGTATCCCACACTAAGTTTTTTGAGCAGTAAGAAATATAATAGGAACATACTGAAAGTTATTAAAAAGATTTCGTAATTTAACTAAATAGAAATATTTAGGAAAAGACTTCCTTGATGAATTTCTCAAGGCACTGCATAACATGGACATTACATAAAATAATACTTCCGAGATGTTAGTAAATGTTCAAGAAAATACAAGGAATTGCATCACAGTTTATATGAAGCAAAATGGTATTCCTTTCGAATAGATGTGAAATTGTGTGCATAAATTATTACAGTTTATTTTTAATGAATACCTTTAAAAAAACAAAAGTTTGTAGTATTTCGTCATAGTACTCTATGAATTTTAGCAAAAAACTTATCCGCATAGTTTCATATTTAATTTAATAAAGAACGATACATTTTAGGTATAGGGAAATGCTTATAAAAAAATTCTATTACTGTTTCTCTATTAGATCGCGGAAAAATATATAGGGTGTTCCATTTAAATAAATTGAAATAGCATGAATCAAACATGACAATGATTTCGATAACCATCTTATAGACTCCAGTTGATAATAATATACAGAATGTTCCATTTAAGAAACCAAACTTCTATTGGGCGTAACGGAAACTGAACACCCTGTATGCTAAGATATAATTTTATGTTGTGCGGCATTTATCTCCGAATATTTTTTATTCGAAAATCTTTTATCTAAATTGCTCAGGAAGGGAATTATCGCCCGTCCACAGACTAGGTGGATACACTGTATATTTGTCTTTCTTAAAATAATGGAACCGCAAGAAATCAGTTTTATGGATATAAGTTGTTTTATTTCTTGTACACATTACACATATAATTAATTACATTTCCTATATGCATATGGTCGCTGAGGTGAGATATTTCACTAGGAAATTAAAATGCAATTTTCCTGTAATTCGAGACATATACGAGGTAGGCGCCATAAATTCTCAGCCTGACAGGCTTATACTGTTTCTAGCGAGTTCAAACTCCGTTACGTCATAGTTGCACATGTGTGGAGCCTACACTATATATATTACGGCTCGAAGAGTAGTAGTTTTTAGTAGCTAGCCAGACAAAGTGACTAGTGCATTAAATGCTTAACAAAAGAAGGACCTAATCACATTAAACAACGTTTAGACGGCGTTTATGGTGATTTATCTCCTTCATATTCCATTGTAAAAAAGAGTGAAAAAGGTTTCCGTTTGGGGCAAGAATACCTTGATGATGATGAGCGCCCCGGTTGGCCAATTGGACTGATAGCGTCTCAAAACATTTCAATTATTGAAGAAATGGTACTAGCAGATCGCCGTTTGAAAGTGAAGGAATTAACAGTGATGTCCAACATTTCTGAAGCAAGTACTCGCCGAATTCTCCATAACTATTTGGGTATGTATAAGATTAGTGCAAAATGGTTATCGCATCTTCTTTCTGCTCTCTAACGTGAATGTCGGGTCGAATGTGCGCGCTTGGTTTTAAACATGTGTGGAGATGACCCGAAACCGATTTTGGAGTCCATTGTCACAGGAGATGGAATAATGGTTTTGTATTATGATCCTCTATCCGAAAAGGAATCGATGATATGGCGGCGACCCGATGAACCTCGTCCCAGAAAGACATTTTGAGGGAAAAACTTTAGATTATTTTTACAAGGGTATAGAATTATTAATCTTACCAAGTTTATTTTTTCTGTATCAGACACGGAATTTATGGCGCCTACCTCGTAGAGTATTCGTTATGTTATGATGATAACACTGGTGATTATTGTAGTGTTAAAGTAAAGTATTTTCTTTTGATCCAACTATGGGATATGTAAATGTTCTGTTAGGCATTAAGTATGTTATCGTTATTATTTTGCAAATTATTAGGTTCAAAACAAAACAGAGAATTTGTAGTGAAAAGAATGCGAAATCGTTGTCCATACGGAGACATATATATGTTAATTAAAATTATGTGTATACACATATACATGTTAATTAAAGTATACCAGAAAGCAATACGATAGGATAATAATAAATAATATTATTATTTATACATTAAAGTAGTCATTACAGGGAAGGATATTTACAAAAGAAATAATATATTCGTGTTTGTTCGAAAATTACTGCAAAATTATCTTAATTTAGGACTTGGTCCAGTTTAGGGTTAAGTATGTATATGTTATCCTATTCGTAAGTTCTGACTCACCTCTTTCACAACGTCGCATAACGTCTTTGTGGTGTTCACGTTATATCAGTGTACGATGGTCATTTTCACACTATTTTGTCGCTTTTTAAGTGAAAACTTGTAATGAAAATGGTATATACATCTTTCTTTATAAAGTTTCTTGAACTAAATACATAGAAGGAATTAACTACCTATACACCGTAAAATATCAACGTAGGATGTAAATGGGGCACTGAATTTGAACGGCGTCGGTTAGGTGAGCTTGTTATGGAAATAAATATTATAACTAACTCTGGCCACGAGCGGTACCGCGCATCGGCGTAGAATCAGTTCGGACCGAGAGGAACGGTAGTATTACTTCGTCTGCGGAGCAGTACGGATATTTTCGCTGCCGGCCATTTGCGCAATTATTTATCTGTCCTAGAAAAATTATGATTTCGTCAGCAAAACGACCGCGGTCGGACAAACTTCGAAAATTTATTGCAGAAATTCCAGACTTAATATATGAAGGTGCTAAAATTAAATGTGTAATCTGTAAAATCCCGTTAATGTGTTGGTCCAGACAACATTGTCTACGACACGTAAATAGTGAAAAGCATGTCTCAAAAAGAAATTGCGCACGAGACAATGAAAAATTTATATTTAATTTATGCGTTACGTTTATCGCATGTAATATACCGTTTAATTTACTAGACAAGGAACCATTTATCTGCTTTTGGAATAACTATTCGGAGTGCAAATTACCAAGTCGAACATCGTTACGAAGAATTGTGCCATCTGCGTGCGAACATATTGAACAAAAAATAAAATCGGAGTTGAAAGATCAAAAATTGTGGTTATGTGTCGACGAAACAACAGATCGGAAGAAACATTCTGTTCTTAATGTAATGGCACGCAAATTGGAACCTCATCAATCGGCACCTTCAATTCTATTAGTGTCCAAACGAATACAACAGTGTACTGCCGAAGTAATTTCAAAGTTAGTGTTAAATACATTGGACAAGTTTGAACATTCAACAAACCAACTCTTGATGTTAGTGAGTGATGGTGCTGCAAACATGCTTTCTGTAGGCCGGTCTCTTAAAAAGCATTCTGCTAATTTGTTACACATTACGTGTAAAATTCAGGCTCTCAATCTTGTGGCGGATAGTATCAGAAAATGTTATCCTGAGGTAGACGCTTTAATAGCGCATACCAAAGCAGTATTTCTCAAATCACCGAAACGTATTTGCGAATTTCACAGACTGTGCCCCCGTATACCAGAGCCACCAGAACCTATTCTAACTCGTTGGGGAACATGGTTGCAGGCCGCGTTTTATTATCATAAATATTTTGACAATATTAAGAACGTGGTTTTACAATTCGATACAAAGGAAGCTGCTGCTATCCAGAAAAGCCAGTCGAAATTTCAAGATAGTCAGGTTAAAATGGATTTAAAAATCATTCACGACAATTACTTCGGGCTAGCAGATGCAATAGAAAAATTACGAATTCTTTCAAATAACTTAACGATTCTGTTGAGGCACCTTCACAAATTTGTATTAATGTACCAAAATCAGAATCTTTCTCTAAAACACTTTCAAACCTTTCTAGAACACAAACATTTTTTGTGTCTTCTACCTCGCATAGCTGTGCGTGAACATGTTGCACTATTTGCAGAGATTACAGTAACGACACCGAAGGATTTTGAAATTTTTTTATTGCCTCCACTAGTCTGAATAGTAATTGTTCTGGATAGTTTTTAAATCCGTTTTAACCTGACTATCTTGAAATTTCGACTGGCTTTCCTTGATAGCCGCAGCTTCCTTTGGATCGAATTGCAAAACCACGTTCTTAATATTCTCAAAATATTTATGATAATAAAACGCGGCCTGTAACCATGTTCCCCACTGTGTAAGAATAGGTTCTGGTGGCTCAGGCATACGGGGGCACAGTCTGTAAAATTTGCGAATACGTTTTGGGGATTTGACAAACACTGCTTTTGTATGCGCTATTAAAGCGTCTACCTCACGATAACATTTTCTAATACTATCTGCCACAAGACTGAAAAGATGCATTTTACACGTAATATGTAACAAGTTAGCACAATGTTTTTTTAAGAGACCAGCCTACAGAAAGCATGTTTGCGGCACCGTCACTCATAAACATGAACAGTTGGTTTGTTGAAAGTTCAAACTTTTCCAATGTATTTAACACTAACTTTGAAATTACTTCGGCAGTACATTGTTGTACTCGTCTGGAAGTTAATAGAATTGAAGGTGACGATTGATGTAGTTCCATTGTACGTACCATTACATTAACCACAGAATGTTTTTTGCGATCTGTTGTTTCGTCCACACATAACCACAGTTTTTTATCTTTCAACTCCGATTTAATTCATTTTTCAACATGTTCACGAGCAGATGGCACAATTCTTTGTAACGATGCCCGACTTGGTAATTTGCAGTCCGAATATTTATTCCAAAAGAAGACATATGCTTCCTTGTCTAGTAAATTAAACGGTGGATTACATGCAATAAAGGTAACACATAAATTAAATTTAAATTTGTCATAGTGTCGTTAAAGGGGTATTACACACTACACATTGAATTATAACGCCATCATAATTTAGGTCAGGCATTTCTGCTATAAATTCTGTAACTTTGTCCAACATTGATCGTTTTCGCGACGTAGGCAACATTTTCAAAACAAACGTAGAACTACGAAATAGTATTTACGGCAGCGTGCATGTATACGCAACAGATTTGATTGAGACTCGCAGTTATACTGAGGGTTGTATCGAACCATCGCCACTGCCAGTTGGCGTTAATGAGCAACTCTAATCATCACTAAAAATGACCCAAATTATGACACATTGGCGGTCACAACAAGTCACTATGTACGGTATGCGCATGTGTAGAACGTATACAAGGTGTTTTCCACAAGTTGCATCTGCGCCCATACCTAATTTTGGGCGAATTTTGCCCTATATTCTGATGCCTTCAGGTAAAATTAACCCACTTTTTGTTTTCAGCCGCAAAAGGGGAGATTTCCCTTGAATTTTAGTGAATTTTACTCCTATATATAATTGAAGTAAAATTCCACCAAATTTTGTTTTATGTACTTCTACAAAGATAAATTTCTCTCTAGAACGACGCGGTCATCGAAATCAACAAATTTATCCCATATTTGCAGTAAAACTTACCATATGCATAACGAATTTAAATTCGGATTTTCAAAGTGATAAAAACACTAATAAAGCTATAGAAATGTTATTATACTGTATAATAGGCATTTCAAAGGAAATATGGAAATCATTCGAATTATTTTATTCGAAGCATTTAAAATTTTAAGTATGTATTATCAATAATTGTAAAAAATAATTTTCAAAATAAGAAACAAACAACTCTTGACTAATATTTCATATAAAAAATATAAACAAAATTGAAATGAAATTTAACATTTAATAAATTTATAAATCTACTTCAATGTATATTATTTAATGTGTTTTCATTAAACACATAAAGTACTTTGTGAGTTATATTTAACCTTTGTACTAGTTAACCCTTTCTATTTTGAACACCTCCCTACAACGAACTCTCTACCTCATTGTTGTCCGTTGTTGAGAGGTTTCAGTGTATTTATTTGGACGTTATCGATATTAAGTTTGTCCTGCTGGTAGGCTAACCACCTTAATCCGAGGAAAGGATAACACTCAATATTCGAATAACCACCACATCGGGAAATAAACATATGATGCCATAATTGGAGGACGATGCTCAAAAAATTTAACGGCAAATTGTTTAGAGTATAGTTTTCGTGGGTAATTGTCAAACTTCATTTAAATTTTACATAGTTTTATTAGTTTATGTAGCTGCTGACCTTTTCAAATAAATCTCCCTTGTGGAGAAAAATGTATATGAATACCAAAAATATAAGCTGTCTGGCTTGGAAAGTGCTGCTTTTTAAATTATCCTTATTAATTCGCAGTTTTGACGTCGATAGATTGGTTCCGTAACGAAGTAAACCTCGATATTTTACTTAGCAAAACCGTTACTAATCTTTTTTCTTATTATTCTATGAAAGAGTAATATTGTAAATTCCTGTCACGTAGTTCCACTGGGTTTAAGGTCGTGGAATGTTTAACGCATCGTTCGAGTTGGACCCTTTTTAGAAGAATTCGATCGACGCTTATAAAGGGTAACTGCTGTTCGGCGCAACACCTTTCCACGCCGTTCTTTTTTTTCTTTTGCCTTTTTACAGTTTTGCCGCTGAAAGCGCTTTAGGTCTATTTGATATTAAATTACATATAGCTTGTGTCAGCTCAAAATTAATATCTATGTGTAGGCTAATTTTACTTTATCCACCACATCCACATTTTACTTTATTACATAGAGATAATCACAAATACATATTACATCTCTAAATTCATTCAAATATATTTTGCTAAACTTGTAACGATTTATTTCTGCAAAATTTGAGGCTAAAGCAGATTTTTTAAGTAGCGTTTTGAAACTGTTGCCATAATTATACAGGACGTTCACAATGAGAGGTATCAACTCTATATATTCTAGTAACTTTTATTGAGTAAAAATACTCTGACATGTTAATTTATAATTTTGGTTTGTCATTTTTTGACTTACACTCGTGGTATCACCTCCAGTTTAAGCGGAAATTGCAAGTCTATTATTTTGAATAGAACACTATATATTTTTACGGATATGAATTTCGATCCAATTAATCTTCTGATTAAATAAGCTTTTCAGTAAACCCTTCATACGCAGCTTTATTATGAATAGTTTTTGTTAAGTTGTATTATTTTCAGTTTCAGTTTTCAGTATTATTTTCATAATTATGCGTTATAGTGTTTTGTAAGTTATTTACATTGTTTTACATTTGTATTTCATTCATTATTCTACAATTATTTTTCATCACTACTACACATAGGAAATATTAATTATAATAATTTCTATATTACTTATTTTTTTAGCTACGACGTAATTTACTGCAAATTGTCTTTTGGATTGCTTTCAGCTTACCTGAAGATGAGCTAAATTTTGCTCGAAACCGGTAGCGAATTATGGTGGTACCTCGGTTTACGATAGTATTTTGTTACAGAATTTTCGGGTTACGAAAGAAAATTTTGATGCATTTTTATTTCCAAAACCGAAAGATGCTTCCGGATACGAAACTCGAATTACAACTGGTTACAACTTTTACAGATTCGGCAGAATTTTCGCGCGAGTCGAGCACATGCTAGAAAGAGATGGTTATATATAATCGTTTGTGCGGACAGTCACCCACTATTCCACCTCTTGGCATCAGTCTTGAATTCATATTCAAGACAGCTAATATTATTCTTACCTTGTTAGAAAATCTTTTGACCTTAGTGTAAAATCTTTTTCAAAGAATAAAGTCAGATGCTCTACAATTACCATCTCACCCACGTCGTCTCTCATATGCCAAAAAGAGTTATTAAGGGTATTGTACGTATAAGTGGAGTTATTTCTTTTTAATTTAAATCATATAACTTTTTATTGATTTCTCTATTTAACATTTAAAATGTATAATTATTTTTTTAGTTATAGGAACGGATTATTTCTATTTCCTTAATTTCTTATAGGAAAATTTGATTCCAGTTACGAAATTTCGAATAACGAAATGCTTTTTGGACCCAATTAATTCAGTAAACTGAGATATAACTGCATTATTAAAGAGCTCTTGTGAGGTTGAGATCATTACTACCGATTTTCCTTAATAAATAAAACTACACTAGAAGATAAATATTTTATTTTTGATACAACTCCTAGGACTCCTTACAATAAAATGGTTTCATTATGTCAAACAATAATGTCAGATTCTGTTATAAAAGGGGTGTGGTAATTATAAACACAATTTCTGATATTCTCTATACAAATATAGCAACGTCTAGAACAATATTGTTACATTTTTACAACGCGAGTAACTAAAACTTGTACATTATTGTACGAACCTTTGTAACAGCTCATTAACTAATTTTTTACAATGTAAGGATTTAATAGAAATACAATCCGTTAACCACAATTAAGTAGTAGAGATTTACGCAAGTTGTAGCCAGTCGTATACTCACAAGAAAATTGTAGTAGATTGTTCCTCAATTGTTTCATTCTTTATAATTTTTGTTTTCGTGCACTATCTTGCTGGAACCATTAGGTTCTTTGGTGGGTCAATATCCTATTAATTGAGAAAGACGACGTATAAAGCGTGAATCAATTTCAACTGAAGAAACCGAAGTAGCGCTCCCTGGTCAACGTTCCTTCAATAAAATAAGGTCCCAGTATTCGCGTATCAAAAATTGCCACACACACATTGACTTCCTATACATGCTGAACGTGTCTCAGGAAAGGGAAAACGTCCAACGAAACTTGCATTATTTCCTCGCAGAGTTGGATTCTTCGGTAAAAGATGTCTCTGACGACTTCTGTGTCAAATGTATTTCGTAAGGGTGGTACTTTACTACCCAAAGCGTATTTGAAATAGTTGCTAGTCCAACACCATAGTCCCTTGATATTTGTCTCAAAGCGCCCTGAGGATTTTCTCCAGCTGCTAAAAGGATGTTTAATTTAGTATTTTTCAGGGATCTTGGATAGTCGACCTTTCGGTAGATCCCTAGCATAGATTGGTTGACAGTAGATTAGTTGATTGGCGGACTATTAGGAAAAGTTTCATTAAATAAATTAGTAGCTTCTGCTTGACTACGTAATCGATCTCCGAACCTCTATTCTTTTTCAGTTAAACGCATTTTGATTTAATTAGATCTGCAAACTTAATTAAATTAATAAGTTCTTATAAACACAAAACAGTTTCGACATATGGTTACTGTGATTTTTTGAAATTGTTGAGTTTATTTGCTCCCATGGTCAAGTTATTGTTTGTGTTTATTTAATTTTTGCAATAATCTTTTATATGGGATATTTACTGAAAAGCTTATTCAAACGTCTATCTAGATCTGTAGAAATGCATAGGGTGTTGTATTTTGAATAGCAAGCTGTTATTACTCCCGCTCAAACTAGAACTAGAAGGCATTAAATTGCGATATAAGCATAAAACATCCAAGCTAAAACTGTAAATTGATACATTCGAAAATTTTTTTCAATAAAGGGTTGGTAGAATCTTATTAAATTTACTCCTTTCATCGTGAAGTGACGTCCACTTCTTACTTAACTTATTAATGAAAATGCTATGTCCTGTTGATCTCATATGCAAGGAGAACATTACTTTTAGCTTTTCGAAGTAGGTGTATTTTATTATACCTTGAATTGCGTCGGTAGAGCAATTACTAATTACTAATTATTTTAATTGTATTATTGCTATGACTGCGTATTGGAGATTGGACGTGATTCTTGGATAATCAACCAAGGTAATATGTGAGTCACTATGTAGAACAAAATCTAATTGCTAGTAATTAAAATGCCTGAAATTTTTGTAACGTAAACCACAACAGACAAAAAACAAAAAACTTTTAAATAGCCACTCGTCTAGTTGATAGGACATGCATGTTTCAACGGATTCATTACTCACGTACTACAGAATGTTATTGGTAGGTGTGGCTAAGGACATAGAATCGATAAAATTTTAAACAACGATTGATACACATGCAACTGAGCCCTCTTCTCGATATCGATAAGGTCTCTGTCAAGAGACAAATCGCGCGACTTAGGAACGGATGATAAATTGCAAAATCTGGGCGTCATTTCATCTTGATAACTCCCTTTGCCAGCGTTCGGTTGTCTAGTCCATTGTTGTATATTTTCGTGTATTGTACGTGACGCTTGAAAGAAATGTCAGATTTGATTCGCTGTTTGTATTAACTTTTTGAAGGGGCTTACTTTAATAAGATAGATGTAAATTTTATCGAAGGAATCATAATAGATATGACCTGCCTGCTAATACACCTTCTTGTTATTGTGCCCTCGATGTGTTTTCTATGCAAAAATACAGATTTAAGGAGGCATATATTGAATTGAATTGTGATGTACCACGTCCGAACCTAGAAGATTGTGTTTTCACATCGACATTTTTAGTGCCTATTATATTTTGTTGGTTCCTCTCACACGATATCTTACTAACTTTTATGGTTACCAGTCATTGCCTTGATCCTTTAGAGGAACACGACAACGATTCAGCTGGGTTAATAATTCAAAACGTAATAATTGTTGCAAGTTGTAGTGAACGGCTTTTGTTCACAAAATACTTGTTATGGATGAATAAAACTGATCATTTCCAAGTTCCTTAAGTAGTTACGAGAAAAAAATATGGTCGGTTTTTCGTAAGCTAAACTGTAAATACTGATTTACGTTGTTCCACAAGACTTGCTGTGCCTTTTCAAGCAACACCTCTCAAAGCTCACCGAGTGGTTTGCAAAATATTTTGGGGAAGACACTGTGGAGAAGTTTGCGTGGATCCAAGATCTTTTCCGTGCTCAAGCTCCACCGGAATTCACTTCACAGGAGGAAGTGAGTGTAATTGAACTCACTTACGACAACAGCCTGAAAACAAAATTTGCTTCTTTCGATTTAGTGGAATTTTGGATATCTCTTACCGACAACCTATTTATGCGAAGCCGGATTTTCAGCTGTAGCTGTAATAAGCTCGCCAGTCACATTAACTTACTTATCGTTGAAGGTTTTCACCATTTACTTAATATTTTTTTGTATTTTCATGTTTTAGTTTGACGGTTCTTGTGATTCGACTTTAATAATATGAGCTTCACATTGTGAGGTTTATCTTAGTTGTTTTCATTTACCTATGCCTGATTTATGTGATTGTCCACATATTTTGAGAAGAGTACCGAGATAAAATAAAACCCGTAAGTGTGCTACGGACTGATAAAGTTTGGGAACCCCTGTTGTAGGGTACAGCTCTGAATGAAATTATAGGAAAACATGGCTCTGGGTTTGCTTTCCAGAAACATATCAACAAATTACACTGAGAAACATAACAAATTCCTTTTTCGCAAACTAAGAGAAGTACATGATTCCAATAAGTCTGTTTCCAGAAAATTCGAGTATAAAATCAATTTTTCCTCTCTGGTTGCTTTGGAATATTCTGATGAAATGGGAGGTGTTATATATACTATAGTTATATAAATTATATTTTGTGAAATAAAATAGATTTTTGCGAGTAGTATATACTTTTCAAGGAGAATTTTACCAATCTATTAATTAAGAAACTAATCCTTACCATTTTGCTCAACACAAACGAAACTGGGCATAATATTAAATTAAAGAACCTCAAATTAATTAAGAACATAACTTCGCCGCGAGAGTTAGACACTCACGAAACCATTTATATGGAAACGAGTGCAAATCTGTTTAGCAGGGAAAAAGGTTCACATAGCCACACAGCTTCAATGGATTTATTAGCGTAAAACGAACGTATGCGTTTTGTGCTACAGGCAAGAATCTGCTCTTTTCTTTTAATTTCGTGTATTTCGCATGTTTGGTATATAAGCGGTAAAAGTACTTGTAAATATCTTTTAGAGTAGGGATAGAACAAGGCATGTTAGAATTAAAATCTTTTTCTCACATCAGTCGTACGGTTTTCAAGGGGAATCCATGAATTCCCGAAACACCAATAAAGTTAACTTTTTGAGGTAGCTCACTTTTGTTTTAAATAGCGTTACTTGCTGTTGCACTAAATTTTCAAATTATGAACTGAATGAATATTACCGATCATTTCAGCAAAACCTTCACGATAGAAAGAGGAGACCAGAAAGACGGGGTCTAAGCATTGGTTACAAGCAACTTTACGATTGTCTATTAAGGAAATAATTTCATTGGAAACGATTGCGGAATTTCTTGTAAGCATTACATGATTTTTTATTTATTAGGACCATTCTCTCTTTAAGGATGAAAATTGAAGACACGCAATTCTGCAATCAGAATTTTATAGCGTTTTGTAGTAGCAGATGTAATTCAGTGGTAATTGGGTGTAATTATGTACTTTTACAGATAATGCCATTTAAATTGGTGTGGTCATGGTCTGCGGAAAGCTTCTTTAAAGGCATCCAGGCCAACATCATTCCGTCATACTTTCCAATTCCTACAAAAATACATTTTTTTTAGTACAACCGTTTCGTGTTTAAAATGTTTGACTACAATACATTAATTCAAATAAGCTCGTTTCTGGTTTTGCTTATTTATTTTGTATAAAATGAAATTCAGTCCATAGAGTTCTTCAACTGTATTAGCAACGAAAAATAAAACCAATAACCGTTTGAACAAAAACTTACTACGCTTATATGGACTGTGTTGCACTTTTATACCACGATTCGATTTCTGTGAAACATATTTTGCTGCGAATGCTCGCAGAAAAATTCCCTTGGCGGGAATCGTGCGCAGTAGCTGTGCTGTGTAATATTATAGCGCTATAACACACAGATACATAAATGCTTCGAATCCTCGCTGCGAAGGCGAGTGCGACAAATCCCGGCGTTATACGGAGAACAAGAAAAGACACTAAACGAACGGTAAATTCTTATATATGCTCTGGTGTAAACTCGCAACACCTTTGATGTCATAAAATGTACTTTTACGAGATATTTTTTTTTAGAAACGGCAGATATCCCAGAGTGTTTGTCGGATATCCTACATGTATGTTAAAATGTTAACCCTATCGTACTATACCAATTGTACCTAGTATGTGATTGGTGAGTTCTGATTAAGTTATTTAACGAATTTCTTGAGAGAAATAAATATTGTACATTCTTGGTAAAGAATTTGTGTTGCGTATATTACGTAGCATAAAACTATAAGCCTATACCTTACTGAAATTTTCAAATGAGAAAAAGCATTGTGATCTGGCTGACTTGGTCGATGCTTGTCTTTCTTCTACTTATTTCCAGCTTCGTGGAAAATACTACGAGAAAGTCTGGGGAGCTGTTATGGAATCTCCTCTGTCTCCTGTCGTCGCTAACATCTTCATAGAAGCGCTCGAACAACAAGCACTATTATCTTACAACCTCAAGCTGAAGTGCTGCTACAGATACGTTGATGATATCTTTGTTATCTGATCTTATGGACATGAATCTAAACAATTTCCTATCGAGCTAAATTTCCAACATGATTCCATACGCTTCATCATGGAGGTCGAATCAGATGGGTGCCTTCCTTTCCTAGATGTTCTAGTACACGGTCGTCCTACATACCTGACACTGCGCTGGACATTCCGTTTACGGAAAACCCACGCACACGGATGGATATCTCATTAGCCTCTCACACCATCATCCAGCCAAAGAACGCGGTGTTATCAATTTTCTTATTGAAAGGGCAATCTCCATCTCTTAACCCATGTCGTTTCCTCAACAATTGAACCATATCACCGAAACTTTGATCTGCAATAATTATTTTAGGAGAGAATTCAAACTACTGTTAACCGTTACACTAATGATCAGTTCTTGTGATTGTATTCCCACCTGCGACATCTATGAGTTAGATGTATCAATACCGTCAACTATCTTGCTAAGCCTGCAAGTATAGTTTTCTGTAAGCATTTGGTAAAAGAAGAATACTTTACAAAATAATTGAAACGCGTTTTATTTTCATCTTTATTCACAAGTATAAAGTAAGATAGATAATGAGAATAATAAGTAAAACTATTTATTCGCCATTTAGTGAATGTTGAAGTTTCCAAAACAGTCCAGAGAGCACACCACGTCGCAATAGGTATATGGACACCTGATATAGATATGTAGTGTAATGTTCAATATTTACAACAACAACATCGGCTGTTAATCTCAGCCGTATAGGGTATCCAGAATAGCCACTCGATAATAATTAAAATCTCTCTACCGGAGAAAAAGCTCATTTCGACAATTACAATTTTCCCCCATACCGACTGGCCTTATAATGTGGACAAGTCCAGATAACGACGATCCTAGGGTAACGTAGATTAAACTCCATCTTCTGTGCAATTTCTCCATTTGTAGGTCGTCGAAATTAATGTAAGATTCATCTAAAACAGACAACAGGGTATATTCAATGGTATTTCAAACATCATTTCGTAAATTAAATCTATTTCGTTAAGGTATTTTCATATTCACTAGTAAAATTCGTCATATTTATGTTGTCAGTGGTTCTTTTAAGCATAGAGTCGTCTAATTTCAGTCAGTTGGTAGCGTCACTGCATTCATTCTCTTATGCTATTTCTATAAATAACGTCCTTTCATCGAAATGCATTAGAAAATTTATATTTGGACAAAAATCAATTCTGATAAGACTTTCGTGAAGTTAACTGGCGTTTTGACTACAGTCTCAGTTCAAAGTGTTCGATAGTGAAATTAAAGTATAATTTCAAAAAAGGAAAGATTAGAGGTTGGAACAAGCAGATTTTCTGCAAACGTCCTATAAACATAGTGTTTATATGACATCAGTTTCATTTGAATTCAAGGTTAGTGTTTATTTTTAATTCTAAAATTCGTTGATTTCACTTTATTAATTCGAAATTTACAATAAAATTGCCCAAAGAGTATCCAGGAATACTCCCGACTCCACAAAGAAATTAGAATTTTAATTAAATTTAGAAAATTTCAACATTTTCGCAATTTTACCCTGAGAAATATATTTCAGTAGATGATGCTGATGTCCAGTATAACTGGAAAAGTAACTATCTTGAAAATATTTCCATCGAGTTGGCAATGGTTTCGTTAGCTTAAGTGCAGATTTTCAAAGAAAAGGGCTTTTAATAACCCATAATACCTTTGACGAATGGTTTCGATCAATCACCCTATATATGTTTGCAAGTTGAGGATACACAAGGTAATTATAGTTTTGCCAAATTTAGCATGTTATATGAATCTGGTAGCTCATTTCCGTCAGCATCGTAATTTCTGAAACCAGAAGCCAGAGAGGATGGCGCCCGGAACGAGCACGGTCGGCCTCACCCTAGTAGTTCATCGAATGTAGCTTAACTGGCACTGATTAAAATTTATGGATGCGCGTAGATCGTATTTCGTACTTCGATTGGGTGCACCAGGGTATTGAAAGTCGTTGTTCTGCGTACGTTTACGTCTTTGTCTTGTACGAATTTCCATCTCCGTTCTTTACAATTTTTTTGATCCTCGTAAGTTTCGCTTCTCTTTCTTGATAGTATCCGGTATTTTTTCCGTCCCCTCGAAAGCTACCTCTGATCGCTACTGTAGTAAATTTGCGTTCAACACCGATTTTGTGATACGCACTAATTACATGGTTAATAAGACTACAAGCTCGGAATCGAGGAAGGTACTCCACAAGATATTCTGAGCAATTTGATTTATTTGATTTTAAAGTAATTTAAAAATATTTGCGGTTTCTGCCTTTTAAATAAAATGTAAATTAAAATGATCACCCGTAGTACCAACAGGTTGTATAAAATAAACTTCCTGTATTTTTGGCAACTTTACATATAATTACAATTCCCTATAAAGCCACTAACTTTTTGGGAAAAATTCTCTCTCTAAATCGATATACTTTATACATCGGCGGCATGTTCTTTAGAACTACAGGAAATTTTAGCTTGCCATTATTTTCTCTAAGTTTTCCAAATTTGATGCTAAAATAAGCAAAATTACATAACAATAGTTAGGTAAAATTTACGTTATTTTCAATTACATGTAGAAAGCTTTCCTGATTCAAAGTACGAGGGATGATCGTAAAATAAGGTTCCCAAAGCCCTGCAGCAGCAGTAAGACGTGTTAGGCGAAATGCGACAACATTGGCTCTATATACTGGCACAACATTGGCTCTATATACTCTATATACGTACCATTCCCGTCTCGCTACGCCGCTCAGAGTTGGCTAAGCAGCCGTCCGAGATGGAACACCCGATCGCCCCTACCGCCAGGTGCGAAATTCGCGCTGTGATACGTTTGTTAAGCGCGAAAGGGGTTTCACCTGTAGACATCGTCAATTAACCGAAGTTTATGGAGAAAAGTGTATAGCTGTTCAGCACGTCCGCAAATGGTGTACGGAATTCACTGGAGGTCGGACGGAAATTCACGATGAAGAGCGGAGCGGAAGACCATCAGTTTCAGAGGAAATCGTTGAAAAGGTCGAGAGCTGCTTGAGGATCGGAGGGTCACCATTCGTCAACTTGCTCTTCGGATTCCTGAGATTTCCAACACCACAATTGAAAAGATTTTGACTGGCGGCAAAATTTTACGACATAGGGATGCAGAAGTTGGAGCACCGTCTGCAAAAATGCTTGGATAGCATGTCGATTATGTCGAAAAATAGCTTAAGTTTTTACCTTTAAAACGATGTGTAATGTTAAGGAAATAAAGAATGCTGTCTATTTTCAAAAAGCATGGGAACCTTATTTTATGATCATCCCTCGTATATTATTTTGGGAACTTTGAACTTAAAATATTCCCTACTGTAAGTTAAACTTTATATACATTTTGAACACAAAAAAATATAGTTAGGTACCTAACCATTTAATATACAGTTTCAGGTTAGTAGTTTTTCTAATTTTTGTAACCTACTCAGACGTATTGCAATTTAATTGGAGTAATACACAACCAGAAAATGATTTTCCAGCAAATTAAAAAATCACAAGCAATTTGCTCACTCACCTAAAAAAGCTTTCGTTACTTTTTCGATGATTTTGGGACCAGATTGGCAAGATTTTGAAATGCTGATATTTGGTGATCAATAAGTATTAAGGAAGGAAGCTATATGGGTACCTATTATTAATAAAGGTATCAGAAAGTAACCTGGTGTTAACGTCATGAAAGCTATAGTGAGAAATATGTAAAATTCTATTCTTAAGTGCCCTAAGGGTATTCATTTTCTTAGTTAATAGGATGCTCCGAATGGAAGTTGATATACCTACTCGAAAATGTCGGTTTTGTATTGCAATTTAATATGATATCTTGATTATCTAAACGAATGACCTTAGTGTCCAAGAAGGGAACAGAGTTCTTAGACTCTTCTTCTACAGTAAATTGTATATGGTTGTCCATTCGGAAAGTAAGGTGAAATAATTCGATCAATAACTATTTCTGTCCATAGATTTACTTTTGCTAATACTGACTGTTGTATCAGATAGAACTGGGATCAGTTCTATTTATTCATAATACCATTTAAATAGAATGTAGATTTATCAGAAAAAAATCGTTTTGGGAAAGTAACTCGGTGGTCTAGTGGTAAGAGAGCCTCCTCCTGATTGGGTACGGTTAGGTGCTGTGCGTTCGAGTCCCTCTAGGGTTAGATTCTCGGTGGGTCCGGTAAAGTCTTTAGTCCCCATTCGCATATTGTGAAACACTTCACTACGTTTCGCCCGTTACAGCGAGGGAATAATAGTCACAAAGCCAAAGAAGAGTTTGCACATACCATATACACACTAAAAGGCTCCTGAGCTTATGACAAGCCGTAAGCTTACATAGCCCGTTGTGCCGTTACCACATGTAAAAGAGATAGATCGATCTAATATTACTTCGCAAAATTTCTGCTATCGGGATTATCTTCATTCAGTTTTTCAATAAAGGATACCTCAGCAGAATATAATCCGAGATAGTACTACCACTATTAAATACTGCGACCACCTATGGTGGTGTATTGTAATTTACAAATTTATAAATGTATAAAGAAAATAATATTGAGCATTGCAATTCTTTGGCGCTGTGTTAAGTAAACAACGAGGTTTGCTGATTTTCTCATAATCCCTTTGTGAATTCCGTGTTTTCATGTTACTCACGATTTAGGAGATACAAATGTTTCAGCAAATTTCAATTTAACTTAGGTTTTAAATAAATTCTGTCCAAAATTATGTCGTTGAATAGGCAGTTGTGAAAAAATGTAATAGGAAGGGTGAGAATATGGAGGAGCTCCTTTCTGAACTTAAGGGGGTACTTAATCCTCAGTGTACTAGCGGAAACGCTTCAGGTCCTCTTCAAAATGTATTCCTCCCAACTATGGAGGCTAGAGCTGGTTTAAAGGTATTATAAAAGCATATTTTAGCAAATGGGCAAAGCTAGATGTCAATAACCTTATCGCAGAGGTTACAACACGGGATTACTGTAATAAAACCACTATCTCAGATGAAGATTATAATTAGCATAAATTTTATAAATGAGAATTCGTATCTTCTCATAATTGCACCTAATAAAAACACCAGATATTTAAGGCAAGGCCACGGGAGATCTAGATATTAGAGGAGACCAGAATGCAGAATTGTTAAACTTTGCAAACAAGTCCTTTGCTGTAATACCAAATGGTTCTCATTATAATTTATAACTTCTGCAAATCACTGTATTCGAATATGAACGTGTGAACACGTGATGACCGCGTTAATTATAACAATTTATAGCAAGAATTACAACACGTTTATTTAATCCAATAAAATGTGTAGATGCTCTAACAGAAAATGTGTTGTCACATATTTTATTATGTTTATTGTTATATGGACTATATATTTTTCTCCGTGTACAACTTATGATCAAATTCTATTATTAGTAGTAAACAAAAAACATAAACAACTATTATTTATATGATTGTTTTTATTATTTGTTGACTTATGACTTTACAATTATTCATTCTGTATTATGGCGAGCACACTTGTTTTTAATTCTAATAATTTTGGTATGTACAGTGTCAGCCTTATTTTCGATTTTCATACGTGTTGTGTAATAAACATAATTCTAGAGCTGTTTGTTTTGATCTATACAATGTGTTGCCGGATAGGCGTCACAAGACGCGCGGGTTCATATTCTGGCCGGTACGGTTGGTTTTTAATTACGGATAGAAATTGGAGTATGCTTTCTTCTAGGATACGGAATTAAAACCGTAGGCTTCGTGTCAATACGATGTTTGGCACGTTAAAAAACCCTACCAAAGATTCGAACATCTCTGGATTCAGAAAAATTCTAGTAGGGTCGACTAATGATCATTAATAATGATCACTAGAGCAACGCAAACTGCGCTGAAAGCCAGTGGTTGACGCATAAAAGTTTACACAAAATAAACACGGCCGGGACAATTCGGTATAAGCGTCAGTATAACTGCGACTCAAAAGCCGATCTGTTGTGTATGCATCTACGCTGTCGTATACTATATCGTAGTTCTACGTTTGTTTTGAAAATGTTTCCTACGTCGCGAAAACGACCAAAGTTGGACACAATAAGAGAATTTATTGCAGAAATGCCCGATTTAAAGTGTGATGGCGCTAAAATTCAATGTGTAGTGTGTAAAATAGATTTAATGTGTTGGTCGAAAAGTGATTGTCTACGGCACGTAAATAGTGCAGGGCATGTTTCAAAAAAAATTCCACACGAGATTATGACAAATTTAAATTTAATTTATGTGTTTATTGCATGTAATTTACCATTTCATTTACTAAGGAAGAAAGCATACCTCTCGTTTTGGAATGAATATTCGGACTTTAAGTTACCAAGTGAGAGAACATTACAGATAGTTGTGCTGCTGCTCGTGAGCATGTCGAAAAAAAGAATTAAATCGGAGTTGCAAGATAAAAAACTGTGGTTATGTATGGACGAAACAACAGATCGTAAAAAACATTCTGTGGTTAATGTAATGGTACGCACAATGGAACCACATCGACCGTCACCCTCAATTTTACTACCTTCCATACGAATACAACAACGCACTGCCAAAGTAATTTCAATGTTAGTGTAAAACACATTGGAAAAGTTTGAACTTTCAACAAATCAACTGTTGATGTTTATGAGTGATGGTGCCGCAAACATGGTTGCTGTAGGTCGATCTCTTAAAAATCACTGTGCTAACTTGTTGCATATTACATGTAAAATTCATACTCTCAGTCTCGTAGCAGATAGTATCAGAAAATGTTATCCCGAGGTAGACGCTCTAACAGCACATACAAAAGCTGTGTTTGTAAGATCCCCAAAACGTATTCGGGAATTTCATAGATTATGCCCCGGTATTCCTGAACCACCACAACCTATTCTTACTCGTTGGAGAACATGGTTAGAGGCTGCATTTTATTATCTTAAATATTTTGAGAATATAAAGAACGTGATTTTAGAATTCGACCCAAAGGAAGCTGCGGCTGTCAAGGTAAGCCGCTTGAAATTTCAGGATAGTCAAGTTAAAACAGATTTGGAAATTATTCAGAACAATTACGTGGGACTAGCGGATGCGATAGAAAAACTACAAAATTCTTCGGTGTCGTTAGTGGAATCTTTGCCAATAGTGTAACATGTTCTCGCACAGCTATGCGCGATAGAAGACGCAAGAAATGTTTGTGTTTTAGAAAGGTTTGAAAGTGTTTTAGATAAAGACTCTGATTTTGGCACATTAAGACAAATTTGTGAAGGTACGTTCGTTTTCGGCATACAAAGACACTTTTTCTTCACGCCGCACTTACTTTGCCGAAACAACTTTGGAAACATATCTAATGTTACAAATATTAAATAGACATTATCCACTTTGTGATTTCACGGAGGACTCTTAAAACAGTAAGTGTTTGAGCACGTATCGCATTTAATTTATTTTGTGTAAATCTTTATGCGTCCGCCACTGGCTTTCAGCGCAGTTGCGTTGCTCTAATGATCACCTAATCGATGCCTAGAAGTGCGAGGTGTATTCCGTAACCCAACAACAAGAGGAAAAACTTTTTTACTATTGATTTTTGAAAAAAAATTGTTCTTCATAAAGGTTTGCCTGCCACTAGATGGAATAACGTGGTATGTAAACACTACAATCAATGGAATAAATGTTAGTATAAAACAGCGAAAGATTATGCATAAAATATTCAAAGACTGTCGATTTTACGCTTTATTTTAAAAGTTATTTTAAAAGATTGGTATTATTTGTGGGTTTTGAAACAAAAACTTTTATGGAGAATATTTTTTTTTTGTGTATTACAGACTTAAATAAAAATATGGATTTGAGAAAATTATAAGTCCTTTTCTTATTTTCAAGTATTTACCTACGTACAGTTTCTAGTAAATTTACTTACAGTTGTGCATAAATACTTGAAAATAAAAAAGGACTTCTGCATTGGAATCAAATCATCAAAATTCATAATGTTGCTTATAATAACACACACGATCACCAAAATGACAATATAACCTTTTAAATATGGAATTGAATTGGTTTCCCTCTGGAGAGTGGTAAACAAACAGACGCAAATGATATTCTGACACAAAACAAGTTTTTATAACAAAATTGAGCAAGTATTAAAGGCGTATGAATGATCAAATAATGTTAAAACAACTAAAAAACGTTTTGAAAACAAGGAAAATGATAAATTGGGCCAAAGAACATTCAAACAGAGATCAAACAGGACGTAGAACTTTCAAAAATGGATCGAAGAGGGCATTAAACATTCAAAGAGGGACTAAGGAGGATATTATCGAGGATTTCACACACACCTATACACAACACAGAAGGGCGATTAACAATTGCAAGTAAATTTATTAAAAATTACGTACGTAAATACTTGAAAATAAAAAAGGACTTCCAATTTTCTTAAATTCATACTTTTATCAAAATTTGTAGCATCTCAGTAGTTTTTGGTGTATGTTAGGAAGGTTGTTATTATTATTATTAAAAAATCAGAGGGTAAGTACTCGACCGTACAACGTTTAGAAGTAAAATAACAAAGTGAAAAATTCGGGTATGGGGTCTGTTTCTGGATGGATGACTAAAATTCTATTTTTTTAACATTCAATATTTCGTTCTTTATTTCGAACTTCATTAGGAGTTGCTATAATACTTAAAGAAAATGTACTCGACCTAGCAACGTTCAGAAGTAAAATAACAAAAGTGAAAGATCAGGGTGTTCGTTCTGTTTCTGGATGGATAATTAAATCTCAATTTTTTCAATAGCCAATATTTCGTAGTAATTCCTGATGAAGTTATCCGGAATAAAGAAAGAAGTATTGAATATTGAAGAATAGAGAAGCAGGTCGTATACCGGGATTTTTCACAATTTTATTTTTATTTTTATTATTATTATTGTTTCACTCTTTTTTTAACACCTCCTCCTCCACCTTTATCCTCACTCATTATTGCTTTGTTTTACTGTTAGTTTGTATACATTGGGTAGGTACAAGTACATAATATGGCCAATTAAATACAATCTATTGTGTTATTGCTAATATGGAAAGTAGTGAATTATGAGATGTCCAGTTTCTTCAAATGGCTGGAAAAATCCTTAGTGGTAATACCTGTAACAAATACCACTATTGGTACTACTGTTACTTTTCCCGACTCCAGGGTTCCTTCAGTTGCTAGTAGTATGTATTTATTAATCTTTTATTGTTCTTTTTCTATAACAGTTGTGTCGTTTGGTATTGCGATATCTATTAAATATGTTTTCTTCTCTTTCTTATTGATGAATGTAATATCTGGTTGGCTATGCGTTACTGTTTGTCTGTATATAGTATCCTATCCCAATACAGTTTACTTACATTCATTGTTTTCAAGTATAGGATCCGGTGTGTACGTGCGTTGTCAATTATTGACGTTTGAATGATTTTGGCTGCCGTGTTGTGTCTCTCTGTGTAATCTGTTCTTGCTAATAACTTGCATTCTCCCGTTATATGGCCATTCGTTTCTTCAAATTGATGACATTTCCTGCATATATCATTCTGAAGTGCTTCTTTGGTAATACGCTTTCTATAGTTTTTGGTAGCTATGACACTGTTTTGTATTGCTAGAACAAATCCTTCAGTTTCTAGAAAGCGTCGACCTGCTTTAAGTCACTTGTAAGAGAGTTTTTTGACTACCGATGCTTGTTCTATGATATTGGAGTGTTTTCTGTGTAGTAACTTTGTTGACCATTTTCTCCTGTTGTATTTACGTGAATGTTTTGGGCGTTTTCCTGGCTCAAATTTAATGTGAATATTGCAGGGCAGCTTTAGCAATGGCTTGGTGTATTGACGATGTTTTGTTGTGAAAATATGTTTCCAAGTTTTCAAATTGTGTGTTGTGAAGAGAAATTATGTCACTTAATCCTCTGTATCCTTCCTTTCTACTTAAGATTATTCTCTCGATGCATGAGTTTGGATGCAGTTTACGGTGTTCTGTCTGTTCAGCTCCTCCAGGTCTGTGTTGGGCCATTAGATAATTCCGAAGGAATATGTTAAAGCTGGTATGGGGTATGGGTTAATAGTTTTATACATATTTCGAGAGTTGAGTTATGAATTGAAAATAAGTGCGAGTCTATTTTTATACATCGTTTTAAGTTGCTGTGTGTGTGCTGTATACCTAGGTTCTAATCGAATTCCAGGCATTTATGTTTCTTCCGTTTCTATGTTCTTGAGTATTTCTCGCTTATGTGCGTCAGTTGTGTTTTGTGGACTCAACCTTCGTTTTTCTATGGTGAGCATTTTACATTTGTTAATGCCAAGTTCCATACGTGTGTCCTTGGTGAATTTCTCTGTTATTTTGAGTAGCGCTTGCATTTGTGTTCTACAGGATGCCTCATTATATTTTGACTGAATTTGTAAGCTTAGATTTTCCGAACACCATGTATTTTATGTGAGTCCAAATTTTTTTATGGCTTTTGTGAATATGTCTTTCCTTCTATAAAAACCAAAATGAAAATGGCATAATTTGGCAGGCCCGATACTGAATTTGTTTTAATGCAACAATTTATTTATACGCCGTAATTTGAAAAGGTGCTTCTTTTAGCGTTTAAATCTTATCTACAATATTAAAATCAGTTGAGAAATGGAGATAAACGTTTATGCAGGTACCATTATAAAATCAGAAATGGAAACAACTAGACATCCAGCGTGTCATGACTGACATAATAATAAATACAGTCAGAATTCAAATTACATTTATTTACTACTTAATGATACACTACAATTAACCAAAAACAAAAATAATCATTTAGAGGTACGCACATCTCTATAACAAATGTTCTATGTGCCTGCCGTTTTCCCGTATGCAGGTATTTAATCTTACCAGAAAGTTATCAAATACTCTATTTAGTATTTCCACTGGAATATTTTCAATAACATTCCAAATATTGCGTTTAGATCAGAGATGTTCTCCGGAAGTGGATTGTAAGCTCTTTCCTTAAAATAGCCCCACAGAAAAAAAGTCGAGAACTGTAAGGTCCGGAAACCGAGGCGCCCATTTCATTGGCTCACCTCCACCAATCTAATTCTTACCAAATTTTGCAGAAATAGATTCTGCAGCAATGTTAAAGAAATGGGGAGGGGCCCCATCTTGTTGAAGGAAAAAATGGGGATTCTCTAAACCCCCATCTTCTTCTAATTGTGGACAAAAGAAGTTTTCTAACATGTCCACGTAATTATTGCTGAAAACTGTTTTTTCAGTAAAAGAGAAAGACCCGCAAATTTTTTCGCAAGAAATACCGCACTAAACATTATCTTTGGGAGAATCTCTTTCGTGCTCCTCAAATAATCTCCGATTTTCTTGACTCCAAATCCTGCTGTTATGATGATTTACTCCACCGTTCAAATGAAATGTAGTCTCAAATGACATAACCATTGCCACATGTCGATTGCTTCTAAACAAATATATTAGTGCTTCGCACATCAACATTCTGTTTAGTTAGTCCATTTCCTTAAGCATTTTCAAACGTTGAAGTTTATATGGTTTAAGTTTTAGTAACTGAAAACCTTAATTCTATCCAACTCTATGTGGGATACCACTTTTCAGATTGACATTTCGAGGTTCTTTTGAAACAGTTCATATATAGCTTAAATCTGGTCTAAAAATAAATTGGGATCGAGGGTTCTCTTCTACCTAAAAACTGATGCAGTCTCTCAAAATTTGCTATGCCAAGCTTTTATTGTATTTGTAGCTGGCGGATTTTTTTTAAACTATGTTCTAAAACTTCGTCTTGTTTAAATTAACGACCTGGTCTGTTCGTACAACAGTACTGCTTCAGATTTTTCTTGTTTCGTGAAACCCATTAATTATCAACAAAATCACACACTAACGGCGTGTGTTCGTTAGGAAGTTTAACGTTTTCTGATCTTGTTTATTTTTTTGTCAGTCATGGCACGCTAGATGTCTTGTTGTTTCCATTTCTGGCTTTACAGCGGTATCTTCATAAACGTTTATCTCTATTTCTCAACCGATTTAAATTTTGCAAATAACATTTAAACGCTAAAAGAAGCGCTTTTTCGAAATACTATTCATAAAAGCCATAAAAAAACTCATATAAAATTCAATGGTGAAAACCCTATCTTAATACTTCATGCTGTTCGGAAAATATAAGCTTGCAAATTCGGTCAAAACATAATGAAATACTCTGTATTTGATGCGATTGCAAACTTCTGTGGCCAATATTGTATATAATGGTAGGTCTCTATTTAATCAAAGTTTATAAACATTTGTTTACGTATAGTATAGTGACAGATTTTTTGTAAATACTAAATACATATTGCAATTCTTAGAATCGGAAAGGCTTTTCGAGTCCGTTTGCAATTATTTCGCGATATGAAATTTGAATAATGTTTCCCACAACTGTATCACTGCAAAATGTTGATAACCTTGTTGTATGTACATATATAGGGTAAAATTGCGCGACAGTTTTGCAACACGTAGTAGGTAAATTATTTCCCGAAGCGCGATATAGTCGGGTAGATGGAAAATTTGAACTCCGTCGGTCCGTGTTAGAAGCGATATTGCGAACCAAACGAGGTTAAATACAAATTTAAGCGGTGTCTGTGCGAATGCTCTGAGTAATTGTTTCTGGGGTTAAATGCAGGATGTTAATTGAACTATGCAAAATTTTTAATCGGTATGCGTTTTAATTGCGGAGCGCAGATAGCGGATGACTGGGAGATGACGCGTGATTGGATTGGTTGAATTATAACATGTTTCGCTTTTTACAGTTCCGAGATCCATTCCATCTCGCTTACTATTGACGTAGATATATCGATACGTATGTATGTGATTGTGTTATTCTGGCCGAGATAATTCGCAGATCATATGGTGAAATAATACGATTTAAAGTTCAGTGGAACAGCGCAGATTGATACATATTGTCTAGTTCTCAATTTTTCTGTGTGTATTTTCACATCCTTCCTTTATTTTTGATATTTTCGCAAGATAAAATATTGATTTAGTACACAAATAATTAAAAATTACTATACTGTATTATACTGTGAATAAACTACGAGCACCCATAGTTCTTAGTTCTATTTATATAATTATAATTTAGGTCTTCAATTATCATAGCATTTCGGCATTATATTAATAGAATTTAAATAACCTAGTATTAAAAACTTGAAGAAAGTAGTAAAAGTCGGCAGTTATTTTGAAGAGTTTACTTTGTAGCAACAATTTTTGTCAACAAACACACAAAAACGTTTAAGGTCTCATCTCCACAGGAATAAAATTATCAAAATTCATAATGCCATCTGTAGCAAGACATGCAATCATGAAAAGGTCAAACATCCAAATGTATAAGTTCTTGTGGAGATGAATAAACGAGTGAAAGACATACATAGTACTATGCTCTTGGTTTCCGGATTGGAACCGCGTCGTTGTCGTAGCTTAGGCCGACGTTTTGTCCACACTCTTATGGGACATCTTCAGGGCTGTTACACACTGAGAGAAAGGAGTTGGTTTATCCAACAAACCACTTTAGCGAATCATTCCAATCACCTAGCAACTTAACAGAACACACTAACTGTTGTTTTAAACCATATGGAGTGTTGAGTACATTTAACAAACAAATTGGTTGAGTCAACCAATTTTTGGTTGACTCAACCAATCTTTTCTCTCAGTGCACACTAACTGAACGTCAGTGTGTGTCCTGAAGACATCCCATAAGATTATGGGTGAAACTTTGGCCAAAGCTACGACAACGAAGCGGTTCCAACTCGGAAACCAAAAGTATAGTATTATTGTTGGCCGCGGAAGCCTACTGACCAGACGTACATAGTATTTTGACAGACAAACAAGTTTTCAAAAATATTATTTTGCAAGTTTTAAAGGTATTAATGTTATTAAATAATATTAATACAATTTGGAAACATTTGGAAAGTAAAGAAACCGCAAAATTGAAGATAGTAACATTCAAACTATTACTGAAGAGAATGTAAAAAAGGACCGAAGAGGATAGTATAGAAGATTTTATTACACAAAAGCACATATAACACATAAAGGTGATTACTGTCAGTAACTTCATCAAAATTTTTAAATAAACTCTTGGAAATAAAACAGACCTATAATTTTTTTAAATTCATGCTTTTATTTCAATATTGTAACGAATTAACGACTTTCTTTAAAAAATACTCTCTGGGAAATCGAAATAAAAAACTAAATAAATGGGATCTTTAAAAAGTTTGCAATTACTATTAAAGTTTAAACCAGAAGAAACAAAATCTGGGTGCCAGAAGATTACAAAAATGTAATGACATCAATTAATAATGATATCGCAATAACAAATTTGAAATTCAAATAATCGTGTTTTGTTGTTGATTGTTTTGTCCCGCCGCTCAAGGGTTGTAACCTCCGTATGAGCTTATTGATGTATTGCTTGGTGGCAGTTGGTAAGAAGAAGTAGTGCAAGTGTTCTAGTAATTTATTCCGCAACAATAAATTAACACTTTTAACAACTCGGAAAATGCATTACATTAAATTGAAGCTAGAGGAAATCTTGTTATTACTATTGAAGCTGAAAGAATACTGACTTCTGTATGAAATTTTAGTGTAAAAGGAAACACTAGCTCCATCTAAAAGGATCCAATTAACCAATGAGGGGCAATTCTTTTCAAAATACCGAACTCCAAATTTGACAAATAACAAATAATGTTGATGTAGGAAAATTGTATCTAAACAACAGCTGTATACAGCGTGTCCACCTAGTGCGTGGACGGAAGATAATTCGTTTTCTGTTGTTAGCCCATTTTCAGGAACGGGATCACAATGTGAATGCAGTGTCGTACTATGACGTGCTGCCGCAGCTTCAGGCTGCAGTTCGTCGGAAACGTCCAGGCCTGCTAACCTGATAGGGCGTTGCTTCACTATGACAATGCTCACATACGGCGCGATTAACCCAAGCAATCGACAAATTGCCACTTCACAGTTCTACACAGTGATACATTTCACAGATGATTAAACATGCAGTGCGTACATGGTTGAGACGACAGCCCAAAGACCTTTATGCAGCTGGTATTGGAGCACTGTTAAAGTGATGGAATAAGCGCTTAAATGTAATAGTGCAGTGCATCGAAAAACAAGCATTGATTGTAGACAAATATCTGTAATGCTGCGTCGGTAGTAAACATGTAGCCTATTTACAATTGAATTATACAATAGCCACATTTCGATTTATGTGATATTTGTTAGGACTTTTTCAAACAATAAAGTATTAATATGTGACCTAGAGATATACAAATAAGCTAATGAAATCACAAGGAAAGGCTATCAACACTGCCTCGCCCCGGAAACTTGGAACTGTATGCAAAAAAAAGTACAATGATGAACTCAAGTAACAGAACACTTTCAAAACAAATAATTGACCACAGTAAAATCATTACAATATATGTAAGTTAATTGCTTACAAATCCATTCGCTTTAGTTAGTTGCAAATAAATTAATCGTAAAGTATAGACCTTGGTGGTTTGTCGTGTTCTATGAAACAATCAATCAACTAGTAATTGCTGCGATATTTTGAGTTGTGTAATTTTTATTTTATATTAGAGAAACTGATAGCGTTTTAGTAACATTGTGGGAACTAGAAGATGAAATAGGTTTCAGAATAGTCGAGCATGTTTTTTTGTTTAAAATAGGCAGCACATTTGGAATACATATTCGTTAAAATTATTAATAATTACGAAAGTGACTTATTCTTGAAAGGAAAGTAAAACAAAACAATATTAGATATTGTGTTATAGAAAGTGCATTACTACTGCTATATAAGCTGTCACTCGATTAAATATAAAATACTTCTCTCTCCTGTTTCGTTTATTGAATTAAGGTGTTCTGAATGTAATGAATTTTCAATTAAATTTTAGAAGAAGGCGCTTACCTGCGTACCTCTTGCATAGGTATTTACAATCACAGAATCCCTTAACTGCGTACAGGAGTTTTTTAATAGATGCTACTTTTGATGTCTATACACACGAAAAATAGGAAATAAAACCTAGATCGTAAAAGTAAATTATTAACCTTTATCACGATCTTAATAAACTTTATTGCAATTATGTTCCTTTTCATATGTGGTACCTGCTTTTCAATATACAGAGTGTTTCAGGAGGAAAGGTAAATATTTTAGTGGGTGATAGTGCAGACTAATTCGAATGAAAGATTCCATATAACATGTGTCCAATTTTTATTGGTTACTGAAATACAGCAGTTTGAATGTAACCCAAACTACACTCACAGAAAAAAGCAAAAGGCAAAAACAAAAGGTATTAAACAAAGGCAAATGATTAAGTTAAAGTTTATTTTCAAGAATTCCACCTCCGACTTCAATGCACTTTCGAATTCCGTTGACAACACTACCTGTAGCTTTTCTGAGGTTGTCTTAGCGTTCTTTTATGAGGGTAGCACTATTCATAATCCGAAAGATCAATTTGTCTCTTGTGTTTACTTTCTCTTTGTAGACTTCGCCTTTCAACAATCCCCATAGGCAAAAATCTAAGAGGGTAAGGTCCGGGGACCCTGGTGGCTAAGAAACGGGACCATTTCTACCGATCCATCTTCCGGGGAATGTTAGGTTTAGATGCTGTATCACCAGATGACTAAGATGAGCAGGGGCCCCGTCATGCTGGAAGAAGATACTCATCCTTGTAGCCAAAGGAACGTTTTCCAATAATGCTGGTAGCTCGTTTTCAAGAAAGTCTAGATAACGGGGCAATGTAAGAGTATGCGGTAAGATAACAGGTCCAAGGAACTGATTGTTTATCACACCACGCCACACATTTACAAAGAAACGATCTTGAAAATGTGTCTCCACAAAAGCATGTGGGTTTTCGTCGGACCACCGATGTGAGTTACGAGTGTTATTGATACCATCACGAGTGAAAGTGGCTTCAGTTTTAATGGGATTATTCGGCGATTTACAATTAGCCAACGACAAAATTCCAATCGTCTACCTTCATCTCCTTCTCGAAGGTGTTGAATCCACTGTAAATGATAAGGATGAAGGCAGTGCACATTTAATGTCCGCTAAACTGTTGTATATGGAACACCGATACGTGTAGAAATTCTTTGTGTGCTTGTTGAAGGACTACTTTCCACCGACTGAATAATGTCTTCTACTATCATTCACATTCTGTTCATTTGCACGTTCAGATGAGATATGACTGCTGGGCACTGCACCAGTCTCACGCGGTTTACTGAAAAGACGACTAAACAGTTTTGAATCGGGTACTCTACGGTTAGGAACTCGTCTACCGTATTCTCTACAAGCAGCAACAGCGTTACCATTACAAAACCCGTACACGAATACCATATCGGCGTACTCAGCATTTGTAAATACGTGCGGCATGCTTAAACAGTACCGTAGTTTGTTGCTTAAACGATACACGTTTATCGCAGTTAAAAAATTCAACGTAAACTCAAGCACAATCTCACAACTTGAACTTCAAAACAAAACTGACAATCGATACCCATAGCAACTAGGAGAATACCAACAAGCGAAATGAAAACTTTTCTCTGTAAACAGCTATATCTCAGTGACAAATAAAAATTGGACACGTGTTATATGGAATTTTTTATTCGAATTAATCTACACTATCACCCACAAAAATATTTACCTTTCCTCCTAAAACACCATGTATATTGTTGCAGCTTTTATTATTTAAAAACATCTGGCCGTCATTTTACTCATATACAATTGCCTGGAGATGTCTCTGGTTTGCAGAATATCTAACGTCGACCGACTAGTGTAATTTTAACGGGGTATCAGCGAGGAAGCCAATTTACTCTAGATATTGCTTGAATTGCTTTAGATATTTCTATAGATTTTTTTTTTGACGATGTGGTTTAGGAAATTGCTATGTGATTATTTATAGAACATCTTTATTTTTAAGTCAGTACTTTTCAACCAGCTGTCCATATGTGAACACACCTCTGGCAGTGAGGTGGGCGCTGCTTCATAGAGGTCTAGAGGGTCCAAGGGCTTCGACCTAACCCTAGGAAAAGAGCGTAGACCACATAAATCATTTATGTATGTTATTCATTATGGTACCGCATGGGTATCAGAGGAGCATTTATTTGTTATGGGTTTATCAAAAAAATCTTCCTTATAAAAGATCTTTCTTGCTCTAAAGCTCACAAATAGCAGCAAACTTTCGTAACCTTAACAATGAGTAAAATTGCTGTTTTTGTAATTCTTTCCTATTAATGTTGTGATAATATCTAGTTGCTTTTATTGTAATGCTTTGCACATCCTATTCATGGCTAGCGTTGAGCTAATAACTTTATTTAGATAAAAGAAACTCAAGAAACTGATCATCTAGCAAGATATGATTGTTCTTTCTAACAGCTTTGTATAATGTCATTTTGGCAATTAGATACTACCTGATCAATGTAATCAGAAACTAGCGGAGTATTAATAGGCCATAGAAAGATTATGCTGCGAAAATTACAAAAACAACCGTTTTACCAAGCACTAAAAAATTTATTTCAAAAGTCTGGTATTATTTGGGGGTTTTAGAAAAAGCAAACACTTTTATACGGAATGGTTTTTTTCATAGATCCATAACAAAGAAGATCTCCTTGTGGCACCTATTCAGCAGCACAATGTATATGCCAAATTGCTTCAAATTGGAGTTTGAACTACGTCTTGCCATATTAATCTGATTTGATGATATCAATTTCCCGTTATCTTCTTCATGATATGTTGATATACATTACTGGGGTAAGATTTTGTGGTATTTGTGATGACCAACATTATTGGGCGCTTTACATTTGAATGGTTTAAGGCTAAAACTCGAAGGCGAATACTAGAAAAACTTTAGTCGGTACCAATTACGTCCCTGAAGAAACATTTGTGTTTTTATACCTGAATATTTTTACTATCAATCTTAACTACACATTTTACACAAATCCTTATGCAACGCAATATATAAGACAACATAATCGTACATATCATTTTGTAATTTTTATTTAATGCTACTCAGCCTCACATTACTGCATTCTGCATAGAGTAAAATTTTCAAACAATGTAGGATAAACACAAAAGATTCTGTAAAATGAAACTGGCTATCATTTATCAGTATTTTTGCTTAGATTGTTGAAAACATCAAATTCAAATTGTATTTATTCAATTGACTTGCGTAAATTTCACTTGAAATAATATTACTTGGTGGAACATAATACTATTTTTACGACATGGTTAGTACTTTCATATTTACTCACTAACGTAGTTATTTTAAAAGTGAAAGTATAAAGCAAAATTATTTTTGCTTTATCATCATCATCAAGCCTTGCAATCCTCAGGATTATGGTTAACGCTCGCGCGGTTAAAATCCTCTTATTGGGGTAGATTAGTGCCCTCATTCATTTTTCGTTTTAAAAGGTTTTTGTGGGTCCTGGCTGCTTCCGTAATTTCCTTCCATTGTTTTCGGTCTTTACACATTGTCTTCCAATCCCTCTTTCCCATTATTTCTAAATCCACTTCCATGTCATCGCTCCACCTTCTTCTTGGTCCTCTTCTTCTCGGCCATATCCATTGTGTTATTCTTCGTATAATTTTTCCGGGTTTTCTCCATATTATGTGACCAGTCCATTTTAATTGTGCCGTTATATGCCTCACAATGTTTTCTCCTGCCAGTTGTTGCTCTATCTCTCCATTTGCGTTTGGTTAACAGTGATATGCTTGTTACCCAGATTTGCTATTCTTATGATTCCCTCCATTACTAGATGGGTACACGGGGTGAGCGATAGAAATTCAAATTGTATTTATTCAATAGAGTTGCATAAATTTAATTTGAAACTGTATTACTATGTGGAACATAATAGTATTTTTACTACATGGTTAATACTCAAAATATTCGCAATTATATATTTTCTATAATCTTCAACTGACTTTGTACAGGGTGCTACTGTCACAGCTTGGTGGTACATCGTGTTATTTGTTTAGTTTCTTTATTTTCCTATAAGAATTGCATTTCAATTTGTATAGTTACAAATAAAAATATATATTTTTCAAACGCAAAAGGGCAAATATACTATTTGCATTTTGTAATTTATACTGTGATGAACCTTCCTGTTTCGTCAAATTTAAAGACTTTAATTCTGAAAGGAACGAAGAAAAATTATTGTTTTAATTTTCACCTGTCTTTAAATCTTTGTTGTAAACTGTAAATTTATTTCTTTTAATTGTTATTTGAAATTCCAGAACCATTTATGTTGTACTCCAGCGTACTCTATGAATGTGGTCATTTATGATGTACGATGGTACATATTGCATAAGCACGATAGTTACGAGTTCTGTGATGAGCGCGCGCCGTTCACATGCAAGGTCGTATGACGTAGAAAGATAAAAACGAGTAAATTTTGCTATAAAAGGCGTTCAAATCCACGTACAGTTGTCTTTCTGTGGCTCACGCTACGAAGGAACATCCTCTTTGCTGGCCTTGGGCTGCGAGAGCTTCGACTGCCCAGACTCCATCTCTCGGCGGCTGTTGGCTGTGTTTGATGAAGTATGGACAAAAAAAAACGTCATAATATCATGATAATGGGGCCTTAGCTACTTATCGTGCAATTTTGACTGAAATTAAGTCCGTGTCGCTGATATTATACACGTCGACGTTGCGTAGTAGCGTGGCTCTAGCTATCTATTACGAAACCACGACGACTGATACATTCAAAGTACGTTACCGAGAATATTTTGTAAGTGTCTTGCCGCGACATAAAATTGAAAGTCCCGACTAAAATTCGACCGAACTCGTAACTGAGAAAAATAAAGCATTTGTTTTCATCATTTTGTCCGAAATGTATACATTTGTATATGAATTTAATTTAAATTCGCTGGAGAATTTTATTTTATTTGATGAAGTTATGTGTAAATAAAGTATTGTTGTTGTACTTACATTTTTTCCTGTTAAATTGGACCCTTTGGCATTTTCAACGCTACCCGTGGTTAAGATTGCCCACACACGCCGAATCAATCAATCCGATATTCACTTAACTTTTCTTGATTACTAAAAGCCGCAAACATTTAATAGTTTTATTTTAAAAAGTAAATAAACATTAAACCAGTTAAGATACAAGTTTGTAATTCTGATATATGTTAAAAATCCCGTGACAACTAACGACATCCCAGTAACGGCAAATCAATCTATATTATGGAGTTGATAATATGGATCCCCTGTACACTGAGTATGAGATCTTAGTGTTTAGAATAAGAGAAGTTAATGTTGTATGTTTTATTCCCGTCTGAATCACCCAGTAACATCAAATTGATTAAAAATATTGTCTAAAAAGTAAAACCATTATATATTTTTTATACGATAATCTCCCGTATATCATCCAGAGATGTCACTAGCGAACAGAGTCTATTTTGTATAGCTTGGCAAGTGTGAAAAGACAGTCGTCTTGTAACTTTTCGTCTAAGAATAAGAAGGTTATTACAAATTGGCACCCGAACAGAGACGCAACGTTATATTTTCCCACCGCGAGCAGGAACGTTACATTCTGGCGCCGCGAACAGGGACGTTACAATACTAAAACTGATATGTACGAATTACTTATATGCCAGTTTTTCTGTTTCTGTCATCCTGATTCCAACAGCTGCTATTTTATCAAATAACTCTTCTTTCTACAAAAATAAATTGAAATAGAAGCCGTTTTTATAAATAATTTGACACAATAGTAAAATTATCGCAGTAGAAGCAGTTGAATTGTTATAGAATCCTATATGAATCGACTACTTTTAAGAAGTAAATATTGTTGTATATATTTCTCTGTTGCATCTTAAAAATTTACCGAATAAATTTATAATATTTATTAACAATGTAATATACAGCACCATTCCGTAAATTTTCTCTCACAAAGTTAAGGCGAGAAATCGCTCCTTTATCGTGTTCATTTCCAAATTATCTCATTATCAAGGGAAAAAGAAACAAGTGCAACCAAGAAGCCTGGATATTACCAATTATTGAATCACATCACGTTTCGACCCTTGGAATAATAGAACGAGCAGGAAGGAGAAAAAAATCGAATTGTCCTTCTTTTGTTCCCGGGCTCGTAGGACTCAATATCCTCCAGAACGAGTTTTTATTTCCTGATCCTGCGTTGTGCGTTTTGATTTTCTTTCTTATTTTATCTGTTTTCGCCTCTCATTTCTGAAGGAAATTTATGACTTTTCATCTGTTCAGCATTTTATACGTATATACGTACTTATTAAATTTTGTTTCGTTTTCGCGTGTTTTCTTGGTATTGACACTTATTCTCGTGAGATTGAGTACGGCGGATTTTTTTATATTGCGAAATAATACGAGCAGATGTAATTTAAATTGGAAAAATGAAAAGTGACGGGGAAGAACTTTAATAATAATAATAATATATTCTTTCCGTTATATGTACCGGGTGGCCAAATAAGAATGGCAGCCGGCTATATCTCAAAAGCTAGTAATCACAGAGTTTTCGGGTAAAATCATTTTTAATAAAAGTGGCCAAAAGAGAACACTGGAAATGATTTTGAAGTTTGTAAAATGACCAGAAGATGGCGTAACGGTCACGACTAAGTATGAAATTAAAGTTTTCATCGTGTTTTGTCTAATTAAGAGTTCGATTCCCTTTTTTTTGCGTTGAAGACTCTTGTCCTATCATCTAACGTAAAATGGTGGGGAGACGTCAATTGCTTTTTTAAATAAATGTTGGTTACTCCTGTTGGGCTTAACCGATTTTAATAATCTTGGCTTCGTTTAAAAGAGCTTTATTTGGTTTATCAAATGCAGTTTTGATCTACTTCTTATGAATTGTACCCTTACCACTAAAGAGCATTATCTGACTTTATAACAAATAAAGCGGCTTTTCGGAAACATTTTAAATAGAACGGTATGTATATTTTCACGCGAGAAAGTAGGGAATTAAAAACTCAAGATGTCGGTGAAAACCGCATCTCGATGTCTTTTCTCTAACCGGAGATATTAACGAAAAAATGTAAATATTTGTTGCACCCGGACGACACAGTTTTGCCGACTGCCTGCTATTTTATTTAAATTTCTAAATATATAACCATATTAGTAAAGAAAAAAAAAATGTATCCTATTTCAAAGATAATTATTTATTTTAGTGCCTTATAAATAAACTGAATCTCATTTTTATAGCGATTTCAACTTGAAATAAACAATAAAAATTTGACTAACCAATAAGGGAATTCTGAAAAACGAGTAGGCTTTGAATAATAAAAGATGCAGAGTAAGAGAAAAATAGACGTTATGTGACAATGTTGAAAAGGTTCATGTCTTCGTTTAGACCGTTTTGTTAATGCTTTTAATTTTCTTTTTTCGCCTTTTTAATGATCAAAATATGCGTCTTGCAAACGCAGCATTTGACATGATAGGGGTTTATTTTCAATGCATGAGAAATTCAATTGTCGCCGCCAGGGTATATGCAATGCAGTTTCTTGACAGACGACACTATAGGATCGAGAAATACTATCGCGGGTTTTGTGGACAGACGAGACCACCTTTAATAGTGATGGATATAACATGTATTACTGGTTATAAACTGGTTATAAACGAATCCACACTGGATGCAGGAAGTCCAGTACCAAGGTCGCTGGTCCATATACTTGTAGTGCGGAATTCTAGGTGGACTTTTATATTTAATGGAGCCCTTGCTGGATACGTTTACTTAAATTTTCTAAGAAACGTATTGCCATTTCTTTTAAAAGATGTACCGCTGACAATTCGCCGTCAGATGTTTTTTTCAGCATGACGGGTTGATAGGATGAAGAAGTATATTTCCATGGCCAGCTAGATCTCCGGACTTAACTTGCTTAGATTTTTGTTTGTGGGGAAGAATAAAGAATCTCGTCCTTGCTACCATTACAAGAGAAAACATGATTCTTAAATTAAGATGCAATTCGAAACATTTCACAGGCAGAAGTCGGGACAGCTGTTTTGTCCACTTGACAGAGAATAGAATCATGCATAGAAAATGATGGAAGGCAGTTCGAACATCTAGGAAGCTCCTGATAATTCGTTTATGTTATATTCTACAAAGGCGCGTCACAGTGTTAATTGAATAATAATATTGTTTTTCGAAATTCGCATAATAGGTTAATCAAATTTTTATTCTTTATTTCAAGTAGAAATCGTTAGAAGAATGAGATCGAGTTTATTGATGAGGCATTAAAATAAATAATTATCTTTGAAATAGCGTATATTTTTTTATTTTTACTAATATGGTTATATTTAGAGATTAAAAAAAAATAGTAGGCAGTCGGCAAAACGGGGTCGTCCAGGTGCAACAAATATTTACATTTTCGCGTTAATATCTACTGTTAGAGAAAAGCCGCTGTATTTGTTATAAAGTTAGATAACGCCCTCTAGAGGTGAGGATACAATTCATAAGAAGTAGAGCAAAACTGCATTTGATAGATCAAATAAAGCTCTTTTTAACGAGGCCAAGATGGTTAAAATCGGTTTACATTTGTGCTTGTCAGTGTCTACCATTTCATAATGGGATGATACACATGTTTATAACGTTTACAAAGTATTCAAATCTTTTATCAAAATTCACGATCAGTCGCAGATACTTTATGTGCATCAATTTCTGTTTTCGGCGGTTAGAATCGTTCAAGTCGAGGAACAATTGAACAACCTTGTGAAAAAATTCGAATTAACATATTCACTTCATAATGTTTCTGTACCAATGAGATAAAGAAGTGCAAGGAACGAAGAAAATATTGCAGCTGTACGTAAGAGTGTTCGTGAAGCCCCAAACGTGTTAATCCTAGGGCGATCTTAGGCATTGGACAACCCCAGTTTGTGGCAAATCTGGCGAAAATATTTTGGCCTACGTGCTTACAAGATTGCTTTAATTCAAGAACTTAAACCAAACGATCATTTGTTGCATGGCAGGATCAGTAACTGAACTTCAGAAAAACTTGAAAATGATCCCAAATTTCGTAAGAAAAGCATCTTTACGAGCGAAGCTCACTTCTGGCTTAGCGGTTTTGTAAATAAGCGAAACGGCCGCATTTGGTCTGAAAATCAGCTAGAAGCAATGCATGAAAAAGCATTACATTCTTTTAAACTGACTGTCTGCGCATCCCATACTGGAGAAGTTATTGGTGCTTTCATTTTTATTGACTCCGTTACTGTGAATGGAAATTATTATCGTTCAATGTTGACTGCCCATGTACAATAACACTATACACTTATTGCAAAAAAAGTTCAGTGAATCGATAATTACCACAAATGGGCCAATCAATTATCCTCCTCGCTCGTGTGATTTAACGCCTCTAAGTCGTTAGTTTTTGAAAACAAGACAGCAACACTACACGACTTGCACGACAGATCAACATTGAACGTGTCATTTCTGTCATTCGGCCCGATTTATGTGAAAGGGAAATGGAAAATACTGGATTCAATCGATTCATTCCTGCCAGAGTTTTCGAGGAGGACATTTGAGTATGTTCTATTCCGTAAATAATGGTATCAAATGTACTTTGCACCGAATTCAAAATAATCTTAAATCTCTTAGGAAATATGTGTTTTATTCGACAAACAAAACACGTCGCTCTGAATGAAAAACCATTTACAATAGTTACATTTGTTACTTTGTGACAAACCGTTAATCGTCCGCACAAATTTAAAGACTAAAGGAAAAGAGTATAAAATTATAACCGTCATCTTTCTAACAAACCTTTAAATTATCTTCCAATTTTATTCAACTTCTATTTTGTAAGTTCCATTTTTTTTTGAACATCAGTGTATATTTTTCATTAATCAAATTGATTGAAGTTATGTAACGATATGTGTTGACGAACGTTTTACTTGTAGGCGTCACGTATAAGGCTACAGTACGTCATAAGCAAAAAGTGCAGCGTCATGATCAGGAATTGCATATAAATCCTCCAGACTCACATTTCGACTCTTGCGTATCAAGTGGGCGACTAAGCAGACTACAACAGGTTAAGTAGAGCCCAGGAAATATCCCTCGGGTAGTCAGATTTTTGCCGGCAACCTTGGAATATTCTTCAAATCCGAGAAGTATCCCGGAGTAGTATCAGCTTCGGCCGGAAACGTTGGAATATTTTCCCTAACCACACCCGTAGCAACAGCCGTCAGTTGTTTGGTAGATTCCGCCGCGAGAAAGACCGCCGTTTAAATTATTCAAGTCCGTAATTAACTTATACCAAAATCCGTTGCAAACACTTGACCGTAAATGAACTTTTGCCAATACTCGTAACAAACGTTTGACTGTTTGAGATAATAAGTAGTTTAAGCAGACACATATCGTTTCACTACTTGATATATTTTATTGAGAAATCTTTTCTGTTAAACATTGTAAATAGTCACGATCGAACTAGAATTTTATGTTATTTTGATTTGTTTTGTGTGTTACGTTTGCTTTTAAAATTATTTTGTTAAGAACGTTTAATTACTACTTACTTACTTCTTTTCATTTTGACGCTGAATTCTGGACATAAGTAGCTAATCCCGGTTGACGATAATGGACATCGTGCTCATAATAACTTCATAATCACCAAGACCGTAAGTAAACATCTTAATTAAATAACACTCATGTGTGTTAGGTTTTGAAATAATCCAAGTAACTTTGACAGTTCTTAAAATTACATTACTACTGTTGGCGACATCTACAAGCCGGATATGTCAACTAACTTGTTCAACCCGCAAGTATATTTACCCATAAGTGTCTGACATTTTACAAAACATTTAAGAAGCGTTTTATTTTTATCCCCGTTAATAAGCATAAAATAAGATAGATGAAGGGAATTTTAAGAAGAACTGTTTATTCACAATTTGGTGAATTTTGAAGTTGTCGAAATAGTCCAGAGGGAGCCCCCTTCACAAATGAACAGATACCTTGAAGACATTTTCAATACCGTGCAATACCCTTTCTATTAAATGATTTTTTAAAGTGTGTTTTAATTGTTTTTGGGATAAGTTTTCAGGGCTAATACATTGATAAATCACAGACTTTTGTAGTTTCACAAAATGTGTAAACGACGGGGATGGAGTTATATGGCAAGTATCTCTTGTATTACGATTGTGCGTTATTTCAAATTTCTTGAAGAAATCTCTGGAATTAATTTTACAAACAATGTTTATTTAAACAGAACAAAATATTGTGTCTATTTAGATCAACAAAATATTCCCTAGCATTGAGATTAAATATGGATCTCAAACACCATTTTTGGGGTATAAAGATTCTATTGGTTATCGATGTAAAGGTTTATTTCAGTTTCCGTATTAAAAATTACTACTTTAGCTTTTTTGATATTCAAACTTAAGCTTCTACGTAAACCGCATATTTTATTTTTTTGACTTAAACAGAATGAGGAAATTATTCACGTAGTTGATTTTTTCATAAACCATTCAAAAAATTGAAAAGAAACCTCTTTATAATTGGAGTTTCTCCAGAGTAAAACATATTTTGTTTTCTACTTATATACCGCTTTTTACCCTTAACGTGTTTTAGAGCTCTTAGTAGTCTAACTGGGAGTGTTATTACCTAAGCAATGTACCACTGCTTAAATATCACGGATTAAATTACCACAACTATGATTAAAGTTGCCTGGAAATTTACATATAAATGAAACCCGAACTGTCGTTACTATTTAAGCAGGCGTTTTACCACTTTTAAGAATTAAACTTGTTCAGAAGCTGTGAAGTGTTTTAGGTTGAAGATCTGCATATTCCAATGTTGCTTACCATAATCTCTAACAACAAAGGTGTTATAGCTTTACATCCCTTTAATGTATTCACTTTATAATATCATATTCTGTTAAATATTGCGCTAATTTAGGATTATGTGTTCGATATTCACGTACAATACTTCTCTTATTATGCAAGGTGCGCAAAACCAGTCTATACTGCTCAAAAATTAAAGTGAATATTTGAAACAAAAATAATCTTTTATAGTTTTTTTGTGTTCTGGGTTTTAAAGGAAAAAAGTATTTAAAATTTTTTTGACTAGGTAAATAATAAAATCCAATGCTCTTAAATGAAACACAATTCTTTCGTTTTTAATATCCTCTGTTTGTCTCCATATATTCAATGCTGGGATGTTTAACAGATTTTCTATTGATTGTTATCACTTGGGACTTCAACTTTATTGCTTTAAACTGCGTTTAGAAGCCGTTTAACTTGAACGATTAGTGCGTTGGTTAAATAAGGGTTCAACTCGACAAGAAGTTGCTAACCGGCTGAATGTTTCTCAAAATGTTGTTAGCAGAGCATGGAATCGACACAGAAGTACAGGGAATACGGCATATACTGCTGGTGGAGGGAGAGAAAGAGCTACAACCACTGCTGAAGATCGTGTTTTAGTCTTTACTGCACGAAGAGACCGTGCCGTTACAGCATCTAGAATTAATAGCTTTTTCCAGCACAGGAAGCTACAAGAAGAATAATTTCTAGTGAAACAGTAAGGAATAGGTTGCATAGTCGCAATCTAAGGGCAAGAAGTTCCGCTACTTACCCACGATTAACTAGGGAGCAGCGAGCACTAAGAAATCGTTGGGTTATTGAACGTGGAAATGGGAACCTACAGAGATGGAGATCATGTCTTTTCAGTGATGAGTCCAAATTTCGCTTACATAGTTCCGATGGTCGAATTTTGGTGTGGAGAGCGTAATGACAGCGATATAATGAAAATTTTACGACACCAGCTACTCATTTAGGTGGAGGATCAGTTTGCATTTGAGGAGGCATTTGTTTTGATGGACCTACAGGTCTGGTTGTCCTAATTAATGCGATCATGATATCGGTAAGGAATCGTGACATGATTTTAGAACCAATTATTGTACCATTTTCTGCTGCCATCGGTGAACATTTTACTTTAATCGACGATAACGCTCGACCTCACCGCGCCAGGATGGTAAACGACCACATAGAATATCGTGGTATTGACAGAATGGATTGGCCAGCTTGTTTTCCGGATGTGAATTGCATTGAACATGTCTGGGCTGAAATGTTAAGACAATTTAACCGGCTAGAGCAGGCGTCCCGGGCATTATAGCGGCTTACCAATGTTTTGCGAGACATTTGGCAAATCATTCCTCAGCCTTTGATATAACTGGAAGTACCATTTCAATAAATGCATTTAAAAGAATCAAATAATAAATTATAAAACACAATAAATCTGCAATATTACAAAAAAATCCACTCGAATTTTTGAGTAATGCACAAAATTCAAACTTTTCAAAAACATTTGCGTTAAAATAAACGCAGAAGTAATGAGGTCAGAAATAGCAAAAGATATTATGGCTCCTAAAAGATAATCTTTAAATGATTAAAAGTGGCCGGATTTTGGTGTTAGAATTACATTCGAAAGAATTTTTTGGATGCGAAATAAGTGCATGAATTTTATTATTTGCTTAAATTTTGAAATTTTGAAATTTTGAAAAATGGAAAAATGGGAAAATGGGAAAATGGGAAAATGGAAAAATGGAAAAATGGAAAAATGGAAAAATGGGAAAATGGGAAAATGGGAAAATGGGAAAATGGAAAAATGGAAAAATGGAAAAATGAAAAAAATGGAAAAATGGAAAAATGGGAAAATGGGAAAATGGAAAATTGGAAAAATGGAAAAATGGAAAAATGGAAAAATGGAAAAATGGAAAATGGAAAATGGAAAAATGGAAAAATGGAAAAATGGAAAAATGGAAAAATGGAAACATGGAAACATGGAAACATGGAAAGATGGAAACATGGAAAGATGGAAAATGGAAAGATGGAAAGATGGAAAGATGGAAAGATGGAAAGATGGAAAGATGGAAAGATGGAAAGATGGAAAGATGGAAAGATGGAAAGATGGAAAGATGGAAAGATGGAAAGATGGAAAGATGGAAAGATGGAAAGATGGAAAGATGGAAAGATGGAAAGATGGAAAGATGGAAAGATGGAAAGATGGAAAGATGGAAAGATGGAAAGATGGAAAGATGGAAAAATGGAAAAATGGAAAAATGGAAAAATGAAAAAATCGAAAAATGGAAAAATGGAAAAATGGAAAAATCGAAAAATCGAAAGTGGAAAAATCGAGAAATCGAAGAATCCAAAAATCCAAAAATCTTTTTCGATTGCTCCAGCCGTTCGCGAGTTATGGGCAAAAATAGAAAATATCTCCGAATGGCGTTGTTATACACCAAAAGACGCGGCTTTCGACGCAGATCACGGCGGTATGCTTACTTTTTCGATTGCCCCAGCCGTTCATACAACAATAGCGAGTGCAAGATGTTTACAACTGTATCCCGGACGGCAGCAACCACATCGTACTATTTTTTCTAGATCTTAACAGAAACTTGGACGAGAATGGTGCGTTTACTTAGCCGCGTTAACAAGAAATTGAATGAAAATCAGCGGAATATTTTACAAACGGTAAATTAAATGTGTGTTTTTGCAAAGTGTTTGTAAATTTTGTTTTGTAGATAAATAATAATCCACCAACAGTGGCGGCAGAATTAAATTTTCCTTAGACTTGAGTATGGAAAATTTTACATCGTTCACAGTTGATAAACTGGCACACTAAGGATGGTCTAGTGAATCAAAATTTACCGATTCTGGAACTTTTTATTTATAATCGATTTTTCGATTTTTCGATTTTTCGTTTTTTCGATAAAAACGTTTATATTCGTATATTTCAATACCTTTTAAATTGATTTTATGTAACTCTCATACTTATTTTTATTTCCTAGTGGTACGGTGTATTTAATTGCAAGAGTAGGAAATAGTGTCTTGTGTTACGTAAAAATTAATACTATTTTAATCCCGTTCTTAATAGAGACAAAAGAAAGGTATTAGGAAAAGCATCTCCTTCTCTTATGGAAAGCTTGACAGCAGCGACGTAACGAACGTAACAGGATATCGTACTTAATTGTAGAATTACTAGAAACGTTGGAAACGTTTGCTTTCTAAATATTTAAATCAGCGAGCATCTTCTAAGACAGCTTGTTCGTCAACTGCAGCTCCACGTTAAGAACGAGAACTCAATTGCTTCTCTAATTTGCCATTTTTCAAGTTACCATTATCATACAGTTGTATTTGCAAGTTTTTTGTACAGTATAATAACGTAACAGTATATTAATTTTAATTAATTTGTTCTATGCGTAATCCGGATAAACAACATATACAAGGTTGTTTTGACCAGAGAGTTAAGTGTAAACTTGAATAAATTACCTTGAAATTAATAGTTCGTTGAATTATTTATAGAATTCAATTCTTATACGCGTAATAAAGAAATTAGTGCTAGAAACAATTGTATTTTGCAAATATTCAAAATTTGTACAACTGAAATGATAGAATTTGTGCAATATAGCGACACTTTTAGCATTTTTGTGTCTCATTACGGAATACCGTTGTTTAATCATTTTGGTTACTACTTGATTGTTATAAGGATAGCATTTAAAACAAAGAAAACATATTTAGATTGATTTTCTTGGAAATATAGACTCAGTAAACAAGCTTTTCATTCTATCTCATACAAACGATCAACACAAAACTCCTCTTCAGATTTTAGCTTACGAAGAAGATAAAGTTAGTTAGAAATTCATTATTTTGATATAATACCCCGACATATATGGATTACAAAAGTGATAATATCTGCTATCTTTGGATCAAACAAAAGGTAAAAGTATATTTGTAGACAACCATGTAAAGAATTTGATTCGAACTAAACTCTTTGTCCCTTCAGCAGACACTTCCAGGAAGAGCATTGTACACAAGGTTTTGTCCTTACCGAGTACTCGCTAATAAGTAGGTATGCAAGAAAGGACACAAGCTTTATCCCCCAAGTGCTGTCAAGTGCTGTAAAACCAATAATAGCATAAAAATTCTTTGAAAAATAGCATGGTAAAAAGGAACATCGTTCCTCATTTTGGGCTACTGAATTTCTGATTTATTCTGCATTTCTGTCGTGGTCGTCCTCATTTACGTGTGCATCATTCAACTCAATTTCATTCATATTTTATTCATCTTCATCATTCAATGCACATCGTAAAGTTAATTCAAAGTAACTGTCTTCTGTCTGATCTTTAGGTGAGAATCTACCATACTGTCCTGGTGTATCCGTATAAAAATTATTATTCTCATATTCTTCTGCGAAGAATGTGAATTATCGTAACTCTCAATGGTTTATATTGGAGCAAAAAGAAACTAATAATTGAATTTAACAAATATTTTCATTACATAAATAATTTATGTTTTTAATTCGGGGATAATTAATATTTTTCATTATTGGATTATCAGATGTCACTGAATCCACATCATTTTTTAAATCGGTCATTGCTTAGGAATAATTACAAGGAAAGGGGCTTCAAATTTGCTAACTAAAAGTTACCCAGTTTTATATTCTCCTTACCTATAACCATATGTTATACTTTACCAAAAACTGTAAGAAAACCTAAAGAAAATATTAAAAGTAAAATAAATTCAGAATATAAGAAAAAGCGCTATAGTGTAATATACGAAAATAACTAATTCACATATTTCACGTCAACTATTAACTGGTTGTAGCGCCATCTACGAAGTCGTACGGTACCACATTAGCCGTTCCAACAAACTGTTACTTTCGACAAGTTCACATATCAGTACATGAAGCAGGCATGCCCATTTATCAATCAATGAACTAGTTCATGAACGCATCAGAAGTGGTGTGAAAGAAACAAAGCCATTATCTACGCGCGTCACCCAATCTAATGCATTTCCCATACCGGTTTTACATTGTCTGTGTAAGGTCCTTCCATTTGACATATAAATTGGATATTCTTATATATTACGGCAAAAGCAGCTGACTCGCAACAGCGCATATAACTTGGGACAAAGTGTTGTATATTATTAATTGGCCTTATATCTAGTAGTGAAACTACAAAATTTATGATGTGCAGCTAAAACTTTCAGAGTACCCATCTACCACCTAAATTTGCATATTGACATTAATAAACGCGCGCAAAAAATTGAAAACTGAAATCTGCTTGAATATGCATTTTGAGTAATAGCTTATTTTCTTTAACCCTACCGAAGCCCAGCGTGGTATTCTAAGCTTCATAACTTCTTTATCTTTAAATTTTTTTCTTCTGGGCTTTGTCTATGCCTCAATTAGATCTTCCTGTTACTATTTCTAATTGGCGTTTGATCTATATAATTTATAAGAAAATCTATTTTAGATATTTGAATTCTACCGCGTATTAACATTTCTCGGGCCTGGTAGGCCCGGTTTATTTTTGATTGATAATCGTTTATATTTGCATCCAAAACTGTCTTTGTTTAAATATTTTGTTGCTTCTGGAAATGCATATCATATCATCAAATATGCGAACGCATAAAAAAAACTTCAGTTGCTAAAATTTGCTTGAGGTGTTTGTTTGTGAATGTTCGTTATGGTGACTTCAAGTTCAAGAAAAATTTCGCTTCTCCATCCGGCATCCAGTGGAATAAAGTTCCGCCAAACTCTACGAAAACTGCAAAACGTAACGTACTGCGTTTAGCACCAGGTGTAAAAACTAAAGCAGTGTCCTGTGATACACCTGAAAATGCTTTCAAATGTTTTATTACAAGAACGATCTTAGAAGAAGTCGTCAAGTGCACAAACCTTGAAGCTCGAAGAGTAACTACAGCAAAAGAAAAAGGATGGGTAGATATTGATGTGATGGAGCTGAATGCTTTCTTAGGTTTGCTGATACAAGCTGGTGTGGAAAGAAACTGGGACGTGCCGATAAATGTAATTCTATCAAGCTACTATGGGAATTAATCGGTTTGAAGATATTAGACGGTACCTGCGTTTCGACGACAAAATAACTCGTAATTTTCGCCTACAGATCGATAGATTAGCTCCGATATCGTATATATGGAACTTATTTTTACAACAATGCAGGTCATCTTTGGTGCCAAACGAAAGTGCTACCATTGACGAGCAGTTACTCTCGTATAGAGGGGGATGTTCATTTATTCAGTATATGCCAAATAAACCATCAAAATACGGTATCAAGATTTTCTGGATGTGTGAGCCAGAATCAGGATTTGCAATTGATGGAATGGTATATACCGGACGACGACCTAATCAACCTATCCATACAAATCTTGCTTCTCAAGTAGTGCAAACTTCTTTACAAGCATTCCATTGGCTAAATGTTTATTAGGAAAGAACCTAACAGTGGTTGGAACACTAAGAAAAAATAAGAAAGAAATACCAAATGAAATAAGAGATGCAAAGAACAAACCGATCTACTTTTCTACATTTGGTTTTTATGACAAAATGACTATGGTTGGTCATTTTGCTCAGCACCATGCACAATGATATGTCTGTAAGTGAAAATGTTAAGCAGAAACCGGAATTAATACCTTGTTATAACAAGACCAAAGGGGAAGTAGACAAAATGGATCAAAAACAGTCCAATTATACATGTAAAAGACAAACGAAGCCTATGGCGCTTTTTTCTAATATGATCGATATTGCAGCACTAAATGCATTTATTATATTTTCCACGTTGAAACTTGATTATCATAGGAATGTAACACACGCTAGACGACTATTTTTTAAGTAATTAGCTGAGCAATTGGTAACACCGCATATGATAAGAAGGTCAAAAAATCCGAAAATACCAAGAAATTCAATAAATTGTATGAACAAATTTATTAACATTGGAAAAACTGCAACTGATGCCGTTACAAATAAAAGGAAGAGGTGCATGATGTGTTCCTCTAGTTTAGACAGAAAAACCAAACTAGTTTGTGAAAAGTGTCGCAATAATGTGTGCAACGAACATAGTGCAAGAATTTGTAAAAATTGCTACTTTTGAACATGTATTTGCATTTATAAGAGCTTCTAAGAGGATCTTTAGTTAGAGGTTTTGTTTAATTATTTAAAATTTTTACACGCACAAATAAATGATTTAAATATATTTCATGTTCTTATATATTTTTAACAGGGTAGAAAAGCAGCTGGGCCTGAGAGACCCGAAAAATGTGAATCTGTATATCCGAACACCCATGCATCCTAGGGTTAAAAATGTAATCTAATTTTACCTTGCAAATTTTTAACCTAACTAATTGTTTTTAAAATGCTATGTTCCTGCAGGTGACTTCAGACAACCTTTAGATGCTTTTATATTATTCAAAAGAGCTAAGGAAGGAAGTAGTAGGGGAAGGGAAGTGCCATGATTTTGAGAAATACTCCCTGAATACTGTTTTGGAGGAGGTTTCAGCTGCCTTTGTTGCATTAAAAAATAGTTGTGATGAAAAAAGTTTGACTTACTATTACGAATTTAGTTTATGCCTATTGTATTTCAATATTAGTTTTATTTCTAACATTTAATCTTGAATTGTTTAACAAGCAGCTCTTTTTCCTTGATTTTTTATTTATTTTGTCATTTTTCGTAAGTTTTCAACATTTTCAAAAATGTAATATGCGCCATAAGTCACCTCCATTGTATACCATGTCCAATCATCAAAGCACCATTGAAAACTCAGTAAAACAAAAAGTGCTCCAAGTAGCCTACTGGCAGGTGCAGAGTTGCTGTAAAAATGACTGTTTTTCTTCAAGAATGATCAACTAATAATAATAATAATAATAATAATAATGATAATAATAATAATGATAATAATGATAATAATAATAATGATAATAATAATAATAATAATAATAATAATAATAATAATAATGATAATAATAATAATGATAATAATGATAATAATAATAATAATAATAGTAATGATAATAATAATAATGATAATAATGATAATAATAATAAATTTATTGGCACAACCAAAATACAAATGTAACAAATTGTATAGAGATTATAGCCAAATAGACTAAATCGCCTCAATACATGTGCACTACACACATGTATTATCAATGTTCTGCCTTTAGCCTATGAAAAAAGAAAAAAAAAAGAATAATAAACAAAGAATATGTATGCATAAATGAAAATAAGAACACACATAATAATTTCGGTGAGAATACACACTATGTTTCACCAAAAAGAGCACCCAATGAAAAAGAGAGTGGAACTCCCCTGCGCCGCTACAAAAGAAACTACGGGGCAAAATCGCGATTTCAGTGGACACATGTATTTTACTGTGTCAAAATTAGTGCTGTGTTAATTCGCCTCTTAATAAGGGAATAGGAAGAGGAAGGGTTCATTCCCGCGCCCAATACATAAATACATATCTAATTCAAAATTATATCGAATTTTGCGACGCTAATATAACTCAAAAGGTACTTGGGGCATCTGCAGTAAATCAATTTACTTCCATAAATTTACTGTTGACAATAAAGTGCTATTAAATTTCAGTTAAGTGTCTAAGTACTAAAGGAATCGTCAACTAATCGATTTAACGTGAAATAACTTTCTATAATAGTACCGTGTAGAGTGACCATCTAGGCAAGAGCGGGTAGCGCAATTCACACTTGTCGAAGTTATATTGGCACTAATACATAGCCATAATAATCACTTTAAACTGTTTGTTCCGCACTTCATTTAGAGAGGCTCGCAGTACGTAAAATAAAGTCGTTAGGTTCCATGGGATTCAGATGCATGCAAATAATAGATATAAAATTGATCGTGAAGATGTCATTTAAAATCTCAAAGAGTATGAGTTTCACTTTTACGAATTATTTGTGTAGCACCAAAGTTGTTTACTTTTCCATATGCATTTTGCAAATAACAAAAGCTGACATCAGTTAAGTGAATGGTGTTTTTTCTATTTATTACTTAGGTTAGAAAAGAACAATTTTTCGCTTATATTATTTATATTATTGGGAGAGAAAGATATAATCAATTGGCCTTGATCTTCGCAGTATTTTGTATTAATTAGTAGAGAAATGCGGAACTAATACTAGTTTAAAATTTTTTATTATAGTCGCCAGACAAAATATTGAGCGTATCTATTCTAACGGCAAGTTTAAGAGCTTACAACATTTTTAAACATGTGTAAGTTGTAGACGTTAAAAATTCTTTAAGAAGTATGTTTAACCCTCAGATATTTTTTGAAATACAGCCCTATTTGTCACTAATCGAACGTTTATATTATATAATGAAAGTCACAGCTGAATTATGGAATATAACAGAAGTACAATATTGTAATGCCGTACCTGCAAATAATAAGACAAAATACATCTAAATCGATAAAAGCATTACTATAGTTCATTCACTTTAAGAATATAGCGCTGGGCAAGCTAGGCTTATATTTTCGACGTTTCCTATTGGCAAATACCTACGGCAAAATTACACACGACGAAAGAAGGTGTCTGTGCATACGAAATTTATGTCGGATAAAATGAAATATTACTGATCGCTACGTTTTTGTAATGTCAGTTGTCAAAGTTCTTCGTTGCTTTAGGTTGACTATTTGGTTTTTTCTTGTGTTTCTCGTTATATTATTATTTATTTAGCATATTGCATTAAAATTGTTCTTGTCAGAACACGATTAATACGTTATTTATCGAGAGGAGGTATTTTTTTCCAATTTTGATAAAACAATTGTACTTAATAACTACTATTCCAGGATTATTACATCTCTGTCATGGCTGAAGAAGGGGCCGTTGAGCAAGGTGGAGACCATCTCATGGGTCCATCAAAAATCAAAAACTAATGGCTTATAATTTATATATACAATGGAAACAGGATAAATCTAAATCGGCAGCTATAAAGCTAACCTCCAAGCAGCTAGGGCTTGGTGAAGCAACCGTATGGAACATTGTGAAAAAAATGGAGTCTACGGGAACTGTAGGTTCACCTACAAAGAAAGAAGAAGTTTGTAATTCGCAGACATATACATTTATTTTTCTTAAGGAATGAATTGCCAACATGCACTAAAATATTAAATGTAAATGAAAAATTGATTTTGTAACAAAATTATTTTATCACACTTTTGTAGATTGTTAATGCAGACAATACCTTGCCAGAACTAAAACGGACAACGCTGTATAAAATTATAAAAAAATGAGGTTTCAGTGGGAAAAACGCAGTCGAAACAATATTTTAATAGAACGGCAAGACATTGTTTTATGGAGACGTCGGTATCTAACAAACATCCGCAAATTTCGTGCAGAGGGTAGAAAAATATATTACTTAGATAAGACTTTGGTTAGCGCAGACCATACCAGACAAAATGTATGGAAAGATACAACAATTCTTTCAGCAAGACAAGCTCTTGTTGATGGAGTAACCGGACTAAAAAATCCATCTGGAAAAGGAAGCAGACTTATAATATTACATATCGGGAGCGATAATGGTTTTGTTGAAAATGGGTTGTTGAATTTTGAATCGAAAAATACTTCAGATTACCATGAAGAAATGAATGGTGAAGTATTTATAGAGTGGATGAGAAATGTTCTACCCTTTTTAGAACCAAATTGCGTTATTGTAATGGATAATGCACCTTACCATTTTGTCAAGACAGAAAAAAGGCCAACGACTGCTTGGAAAAAGGATGCTTTAATTAATTGGCTTATTTCAATAGGAATTGCCAGGGATAACTCACATTTAAAAGTAGAAGTTCTGGAACTCTTTAAAAGCTATCTCAATAATAATCCGATACCCTACGTAATCGATGAGATGGTGGCAGGAACTGGTCGTACAAGTTTAAAGCTACCACCATATCATTGCAATTTAAATCCGATATAGCTGGTATGGGCTCAAGTGAAGGAATATGTAGCTGCAAATAACAAAGCTTTTAAACTACTAGCGGTAAAAGAATTATTGATTGAAGGACTCCAATTCGTAATTGCTGAAGCATGAAAAAATTACATCAAACACACCATTGCCGAAGAAAATAAGATGTATGAGCTGGATAACATTGTAATACTGGATCATCATCGAAAATGTCATCACAAAGTGATGCTTCTGAATTATCAACATAAAAAAATATATTTGAAGTAATTTGTATATGTCTATAAAATTATGATTATTGTAGCTATTTTAAAACAGAACCATTAAAGTGTCTATTCGGAATTATAATAAAATATAGAATATAGGCTATATCTTAAATAAAATTGTTTCAATTTCTTTAGTTTGATTAAATAAACTGGAATAAACGTAAACATATATTTGTATATTTTTCTTAAACATTTTACTGAAACATTTGTCATTAGTATTTAGAGTTACTTTCAAAGGAATTGACGGAGGTTATAATAGAACTGACATTTTACTTTCAATTTACCTAGCATTATTTAATCGAGTTAAATTTTGGTGGTGTTATACGGACGCCGATTGCAGCGCCATCTACTATATTCTTAAAGTGAATGAACTATAGGACAATTATGTTCCGGTTTGAAGAACAAACGCTGCTACTCTGCTTCGGTGTACGTTTCTCATGAAGAGGGAGGACCCACTGCTTTTGTTCAGATATATAAAATGCTTGCTTATTTAATCCCTTACTCATTGTCAGTAGATCTCGAAATGGAACACAGTAGGTATGTATACAAAATAAATCTATTGAAAAGACGGTTGCCTTTATACCATAATAAAAAAAGTACGGTGTCTCTCAAATATAAAAAATATTCATAAGCATTGTGTATTGTAATGTAAATAGGAGAATTACATAATGCGGGGTCTTGACTTAATTCTGTAAACGTATTTCTAATGTATATTTGTATAAATGGTTAGAAAATTACTTAACTTTAGCGATTTTTTAACGTTTCCACAATTTTTTTCTCTTTCAGAAGTATATGTTTTATTCTATTTAAAATAAAACGTCACCAAACACATCACTTTAACATTTTTTAATATTTTTAAAATATAAAATTTGTATACGTTACGTTTGATTTTATACTATTAAAATAATTGTTATTAACATTCTGTCAGCTATCGATAAGGCGAATTATTATCCTTTTTTTAAGGTTTTTTTAAAGTATTGTGCTTGTTGACATGTTTTATTTTAAAGAGAATACATACATTTTTGAAGAAGACAAAAACTGATCAAAATGTTAAAAGGTTTATTTTTATAATCCCTTGAAAGGTTTATATTAACAAAGCCGCTAAAGTCAAGATTCAACTTTCTAACTAATTACAAGAACGGCTAAGAAAGAAGTTACATTATTTTGTATAAAAGTGTCTTCAGTATATACTAGTGTTGGAAAGGATTCATTTATAAGCGCAAATTCTATACATATAGCGAATAGCGTTGCCCTCTATGTGTAAGCACGCCCTACTCACTCTTCAGTTTCCCCACACACATGCCAGATGTCAGTCAGTCGCTATCATACTTACTTGAGTTATGAGCTCGACTTCACTGCTGGTTTTAGGAAATACATCTTATTTTATTTTTATGGTATTGATGAACTTTAATCCCTGATTATTTCCAAATAAATACTTAATTGTAATATTGCCGTATATGAAGCAAAGAAATCGTTCTCAATTCAAAATGGATCGTATTTGTGTGTGTAAAAATTCAATTATACCTATTATTACGGTAGATAATGAAGAGATATTCAAATAAGCAGTCATTTGCAGTACTGCTAGTAACATAGCACCATTTAATGACTTCCCAGAACATAATTTAAAAAACTATTCCACAGCATAACTACGGGATACAATCAAAGCAAATCAAAAATAACAAAGGCGCAAAAAATCGAGAAATGCAACGATGATCAATTAAATAAATAATCTAGGGCTCTAACACATCACGTGACTAGAGTCTAGTGTGATCCTCTAATGAAAGCGGTTAGATTACTACTGACACTGATTCATTCCCGTCGCACAACTCTCCGCCCTTACACTTCTATAGTGAGCAAATTTTACTTTACATTTTATTACGGAACTTTTTAACAACATATATAGCGTGTCCACCTAGTGAGTGGGCAGAAGATAATTGCTTTCCTTAGCAATTTAGAAGAAAAGTTTTCAAATAAAAAATATTCGGACACAAATTCTCCACAACATAGAATTACACCCAAATATACAGGATGTACACTTTCCGTAACAAACGATACAAATTTGATTTAGAGAAATAAGGGATGTAGAGAAGCCAATAGCATCAAGTTTGCTAAGAAGCAAAGACTGGTCGATACGGTCAAAGGCTTTAGTCATATCAGTATAAATAACATCGACTTAAACGGATACTCTAAAACTGTGGCACTGGAACACTGAAACAGTTCACTAAAACCCTTACCACAACACTTCTTTGTTATTACCAAGATTGTCAGATAAATATTGTGTTAAAACTGCTAAATTTGAGACAGTAGAGCGCTTGGCCATAAAGTTATGTTGGTTAATGGAAATTAATGATTTAAACTGAGAATAAATAGATTTATATTGACATGATTCAAAAATTTTTGCTAGATTGTTTATTATGGCCATAGGCCCGTAATTTTCAATAGAATGGCGATCACTTTTCTTATAAACAGGAGTTACTCTAGCAATCTTCCAAATGTCAGGGAATGTGGATGTGGAAAGAGACAAATTGAAGAGGTATCACAATGGAGATGCAAATACTTTGGCACAGTCTTTTAAAACAAAAGCGGGTATATTGTCATATCCCATTGTAAAATTAGCACGGAGTTTTTTCAATTCTTGAAGAATATTGGATTCGGTGATGGTTGGCACATCAATCGACAGACCACTGATGAATGCAGGTGTATAGGTAGATATATGTGAAGCTGAGAGAAAGACAGACTGGAAAAAGTCAAAAAAAACCATTAACAATTGACAGTGGATCCTCAAGTGAACCACCATTCGTATCTACAATAGAATCGGGAATTCCTGTACAATTCCTCCTGGATCGCACAAACTGCCAAAATTGATGGGGATTATTTTTCATTGAGCTTTCCATATTTGTAATGTATTACATACATAATTGTTTGGCGTTAACTTTAACTCTTCTTCTCAAATCACTGAACATATTAAAGTCATATTCGCAATCGGTAGTAATTTTTACGCTTTATATCATTAATATGAGCCTGATTGAACCCAATGGGATAATGAGATCCCCTATTAACTTTTAGAGGAACAAATAATTTGATGTGAGTATATAAAATATCATAGAAAGGCAGTGCAGGCGGTATCTACATATGTACATCTATATCTACATCTATACATTTGAAACGCTTCTGCTTGAACAACCATTAAACCAAATAATATTTGCTAGATGTAATAGAACGTAGCAGCTCTATACGCTGGAAAATTATTTTCGGTAAAACATTTGCGAATATTTTAGCAAAATTTCATCATATTTACTTTAAATATTTGGCGAACTAAACTTAAAGCAAATAGAAGTCGTTCGCATTACTTAAAATGATTGATAGTACGGGACATACAACTTTTGCTTGAATACTGGAAGTAAATAACTACGGAAATTCACTGAAGCTGGAGTGAAAATGTACTAGAAAGAAGTCAATTTAAACTTTACATGATGGATTTCACTTCAATAACCTGGGAGATGTTCTGAATAGCCGGTAAATGACCGTTAGATTCAAAATTGCTTCCATTTAGAAACGTTAAGGTAATGTTAATATAGCAAGATTATTTCGTATCGTCGTACTTAGTAGTACTAGCAGGCAGACTACGGAAGCGCATGTTTGCGTACATTAGTTTGAGACTTTCGTACGCTAGCAAATGCAAGGCAAACTGCTGAAAACTCCCATGAAGTATGAATGTAAACAAAATCCTTAGCAACCGCTACCGCCGCCGCATGGCTTTCATTTACATTTTATTTTATCTTTTCATGCATCATATCGCTTCGAATCAATATGTAGTAAACCTGTGTATCTGTAGGTGCAGCGGGTGGTAGATTTTAAAACATTCAATCCTTTACGTATTGTCTACGTTACGAGTTAAAAGTTTCTGCGAAAGTTTACTTCCACATGGTCGCGTCTGATCGTACAATTTTATGTAAATTGAAATTTTCGCGAGGAGTTTGTTGAGCTTTATGTAAATATAGTTTCTAAATTGTTATGGCCTGCAATGCGTTTCAATAAGTTTTTAAATCTCCGTTTATATAAAAGTATTTTCTCGTTCAACTTTTCATTTTGGACAAACTTCAAGCCATAGCACATCATCCACGAAATAAATTCTGGTATCACTCATATAAAAGGCATTTCAATGAGTAACGTCGAAACCCTACCCCGAGCTTTGTAATACTATAAAAAATAACTATTTAAAAGCATTATACTTGGGTTATGGACGGAGTGGGACCACTCGCCGCAGGGATAATTTGCCGCGGGGACAACTCGCCGCTGGGACAACTCGCCGCGGGGACAGCTCGCCGCCAGACTCCTGAGAAAGATGAAGCCAACTATGTCGCTTTATAGTACAAGGAAAACTGATTACTTAAAAACACAACCAGTTTCAGCGGTATATATACTTTCACCCGGAAATTCCGAGAATGATTCTAAATCAGTTAGTACGGACAGTGAAAACGAAATTCGTTCTCGAGTTGTTGCGAGTGAGGAACAAAATAGTGATGAATCTGACAATGACACAGTTTGTGATGTAACGGTTGTAGTAACTAGTGCTAGTTCCAGTGATAAGCAGGAAGTGAAAACGTCTGTTAGTTCTAATCGCCAGCAAAAGAAACCAACAGAAAAAGGATTTTCCTTCAATCTTGGTGCAGTTTGTAAATCAAAAGACAATTTCCAATGGCAAGTAATTTCTGCGAGTCAGCTTACTGCAGGCAGAAAAACCCAACCCAATATATTCAGGGACAATCCAGGGTCAACAGGCTACGCAAAACAAAAAGTAACTGCAGAAAATGTGAGTAGTTTTTGGAGATTATTTATTGATGACTCGATGCTGAGACACATAAAACAATGCACCGAAGCTGAGGCTAGAAGACAACTAGATAGTCAAGATTGACAATTATCTCTAGGAGATCTAGAATCCTTTATTGCTATTCCATACACACGTGGTGCTCAGGGTTCCAGTCACTTAGAATTAGATTCCTTCTGGTCTAAAAAGTGGGGAACATCGTTTCTTAGTTAAACGATGTCTAGAAACAAATTTAGAGAAATCATGCGATATCCCAGATTCGATCTCAAGTCTACAAGGAAGGAAAGATTGGAACATGACAAGTTTGCTTTAGTTTCTGAAACATGGCAAAAATTTGCTTACAATTGCAAAATTTGTTATGTGCCCGGAGAAAGCATAACAATAGACGAACAACTTTTTGCTACAAAAGCAAAATGTCGATTTACGCAATATATGTCCAATAAACCGGATAAGTTTGGCATTAAATTTTGACTTGCTGTTGACACTGAAGCTAAATATGTGTTGAATGCCTTCCCATATTTAGGAAAAGATGATTCGAGACCAATAGGACAACTACTTGATGAATACGTCGTTCTAAAATTATTAAAGTATTGCACCAATAAAGGAAGAAATGTGACAAGGGACAATTTTTTTATCAGTTTGGAACTTGCTAATAAATTAGCAAAACTAAACACCACAATTGTTGGTACTGTCAACAAGTCGAGAAAAGAAATTCCCGAAATAATCAAACAAAGCAAAGGTTCTTCATACGAAACTGTGTATTCACAAGTAAAAAAATGTTTGCACTTTGACAGTGTATCAAGCAAAAATAAACACAAATGTTCTCCTTCTAAGTACGCAACATCCAACAGTTTCGATTGATGCTGGTACAAAGAAAAAGCCAGAAACAGTTTTATACCATAATAGCACAAAATATGGCGTTGACGTAGTAGATCAAATGGCCCGAAAATACAGCGTGAAGCTACCCTCAAGAAGATGGCCAGTCCATGTTTTTTATAATATATTGGATCTTGCTGCAATCAATGCGTTTGCTGTATGCAAAGACATCACTGGCAAAAAAATAAAACGTCGCGACTTCATTCTACAATTGGTAGAAGAACTCTTGCAAGAATCCAATAAAAACGAAGAAGATCCTCAGGAGGGAATATCGAATCAAAAATGCAACAAGAACTTACAGGCTGGATCAAAGACAGATAAGTAATCTCGCAAGAGACGTACATGCCAAGAAAAGAAATGTGAAAATAAGACTTACGATAGATGTAAGAGCTGTAGCAAGAACATATGTGGAAAATGTGAATTTAAAGTAACTTATTGCAAAAATTGTAACGATATTTAAAATAACAAAGTTATGTTAGAAGTTATTTTTATATTTTGTGAATAAATATACACTTTTATGCAAACAAATTATGTTAATTAATAAAAATAGTCGAAATAAAATTGGCGGTTCTAGTGTTATACTGTGCAATGGAATATCTTTATCTTTAAACAATACATCTTATACACATGCCAGGTGAGTCAAGGACATTTGCGAATAATTTAGCGTGTAATTTAATTATCGTTTGTCTATTGAGTCATGGCCATAGGCAAAAAAACATGCCTACAAAAACATGCAGTATAATACAATAATATAATAAGAATAAATCCCAGATTATGTCTATGTAATGCTACACATCACTTCATTGATTTCTTCGTAAACATTTATTTTGCTTATATCATTCTCGTCGTATTCCTTTGTGTTACTGATTTTTTTCTACCTGTTTGTTTCTCGTATGTACATTGTATTTATTTAAACATTATTCATCGGTGCGCATACGGTAAAGAAGAACGTAATTGCTAGGAAGCATATGAGATAAGCATGCGTAAGGTCTTTTTCAATCATTTCAGACATCCTACAAGGTTTAAGTAATGGCTAGGAAGTCTTATAAACTGTAAAAAAAACTATGTTCATAAGGTGCGAAGTATTGAGAATCTCATTCCGTATTTCGTTTAGCTATATGAATTTGAATCCTCTGATATTCACAGGTTTGGTGAGCTAATGGTGCCAATATCAAATTTAAATCAACTTCTAATAATATTCAATACGTCAAACTGATTAACTCAAGTTCAGCGCAGATTACTTGAGAGCGTTACGGAATGATCGGTGTTAGACTACGGATTAAATTTCGCGACGACGTTATTGGTCTTTAATATAATGTGGCTTCGTTTTAATCCAAGTTGAGCACTTTCTTCTCTATATGAATTGATATTCCTAGTGCTTGCTGCTTTCCTTAGATACCTATTCTTGTCTCCTCAGCCATGTTTCCGTTGAACTTTCGGATAACATCGATAAAGTTTTTTTAATTAAGTAGTAATGGTGGAGGTTCAAATTTTCTTTACAATAACTACATGCTTGCGACTATGGTTAGATTGGAGATTGTGATACGAGGGGTGATCCAAAAGTAATAATAACAAGTATGTAGTACAACGGTTATAGTTTAAAATTATATTTATTTTTCTACATAGTCTCTTAACAAGCCAATATATTCAGTCCATCTTTTTTCTAAATCTTGAATACCTTTAGAAAAAATCTTTATTTTGACACTCCCTAAATGCTTCCACAGCGGCCATCTCGCTATCGCCTTCAAATTTCTTGCCCCTGAGCTTTCTTCGATCTAGGGAAAGAGGTAAAAGTCACTGGGGGCTATAGAGAAGCGAAATTATTTTATTTAGATTTTTTTGCGTATTATAAATGTCCGATTATCACACTTTTTGATTACCCCTCGTAAATTCGCCCATTATTGTTTATTCTCAATCAAAAAATTGTGGTTTTATGTTGATTTTTAAAATAAAATTAAAAACACAAAGCTCCTATTTGATCCTTACAAAATAGTTTCGGCTTAAGCTATTATCAGGTAGAATCTATAAACATGATGGTGGGGCAATAGTTCCGTTTTGATTTCAAGGAGGGCTAGCGTCGAGAGGGGTGGTCCGCGAAGAGTGGGGAAGGAAGCGTTTGACTCGAGGGAATCTAAAGTTAGTCAGTAGAGAAGATGTCGTGGCCGGGTGAACAACGTGCGTTTATTATTGAAGCTTTTCTAACAAACGGGAATTCAGTGGCGAACGCGCAACGTGCATTTCGAACAAACTTTAATTTATCCCCCCCCCCTCCCCTGCCGACTTAGACTTCAGAATTGCATTAACAATGGTGGTCATCATTTATGCGATGTTTTGTTCAAAACCTCTTAATGTTAAACTTTAAGGTTCACAGAATAAGTGGATATCAATAAATTTTTTATTTTATCTTACTTTCGTTTGTTTTGGCCTCCTTGAAATCATAATGGAAGTATTGCCCCACCCTATAGTACTTACAGTCAAATAAAAACTTTATAAATGAAGTATGGTTAAAGGTTAAATGTTAGAGCTGAATTTAAATTCGAAGTTAAATGTGTGAAAATTGAAGTTGATAAAAATCAAAATGTGAACGCTGAAATTGATGAAATTTAGATGGTAAAGTTGAACATTGATACAAGGTTAAGTAGAATTGCAAATAATGATAATAAAATTAGGAAAAAGACGTCTAAATTGAAAATGTAAAAGGGAAACGGAATCAGGTATAAATAAAATTTAAATACTAATCAAACATTACAGTACACTTATTGCTAGTTGAGGAGGAACAAGAATGTATTGTGTTACGTTCTCCTGGTTTTGAAGAACAATCCCGCTAGTTGTCTGCTTCGGTGTATCTTTCTTGTGAAGAGGGAGTACCAATTGCTTTGCTTAGATGTATAAAATATTTGCTTATTTGCTCGATAGCTCAGTACCTCTTGAAATGAAACACAGTACGTATGTATAAAAAAAATTATTAAAACAGTTTTTCTTATTATTACGTAAAAAAATATAAGAAAATGTAAGTTTTCCCTCTTGTAATATATAAAAAAAATATGTATATACGTTTATATTGTATATATATTATAATACGGTTTCCTTACTTGTTTGTGTAGATATTTTGTGGGCATATATCTATGTACATTTGTATAAATGTGTCTCAGTATATATTAAATCGCAACGTTTGTATATCTTTCTTAAATTCACAACGTACGAGTGCGAGGCATTTTAATACCTTAAATGTGTCTTCATTATCGCAACGCTTATTTATATTCGCAACGTTCAAATGCATTGTGCATTATTAGGGCCATCACTAAACCCTTGACGAAGCTAGAACGCCTGGTCGCGGAGGTAGTAGCAGAGTATAGCAGAAAACGACTACCCCGGCGTTCTAGTTATAATGGGTATTCGCTACGGTATTTTTCTTGTATGTATGCTTCGTCTCGCTACTACCTCCCTATAGTAGCGGAGATTTCAAAGACAAAGCATTGCGCGGGTCCGAGTCCTGCACTGTGCGTAGGCGAAGGAACGACGGGACACTTGACACTTCGTACATTACGTTCTCCGACGAAGTTTCGGCACTCCGAGATAAGGACATATACATGTGCGTTATGCTTGCAATCTTGGCAGTGATTGTCTGCTTCGTGCTCGACCGCGACGGTTCCTTCTCCAGTGTGCGTCTTATCTCGAGGTTTGCAATGCAATAGCGTACTGAAGTTCCGATTATTTGAATTAGTAGAGTTTTACATCAATCCTCACTTTGTGTGCAGGTGATTTGGTTATATTTATGCATGTTAAATTAATTTAAATTAGTTTTTGGGTTAAATACGTACACATACAATGATTTAAATGTATACAAATACAATATACACAAGAAATTGTGAATTTACAACTAACAAAAATGAAATATTAAATTTACAAAGTAAAGCAATAAATGATGGATTTACAAAATAGAATAAATGCAGTAACGAATTTGTTAGCGTAAAAAACATAAACTAAAATGTTAAGAAGCCTTAATATGCTGTGTACCTATATTCTGAACTGTTATAATTTTTTGTGTTTGTAGCTACTTTATCATATTATACTTTTTGCTCTTGTAAGTAGGTTTCCGGGGTCATCAGTTGCACTTCTTGGTTGAAGGCGTGTTCCGAGTTCAGAGTGTGAATTTCTAAAAACATTTTGTAGCTAAGCATATATGAATATGAACAGCAGCGACTATGCCTTTCTCTGAACGAAAAGGCTTTTTCTATAGAGGACTTAAAACGTGGTCAAAAGAAAATCAAGGAAACCAAAGGCCTTATACCAGAAAAAGAGCTAAACAGTCAGGGGAATCTTTGAATGTAAAATAACTTTGATTTATATTAAAGCTGTAGGTCAACTCTGTCATACACTGCGCAGCAAAATTATGGAATAAATTAATTAAACTTGAAGCAATTTGTTTTTCTAGGAAATGCTCGGATAGGTCATTCTTATTTTTTTGTTAATAAACATTTTTATATGAATTTCAAGTAATGATGTCATCCGCAATTTTTTTAAATGGCAACTCCTGATTTTTTCTTAATTTTGATAAATCATTTAATTCCCTCAATGGTACCATCAAAATTTTAATACCTCACATAACGATATTTTCGAATAAAAGTCATGTAAAGAGTGGAAACATCAATTTTATTAGTAACAAGAAGCTAAGATAAATGCTGTTACTCAAGAAGCGAAATGATTCTTTCTTTTAAATAAAATGTTCGATGACCACCTGGTCATAAATTTTATTATTAACAAAAAGCCTAGCAAAAAGTAAAGATAAGTTTTTACAAATCCAGTAGGTATCAATTAAAAATACAGAATAATTAGTTTTATACACGCTGTCAATAATAAGTAGGCGTTATTCTTAACAAAAACACATTTTAAGTCAACTAAGTATGAGTCATCTAAGTAATACTCAGCGCATAGAAATTTTAATTCTTGTTGAATGCGGCGATAAAGCCAGAACTCAGCAAGAAATGTGCAATTTGTTTAGTGCGAAATATCTAGATAGAAATATCAGCCAATTCACAGTGAATAAAATCGAGAGAAAATTTAGAGAAAGTGGGCATGCCAAATACATTTTAAATGCAGGGTGTCCTAAGAAAATGAAGGAAGATGTGAAGCTTGATATTTTGTTAAGTGTGGGTGAGAATCCACATAGTGTATCTCAATCAATTGCACCAGACAATGAAGTTTCTCAACGATCAGTATTACATGCATTAAAAACAGAAAAAGACCATCCTTACAAAATAGAACTACTGCAAGAACTCAATGAAGCCGATGGATGGCATTTCGAACATTTGATTTAAAGGAAACAATAATTTCATTCCTTGAAAAACAGCATTTATCTTTGTTTTTTGTTTTTAATAAAATTTACGTTATTAAATTGTCTATCAAAACAAAAAATAAATCGGGAGTCATTTAAAAAATTTGTCGATGACGTCATTACTCGAAAATCAGAAGTGAAGAAATTAAAATTGATGCCAGAATGTTTATTTTTAAAAATAAAATTGACCCGTCCGATAATTTCTTCGAGGAATAAATTACTTCAAATGCAATGAATTTATTCCATAATTTTTCCGCGCAGTGTACATTAAGAAGACTAAACGAATTCTAAATCTCGATTACTTAACTCAAGCTTAACCATCTATGAAGCTTGTTTATGAGATGTTAGTATGTATTAGGGAGGTGGCACTGCACGAGCGCGCTAAATTGGGTAACCAGGATAAGACGACTCTGGTCTGGGTACCGCCATTGACTGAACGTTAGTGCAGATGAATTAACCTGAGTAGGCTCGTCAATTGCTGACAAAAATCTGAAGCCCTCTGTGGCCATGGCAAATGCGGTAGTGAAAGTGGCTGCCAACTAATGGAAAGAAAAGGAACTTCAGGACTGGTGAAAAAGTATTTCAGTTTGAGACATGCCAAGCAATTTCTAATTGGATACAGACTTAATTTTCAGTTGACTTATTTGGTAGAACCAAAAATTCTATCAAAACAATAGTAGGCTTACTAATAGGACAGTCTATGCTAAAAAATCGTGGATAACATGGGTCTGGCAGAGGAAACAACAAAGAGGTTTTATTAGGTGGCAGAAAAGATTGCTGTCCGCGTACTGGATCAGAAGTGAGCTCGAAACCTATGCACTCACAAGGCTGTTAAATCCGATGGAAAAGGCAAAGCTAATGTAAATAATTTAGCAATTTTGAAACATTAATAAATCTGAAAAAGACGCTAAGGACAGGCTAGGCAATGTCTCCTATATAATCTAATCTAATCTAGCCATGTATTTCATGATAATATAACTTAAATATTACCTACTGGCAAAGGTCCTATTGATCAGAGATTCAGGAGTTGTAACGCCATCGTAACGAACTAAGAAGGTATCATAATAAATTTAGAGAAATTTTTGTCATTGTTGCGGAGTCAAAGAAAGATCTTGGGTGCAATAGCTTACATTATAATGCAATAAGAATGTTTTATTGCTTGTCACATCTAGCTGTTCTAAACGATTGATTTCATTCAGGGGTTCTGCTTACCGCTAGTGGCAAATACCACATCGTACAGTTGATTGTAATCAGCGTTTGGTATGATGCAGCCCAGAAGCTTCGTGCGATCGAGAGTGAAACTTCGGTATAGCGACGCACACATGACGCGCTTCAACCTGGAAACCTTTCAGAAATGAAGTTATGTGGTAAAGTTTATATAACATTACTGTGTAATTAGCTGCTGGTGAAATGCATCTACATTCGACATTTATTGCAGTAAGCAATTCTACATTGACACCGTTAAATTTTGGCATCAACTCTAGCTTATTATACAATCAGCACAAACTGCTTACACATGCAAATGTATTGAATTTGAAGCCTGCAATTGCGAGGAATTACATTAACTTTAAATTTACAATGTATTTAGGTATTTTGAACCTGCAATTATGTAGCGAAGCCTACATTCTCATAAGTAGGCAATACACCCAGTTTTTAATTTTGAGGAAATTACATCGCTGAAAAATGAAAAAAAAAAGGAAGCTGCATTGTTAGGAGAGGGAAATCTAATATAAATTTGTATGCGCGAAAAGAGTGAGAAAAAAGCTATTTTTCCAAGTACCTCTATCGCGTTATAAGAACACACAAGCACCATAGTAGCGCACCGAACTAAGCGATACTGCAATGCGCGCGGACTTTTGGGTGGGTACGGATTAGAAAGTTCGCGCGCTCGCTCCGGAAAACCAACTCGTTCCTGCGATCAGTCAGTCTGTCGCGGACTTCGTTCTTGTCACTTCGAACTGCTACCGCTACCGCTCCCATATTACCGCTATTTCCGACACGCGCGAGCGTATTTTCTCACGTCGCCAGCACGCTGTATAGGTTATACCGGCCGAAACGACTTCCGCGGATTTCGTAAAGTAGCTTGGTGAACTTCCAGTGACTTCCGTGGGTGATTCTTCTTATTTCATAATCTGCTGTTGTGGTTAGCAATCATCTTCGGTATGTAAAACTTCCATAAGAATTCGATATGAATTTTTTATTTAAACTTTTTTGAAGAAAGTTTGGAAAAAGTTTCGTGAATTTGTAGTCTGCAATCTCTGAACAAAAACAAATATGAAGGAAAGAAATAAGTTAGGATTAGGATTTTTTCATATAACATAATGAATAAAATAGAACTTTCAATAGAGGATTTCTTAGATCATATGATTTCTATTTGTTGCGTTATTGTAATTTACAGTTTTCAATGTTACATTTTCAACTTAAAACAAAGTTTGATAAGGAAGGGAAACAAATTATATTATTTAGGCTATAACATTTTTTCGTTTGCATTTCCCAGTACTTCGTTTGAATTTTTTTTCGGATTTGTATTGTTACTGACATTGCTTTAAATTACTTCACTCATGAAACACATTAGCGTGAAATTCTTGTGTACAGTGTAAGTACGGAGAATTTGCATTTTATTAAATCAAATCCGTAGGCATCTCTTAATAAATGTACAATAACAATTTATTCAAGCGAAATGAATTATTTGGTAACTTCTTCATCGAAGAAAATTATGTTGCAGTGCTGATTCTTCAGTTGACTAAGAAATGCATTCTTGCGATTACTTTATTGATTTGGATTAAAAACTAGATAACCACAACGCTTTGCCAATATTTACTGATTTTAAATCGATGTTATGTTATTTTGAAGAAATGAGCCTTTCAATGTCAATCCCTCGTATATTATATAAATTATAAAAACTAGCATTATGTAATGTTTGCGGGGAAGTCAAAATTTTATCCTGAAAATTATGATTATGTGAAATATAAAGAATTACCGTAGGATAATATTTTGGACGTTTTTGGGCGACTTTTGATTTCAAATACCATCATTTGTTTTGTTCGGCATAGGTCTTCCAGCCTAACCAAGAATTTTATTGTTGATAGAGGTGAAACAACTATTGGTATCTTTGGCAATCAAATTATTTGTTATTTAAGTTATTTAATACAAACAATTTTTGTTTGTGGATTCAATAACGAAGACAAAGGAACGCCAGCATAAACCTACACTAATTAGCAGATTCTTCTAAAATTATTTAATTCTGCAATAATGGATTAAAACCACAAATTGAATATTTAATTAAACTGTCCTATACAAGTGTTATATATGTATGCATAATATGTGTAATATCATGTATATTGAGCTGCCTATAGAGATAAAGATAAGAGATCTTAAGAATAAAGAGGCAGTTTTAATCTAACCCTATATGACATGGCGCTGGGAATGTGAAAGATGGAAAAAAAAAACAAAGTGGTGTTAAAGTATAGTGAAATATTAAAATTAACTAATGGAATTATCCAACGGTTGCAGACTATTAAAGATTTGGGCGTACCCTTCGATAGTAAACTTACTTTTTTAATCATATAAACGTAACAATTGTGAGCACCTACAGGAGATATGGTTTCATCTGTAGAAATTGCCGTGATTTTAAAAACAGAAGCCTAATACTGCTTTATTACAGTTATATTAGATCGAAACTGGAATACGCATCGTTGGTTTGGTCGCCAATTTACCAATCCCATATAAATAATATTGAATCTGTTCAAAGGCGTTTCTTAAAGTACTTAATGTTTAAAATTGATGGAGTTTACCCCGAAAGAGGTCTTGATTATAATATTATGTTATCTAAGCTAGACTTTGTCTCATTATGTAAACGGCGTAATATGTTAAGTGTAAAGTTTTTGTATGGTTTGTTAAATAACAATATTGACTGTCCGTGGTTGTTGAGTAAAATTAATTTCAATGTTCCTAGATTAGAAGCACGTTATGAATGTATGTTCAATTGTCCGAGAATAATAATAATAATAATAATAATAATAATAATAAACTTTATTCGCCCAACAGGATACCCCAATTACAGGACGAAATAATAATACGAATACATGTGCACATAATACAAAGAGAAAAATAAAATATAATACTTAATAAAAGATAACTGAAAAATAATAGAGAAAAAAATAATATATATATACTCCACCGATTAATGCATAGCGTCACCGACAAAAATATCTGCATAATATTTATTTGCATTCACACACATGTTTTGAACTGGCGATTTCAGCAGCACATTAGTTCTTGCAGTTAAAGGCCGAAACGATTGAACACTACGCGAAGACAAACGAGGAACGTTCAAATTAATTTTTGACAGCAGATATGCGCAATCGATTTGATTGTCAATAAGTTTGTAGAGAAACCGCGCACTGCAAATTTGCCTTCTTTCCGAAATACTCCGGACCGCATGTCGTTCCAATAATGTGGCATAGTCTATACCCCTCACTGGATATATACCGTCGATCCTAAAGAGAAGTAGAACAAACGTTTTAGTTAAGTCACCGATGTTTATAATGTGTAACAATTATAACAAAATCTCTGAACTATGTGATGTGCATTGTAGTTCATTTAAAGCAATAGCTGAAATTATCCTTAATTTGTAAACTGCTTATATAACTTTTTTTCCAAAAGCATTAGAAACTCATTGAATTTATTGTATTTTTTTGAATGTATGTATTCGCAAAGTGAAACATTTAGTTTATACATTTCCTGTACTTGGGTTTTACCTGTAGGAAATAAATTATTATTATTATTATTATTATTATTATTATTAATGAAAACGGAATCAAAAATTGCACCTATGAATATAATATGGTTGGAAATTTGGCCGAAAATTGGCGTAAGTGGAAGCAGAAATTCGAAATTTACTCTGTTGCTACGGAATTACACAGAAAGGACCAAAAAATTCAATGTGCACAATTATTGTATAATATGGAAGACGAATCAATAAACATCTACAATACAATTTACTTTTATAAAAGGAGAAATTGACAAAATTGCAGGGTTAAAACAAAAATTTGTGTTCCAAAGAAGAATTTGACGTATGAGCGATATAATTTTTTTACGGCTAAACAAACAAAATACAATAATTTGTTACGTTTTTAAAAAACCAAGCGAATAATTGCGAATTTGGGAGCGAAGAACTGAAAAATGGATTGATAAAAAACACGTTGATAGCTGGTATGAAGGATGATGCTGTAAAGGAAAAACTACTTCAACGAGATTTCGATACGTTGGAAAAGGCTATGGAATGCTGCATTTTAACAGAAACGGTGCAAAATTAGCTCGAAGATATGAATGCAGGTCCGAAAATCAAGATATGGATGCAGATGTCGTGAGTAGGATGAAGATGAAAAATAAATCAAATGAAGTAAGGTCACATGAAACGAGAAACAACTACAGGAAAAAAATTATATAAAAAATTGCGTTAAATGTAGAGATAACCATGCTCTCAACAAATGTCCTGCATTTGGTAAGAAATGCAATGTTTGTAAAAAATATAATCATTTTGCTTCTGCGTAAATTTAAAAATAAAAGTATATTCTATTGATAATCAACAAATAAACGATTCTATGTCATTTAATAATAAATGTCATTAGTACTGGATATGAAAATAATTGTATTTTAAGGATTTATTAGCAGAAAATGAACATATAGTTAAATTTAAAATTGATTCTGGCGCTAATGTAAATATTATATTACTCAAAAAACTTAAGGATATTAAATTTAATTTAGATAAAATTAGAAAAAACATTTGATATTTTTAAAAATTTTCATTGGACAAAATATACCTATCATTGGCAAATGTTATCTTACCGTACAATATTCAAATAAACTTAATCGATTAGTATTTTATGTTGAAAAAGGTAATAATGGATGCATTTTGGGTCTTAAAGACACACAATTAATAAATAAGTACAAAGGTATTTTTTCTGGGATTGGCAATATAGGTATAGCTTATCACATAGATTTAAGATGCCAAACCAATATTGAATCCAATTAGAAGTGTATCATTTGCTTTGCAAAACCAATTTAAAAAGTACTTAAATGAATTAGAAAACTTAAATGTAATTAAAAAGTTCAGAATGGTGTAATTCTTACGTGCTGGTTAGAAAAGCGGACGGTTCACTGCGAATTTGTTTAGATCCAAGAGACCTAAATACAGTAATTAAGGATCACACATTTAAATTACCAACAATCGACGATATTGTTTCAAAATTAAGTACTAAAAAGAGCTATCTGTTTTTGTATTACGAAATTTTATCAGTATGTTTTTGGAAGAAGCGTAACCGTTGAAACTGATCATAAACCTTTAATTTCCATATTCGGCAAACCTTTAAATTCGTGCCCTGCAAGATTACAGCGAATGCAAAATTAAATTAATCTATAAACCTCGCAAAAACTTAATTATTGCTGATACTTTAGTTTTAATCTAACCGTAGTTATGGTATGACAAGAAATGAAGAATGAAACAAGGACATGAAAGTTAAAAGAACATAAACTGGCACCAAACACCCACGTAATCTGAAAAATACATAAGTTATAACTCCACACATCCTGTAAATCAAAAAATTAACTTAGTTAAAGCTCATAAACAAAACCTGGATAAACTTTTTAATATTCTCCTCAATAATTGTCACCCTTATATTCTTTTAAACAGGGTAATCCATGGCATTCCTTTTCCATCGCCTAATCAAACCCAAATGCGAGAAACAAGCAAACCCTATTGTTGTAGCCATAGAGATTTCATATTTTAAATTACCTGATGTAGCCGGACTCACAGATGAAATTATTGGCATTATAAAGAGGGATAACGTAAAACTTGCCAGATGTAATGTAAACCCGTTAAATAATTTATTCGTCAAATTGAAAGATCGTATCCTATACTTGATTTCAAATTCAACCTAATATATAAAATTCCTTGTAAATTTTACAACCAAATATTGGTCAAACATCGACTTGGTTAAAGTCTACAATTGCACCGTAGTGATTGCAACCTATTTCAGATCTGATATAGGAGGATTGAGCAATATTTACTCATGTTTATTTTATTTAGATACAGATAGTTATTTAAACAATAGGTAGGGTTGGATTTTGATGTCGTAATTCAGCGGTTTAAAGCTTTTTAAAAATTGTTTTTAATTTTTCAATTTGTAAGATTTTCAGCAATCTAATGTGTTTTGTTTCAATTCATCATTTTTCAATTTGTATATCTTGTTTCCAATTTCGCGGGCACGTGTCTTCAGTAGTGTCGTCGCTTTGAGTTTTTATATTGATACATATGCATTTATTTCCTTATTCATCGATCCAAGATTCTAATATGCACTTCGTTGCATCTTCAAGTGCAGAAGCTTGGCTATCCAATTGTAACTCATTGTAAGTTCTAGCTTAATTATTATTACATTTTCATAATCTAATATTTGTTAATTTAAATTGTAGTATGTCTCGAATGAAGCTTTAAAATAAAGCGAAATGTTGGTTGAAATTTGAGTTATTTTTTCTAATCTTTATGGTCATTGCGACAGCAACAAACACGTGTGAATTAACGGTATAATCTATGACGGAAACTTATTTATGACGAACTACCAACAGAGACGATAACATTGTCGTCGAATAGATTTAAATACGCCTGAAAATATTTATTATGGTACTCCAATTGTGATACTCTAGAAAAATACCTTAGTTGTTAATTTAATAATTGTAAAGTTGGAGTTAGGTAGAAAACAACATGATTTTGACTTGCAATTGTTGTTATCGATAAACTTTTATTACTGATTGGTCGTTTTTTATCTTCAGTTATTTTAGGTTGCTATAATTTACAATTTTCATAATTTTACAGAGTCTAGGATATACATTCAATCTAATTTTTTAGTTGTGACTTATAATAAAAGAACTGATAGGTATTTTTGGAATGAACGATTAGCACTTTATAGAGCTGTGGCCTAAGTAGATTATCTGTTTCGAAAGCTCTTTTATAAGATTCATTGCAGGCAAGTCCAAAAATAGCTCTAATAATTCTCTGGATGGTAGCAAAATACTTCAAGAACGAACAAGCGGGGCTCTGATTAGCTAACTTTTCTACATAAGTTACCAATACGTTTTTTCCATCTCAAAAGATCATTAATTTTGACGCTTGACATTCTGAAATAACTTTTTCTTTTGTAAATATAGTTTGCAGTTCAAGGATGTAGGATAAGGATGATGACTTTCTATTGCAAAGAATACAAAGTTTTCGTTATTGCTGTACAACCAGAAATTCAGTTTTTTTTTTTTTTATAGAAAACCAGTCCTAAATATATCCATCTTAATTAAATTGTAAGAAACTGGGGAGTATTTACTACTCTTTAGCATGATATCGATGTACATATGTCCATTAATTCTGCTTTTGGAGGGACTCTTGCACGTTTATACTACATTGATTAAATCTTACATTGGTAACTGTACTATACGAAAAATATCACACGTCTTTGCTAATTGTCTAATTACGTAGATATACAACGAGCTTTACTGCATGCAATTCGAAATTGATAGGTTTTGTGCGTGCGTAATGGTACGCGTTGCATACGCGACTACAGTTATTGTACAAATATGCTCTCGACCGCAAATCTACGAGGCAAGATAAATTTTATGCAAGATCATTCCCTTCTACTGGATGACCTCATTCTCTGAAGTAGTGATGCTGTTTACCATGGTTGCTGCAGCGTTTGCTTGTCTCGTGATAATATCTAGTACAATAATCAATTATGAAACCTTTGGTATCTCATAACTTTTCCATGTTATAAACAAGTTGTATTTGCTAGTTGTAACGAAATAAAGTTTTAAAGGTAACAATAACATTGTTGATGTACAGTGGGTAAAACAGCAAATCAGAAATTTTTGTCATAGGAATTTTTGAACAATTGCTGGCGATATAACCTCCCCGTCTGTGTAGGCTTAGGTTCAAAAACCAACATGCACAAAATGTATGTACATGCTCGTAAATAAGTGGGTCAATTTTAGTTATTTATCAACTACCACACATGCATGTAAAATTATTTGAAATTATTCTAATTGTTTGTATTATCTACCGTATATTTCTTTTAAAGAAATTTACAAAGGCCATGTATACTACATGTGAACAGCTTCTAAGGTTATTTAAGGCGTTTTATAAACACCACACCGTTTCTCACACTCATTTAAAATCTGTGATTGATATCCTGTTACCAGTGAACGGCAAAATCGTAAGGGGTATGACTCAGAGCCGCGCATCGTAAACATGATACAGAGACGCACTAAGTGTACGTTGCATATTTCAGACGCTAAATTTTTAGAAATATATTTAAACGAAATTCATATATTAATTATAAATTGAAAATAGAAGATATGTGTATATGTAAAATTTGTGTCAAGTAGGAAATAAGAGAAATGAATTAGCCATTACCGCAAGAGACTTCTCTATATTTTCTGCAGTAAAACGGTTTCTTTTTGAAATTAGTGCGTCTTCCAACATCGAAAACGTTCTTTCAACTTCACACCTTGTAAGCGGAGCAAAAGTGAAATGTAATATAAGAGAATTTTATTTTATACATTTACAGTTGTACCTCGGTTTACGATAGTATTTTATTACGGAATTTTCGGGTTACGGAAGAAAGTTTGGATGGGTGTTTGTTTCCAAAACCGAAAGGTACTCCCTGATAAGAAACGCGGGCGCGGCTTAGAACTTTTACAGATTCGGCAGAATTTCCGTGCGACTCGTGTACATGATAGAAAGAGATTGTAATATACAATGTAACGCGATGGCTTGTGTGGTTAACCTCCCGCTATTCCACCGCCTTGCATCTGACTTGAATTCATAGTTAATATCATTCTTACTTTATCCGAAAATCCTTTTATCCTTGTGTAAAATCTTTTTCAAACAAAGCAGAAGGTTCTATGTATTTGTCGCGTCACTAATTTTGTAATATGCATGAAAAAGCCACCTCACCCTCATTGTCTTCTATACGCCAGAAAGGGTCTTTATTAAAACTAGTGTATGTAAGTGAAGTTATTTCTTTTTAATTTCAATCTTAAGAGTTTTTATTGGTTTTTGTACGTAATTTTATTTTCTATATGTTCAATTGTATTTATAAATAAATAAAATGAATTTGTGGTTATTTTTTTGGTTATGGAAACGGTTTATCTCTATTTCCTTTATTTCTTACAGGAACATTTGATTCCAATTACGAAATTTCGGATTACGAAATGTTTTTGGAACAATTAATTCCGTAAACCGAGGTACCACTGTATTTGATTTTTGTATTTCTCCTGACAATTGGTTTAGTGCATTTAAATCAGGGTTTCTGATGATCACTTCATCAACTTAATTAGTTTATTTCCAATATCACCTGGAATACTTTTTAATTTATTGATTGTGTTGTGTAATGTATTGAACGCGTGTCTCAACTTTATATTTCGACTTTCATTCAAGTATTGTATCGTTGCTGCTAAGTGTTATAATATGGAAAATAATTAAAAATCTTAAAAACCTAATAACGAAATAGAGAATAGGTACAGTAAATATATGTAGAGTCATTTTAGGAGAAAGCTTGATGCGAACATTATGACTGCATACCATTCATTGATTACTCGATCTTGAAATAATCACTGCGTACATCACATGCTCTGCATATGGCTCTGCTGCGGCTGACGTCATCCCATACAATTTTGCCGTTCTCTGTCTATTACACACACTACATATTCAGGATAAATTCGATGGATTCTTTGGTCGGTACTTGGTGAAATAGTTATTAACAATAAGTGTAAGTAATAAGTTAGATATGAAACTATGCGGGTAAGTTTTTTGCTAAAATGCGTAGCGGGCTGTTACAAAATACTATAAACTTTTGTTTTTCTAAAGATATTCATTAAAAATAAACTGCAACGTTTAATTTATGCATATAATTTCACATCTATTCGAAGTCAACACCATTTTGCTTCATACAAATTGTAATGCGATTCCTTGTATTTTATTGAGCATTTACTAACATCTTGGCGATATTATTTTGTGTAAAGTCCACGTAATCCATTGCCTTCGGAAATTCATTCTGGAAGTTTTTACATAAATATTTCTATTTAGCTAAATTGCGAAATTTTTTGAACAACTTTCAGTATGTTCTGATTATATTTCTTACTGCGGAAAAAATTTAGTGTGCGGTGCTAAATAAATCTATTCCTTTTATGTTGACATTATGTTTACATGCTGGTTAACTTAACTTATATCGCGCGCAATGAAAACTGAACACCCTGCATACTTCAGTATAATTATATGCGGTGCAGCATTTGTCCCCGAATATTTTCTATTTGAAAGCATTTTGTCTAAATTGCCCAGGAAAGGAATTATCTTCCGTTCACGCACTATGTGGACACGCTGTATATCTTTTTATTTATGTAAATAATTTCTTTTCTAATGTGCGGGATTATAACAAAATGTCATATGGTCATATGGTCTATCTATTAGCAGTTTCTACACACTTGCAATGCGATCGGTCGGTTGTATTGATGCGGTGCGATGGTGATATCAAAGTTTGACATGTGCATTTTACACTACGGTAACTCTTAATTCTGCATTACGCTGCTTCGTGAACCGTCGTATTTAATTTGCATTGTGCAAACATTGGCATTACACCTTAATTCTTACACTAATTTCGGATTACCCTATGTGAATGCTATTATGCCATTCATTCATCATACTGCATTGTTATGACAAAATTAGTGGTAATTAATACTGTATGAAAACTATTACGGTTAAAAAAAGAAGAAGAAGAAGAATGAATAGAATCTCGATTTATAACCTATTTATGACTAGCGAGCATGAGACAAATACAAAACCGAAACTTTACAATAAGATTTATTGTACAAAGAAATGGTACTGGTGGACCCGGTATTTGAACTCTTGGGTAAAAATTCCGATGTTCATAAAACGCCACTGAATGTTTTGTTTAAATTTAGTCGCCTCGCTGGTGGTCAATAATTCTGTCGGAAACCATTCAGAGTTTTCGTGGGAAAGGAAGAAAGGATTGTACAAATATTCAACACATTTAACAAATTAGGTTAGCAAATATTTGATCAAACTGTATATTGCATGAAAGAGAACATACTATATTTCTCTTAACTCTTTGTTGGGGAATTATCCGCGTTCCACCATTTACGGCAGAAGGGTGACAGTAGCGAAGCTTTGGAACATATTACACATACAATTTGTACACTAAGGTTCTTGAGATTATGAATAAGTTAAGGGCTACCAACCTTATTGGGCTGCTCATTATACATTGAAGGAAAATCTTAAATTCATTAGTACATACTTCCTTCGAAAAAGGAGACCTTTCTTTCCAGCTTCTTCTAGATATCCTTGTTCTTTGACGAATGATTGGATTGTCCAACCATTATTGGGCAGTACTGCAGCTTATCTGCGCTGTTAATAAGTTTTGTATGTATCAGACTGATAAATGTTAAAGTATCGTCAAATGTAGAAATCACGTGAGCTTAAATTAGAGGATCTAGTTGCCCATGACACTGTTCTCTCTCCTCCTCATACAGTTATTGTTATACGTTTTATTAAAAAAGATTCTTACGACCCCAACGATTGAAAGAAACCGAAGACAAAATCCAAAATATCTAGCCAAACGATTGAAGGATACTAATGGTATTATTTTACCTCTATAACAATGTCAGGGCTTTCATCAGTGCAAAATTATATTTTGCGCGAGGTAATGATACGTCTATAACTTTGTTAGTATGAATCCATAGAAACCTCGTTTAGAGTGGCAATCAGCTTCTGAGTTTGCATTAGTTAAAGGTGCATTCAAATTTGTTCCTTTATTACAAAAACATGTTCCTTTATTACAAAAACTATCTTTACCAATTTGTAATTAAAAACGTTCTAATTACACTGATTAAAGAAACAAATAGTCAACTACTGATGGGAATCCAATTATTCTGTTTGTTGATTAACACACAAAATTATTCCTACCTTTGAACTAATAAGTTTACGTTCAGTAAGAGTCCTATTTTCTTTTGATTAGTACTGTCCATGAGTAGAATAGCTAATATTTTTTAAATACTTGTATAAAAGGGAACATATTTTTGCAATTGCTTGTCCGTTACTAATTATTTTTTCTTTGATAGATAGGGTTTTCGATGTGGTTTTTATCTTCCTAGCTAGGTGTCAATTTTCAAATTTTCCTAACCTCCTTCAAGAAGTTTGTTAATTAATTAAGTGCTGGATCACTCCAGAGGAACCCACATAAAATTCTGAAAGGAAAGTATCTTAATTTTTATTGTTTAGTTTCCTTCTTTCGGAATTACTAAGGCCCATTTATCACGACGACAATACACTCATTTTAGATTTTAGGAAAGTCCTAACACAACAATAATGACTTGAATCGGTTCGTTCAACTTTTGGTAATGAAGCACCACCAGAAAGGACTGTTTGCAACTAGTTTGCAGAATTTCGTCGTGGTTGCGCTTCCATCAATGACGAATTTCGTGAAGGTCGAGTAAAATCGGTTGTTGTTCCAAAAGACATCGATGCCGTTCGCAACATGATTGAAGGCTGCAGGACATTCCATTTTGCATCAACATTTATGTGCGAAAAAGATCTGTTCCAGATGGATTCCGTATAATTTGACGCAAGCACAAAGAGAAGCTTGTGTTAATTGGTGTAAGGAAATGTTCAAAACATTCGATAGAGGGACTTCAAAATCAACATCGTAACTGGTGACGAAACTGTTTGGGCGTTCCCAGATGAAGCGAATCCTACAAAAGTTGCTGGTTCACTAAGCACTTCCAAGAAAATGATTCCTTGTTTCTTTCTTTGTACTGGACATGTCGCATGCATTGCTTTGGAGGATGGAAGAACAGTTAGTGCTGAATGGTATACAACAATTTCTTTGCCAGAAGTCATCGATAGAATCAAGAAAAACAGTCAACAACGTCGCATCATCTTTCATCATAATAATGCCAGTCCTCATATAGTACCTCAAACAACTGATTAATTGAAGGAGAAAACATCGAATTAATGTCTCATTGGTCATACTCACCTGATTTATCGTCTAGCGACTTATTTTTGTTTCCAACTGCGAAAGAACAGTGCGTGGACAGCGAACTTTATAACCTCGAAGAGCTGTTGAAGCCTCCAAAAAGCATGTTTTGAAGATACCGCCTTCAGAGTGGAAAAAATGTTTTGAGAATTGGTTCGAACTCTTGCAAAAGTGTATAAATCTTAATGGCGAATATTTTAAAAAACAATAAAACTATTTGTACCAAAAATGTTTTTTCTTCCCTTGTTTTTGCAAACATTTTAAAGGAATTTGTCATAATAAACAAATTTTCATAATTTTGAAGTTTTAGTGAAGAAAGGGCGCACGATACCAACATATTCGACCTGAATCAAACTTACAAACCCAATATTAAAAACAGTAACAATTGTGCGCATGCTTCGGAGCAATATTTTGCGTAATTTTTGTAATAAAATTTTGCTGCATTACAAACAGTTTAATGAATTAAATCCAGTTGAAAATTGTGCATTTTTGATGTAAATTTCTTTGCAGAAAATTATTCACATTATTACAAATCGGCCCAAGCTGTAAGTGTCACAAAAGGACAACTTAATAAATTTGATATTATGTGACCCTTATAGCTAATGTATTGAAATCTTTTACAGGTAAAAGAACAATTATGTTTATTTTCTACAGTCTGCTTGATAACGAAACATAACCCTTAAAGACTGTTGCCGAGCTTTATATTTGAGGAACCTATTTTCTGCACAAACTCTGCGCTTAATGTTTTCTCGAAACGTTAAGCAAACATTCAAGTAAGAGGTTGTTTCAAGGTTTCGCACAATATTTGCACTCATTAATACATAAATACATCGCGAGCAGCTGCCTAGCGCTGCAAAACTCGCGTCCCAGTCTTTCACATGCTTCAGGCGTAAGGTATTTGATATTTGCGTTCTTGTCGCAAGCAGTATCGTAGATTCGTAGCTGCTCATTTGTTTGCTTTCTGTGTTCTTCACGGACTTTTCTTTTCCATTCTTTACATTTATCTTCTAAGTTCTTACTTGCGCTTTATACGATTATTTTTGCTGTTAATTAGATATACTCCAGTGATACGCCACTGTCGTTATTTGCTCGACGCCGACATACTAATTGGATGATTTGAAATTTTAATAAACGGATGGAGGCGTTTTTCGTTCTTTTTCACAACAAAAACAGAAACTTGTCTCTTAAGTTGCTTTGGATGTCAGTAAGACATGAAACGACACTTATGTGCGTAGATGTGGACGCTGTTACAGTAAAGTCTGGGTCATGTCGCGTTTTCTTACTAACCTCGATTTAAATTGAAACGCACAACTACAAATTATGGAAATTTAGGATTCGCTGAACTTCATTTACATACACTACATTTTATTACTTTGTTTATATGATCAAGCAAGTAAAAAAGTAGGATGTGGTTTTGCAATAGTGAATGTTAATGAGCAAAAACGTGTTTTGATCATTTAAGTCTGTTAATACATAAACCGAGTATGTTGTTTTATAGAAATAATTTTATCAGAACCTATCTTTAATAGACCGGGATCTTCAATTTTGCTTGGATTTTTCCAGATAGACTATAGCCTAGCTAGTGAGCGTGCGAGCGAGCGAGTGAGTTAGTGAGTAAGCGGTATGTGGCCATATTGGAACGTATTCGCTCTTGGCGCTCAGAACAAGGCACAATATAAAGAATCTGGGTAAGGCTACCAGATGTCCGGATTTCCCTAGACATGGTAGGGAATAATGTTACCATTCAGCAAAATTCATCTGGCCTGCCCAAGAAAAGAAATTCTCCTAACTTAGGAACGAAAGGCTTGCAACTTTTGAAAACTTGAAGATCTTATCCAATAAAAGGATAATAGTTATGGAGAACTAAATTAAATCGAGTGAAAACTTTACTTTGGTATGCTTCCTGTTTGCCGCTATAAACTTAGCTTTGTAAGGAAGTCTTACAAGCAACACTGGCTGCTTTCCATTAACTCTAACAGCAACTATCAAGTAACCCTTACTGTTAAACGAATAGGTCATTTATCCAGAATATTTTATGCATATTTTACATAATTAACACTATTAATAGCACTTCTTTATACAAGAACTATTAAGTTGAAAAACCAATACTTTTGAAGTAATTACAAACTAATTTGAAATTAATCGATAACTTGATACCACTGTCAAAGCCCAAATGCAGGATCTAGGAGCTAGTCCATTGAATTGACGAACTGAGAGTGTGAAAACAATCTGTGAAACTCTTCGTCTGCAGGCTCGTCATTATTTTGGAACCTTGATTATTTAATTAATTCTTGTCACCATGGATGCAAGACAACAAACTGTAGCAGCTGATTCTTTATGTGCATAGTGGCCCTTTTTTGCAAAAAAAAGAAACAAACTTAAAAAGAGATGGTTGGTAGCGTCTTACATGAGAAACAGAGACAGGTAAAACTACGTTTTTATTACTTTAAAAAGTATACATTTCTTAAAATTCATCTACCTTTCTATATGTACTAAACTCGACTGAACTAATCAGCTGATTATCAATGGGAATACATGGTCCATGATCCGCCGAGCCATCGCGAACCGACACAGTCCACTGCTTTGTTCCGCTTAAATTTTATCGACATTCGGCGAGACCATCCGAATCGGGTACGGGATATGTCACACAGTCCATGGTCCGAGGTTCCCCAAATCATGTTCGTTGAACCATGGATCGTGTAACTGAGCCTTCATAGTATAGAATTATTTAAAGGTAGTATAATGTTATAGCTTTAATTTATACTGAAATATATTCCTCAGGGGAATTTTGGGGAAAATTTGTTTTCCAAATTAATCTAAATTTCTAAATCCTTTGTGGGGTCGGGAGTGTTCCTGGATGCTCTTTGGGCAATTCTCTTGGGAATTTTGAATTAAATCAATTGAAATTAATGAACTTTAGAATTAAAAATATGAACTAACCAGGATTTGAGAAATTGCTTAAGACGTAATTAATAATCTACACAGAGAAAAAGGGACAGCAACTCTTGTATTTTTAAAATAGGAACAATTTATACTAAGAACTACAACGCGTTTATTTAATCTAACAAAATGTGTAGTTGCCCTAACAAAAATTATAACTGATTTTAAGATAAAATGTTGCTGTCACATATTTTATTATATACAGCGTGTCCGTGGATGGGGTTACAAAGAGGGAAAACTTTTTTAATATGCATTTTACAGAAAAAAGTCATTCTTTATAAAAGATTTTGCTTTCCTGAAAACGTCCAAAAACATAATTTATATTTCACTACACACATGCATTTATTTATAAATTGAATATTATTGCTCTTTGAAATAAACAAGTATATAAGTCCTATTGACTATTTTATGTTTATGTTTGTGATAACACTTGGTTCATAAGTTTTAAACTTCAATTCATCTTATTAAAATAAAGTATGTAGTAGACTTTGCATTGTACTATCATTAAATTAGTTTTAGGCTGTGTCATATACCTAAAATTTAACTTCCAAATTGCTCACTGAAGAAGAACGTATTCATCTGATTAAATGCTATGGGCAAGCCTCACACAGATGTGTCACTCATTTATTTAATCAAAAGCTTTTCAATACACCTGTATCGCACGTAGCTTTAGGTAAACCATTAAATAAGTTTGGCGAAACTGGATCAGTAATGGATTTAAAAACGAATATAAGAAGTATGACGAAAATGCAAATTATTAGCAATGAATTCGGTGGAGGAAAATCCGTGGTGGTCTTTGATGAAACGCTCGCGAGAGTAAACGTTTCTAAAAGTTTGTTACAAAAAATTTATAAAGATAATAAAATCTTGGCTTATAAACCCACAATAACCCCTACACTTGGAAAAGGAGATGATGCAAAGAGGTTAGACTTTCGTTTATGGGCTGGAGAGTAGTTCGTTAAAGATAGAACCTTTCATAGAAAAATTTTCATTACTGACGAAGCAACATTTTCAACTAACGGTCACGTTTCTTTTCAGCACACAAGACATTGGGCTGCGATGAATCCACAATTTAAAATTCGATCAAGAAGCCAATGTTATAAAAAAATAAACGTATGGTGTGGTATTTTCTATGGTGATATTATTGGTGCACATTTTTTAGAACAAAATCTTTGCATTATCTCAATTGCACAACATTAACCCTGACATACAAAGAAACATTTATTGGCAACGAGATGGATGTCCGGTTCATGCAACTGTATTGTTAGATTTTTTTTGAAATCGTCAATTTTCTGTGAAATGGTTTGGCAGAAATGGCCTAGTTGAAGAGCTTGCTAGATCAGGTGATATTACACCAATGGATTTCTTTTTATGGGGAGCATTAAAAGAAAAAGTGTATGTTTGTAGTGTTGAACATAATTCATATCAATTGAAACAAGCAATAAGGAATGCGGTAGATGAGATTAATGTGCCTGCTACAATACACCAAGTTTACAATAAATTTATTAAGAGTTGAAAAATGTGTACAAGTTGGGGGCAGCTGTTTTGAATGGTGATAGCGTTAGATCTGTTTTATGTTAAGAATTAATACTTACTTACTTGCTTATTTTAAGTGATTGTTGTTTAATTTAAAAATAAAAATATCAGATGGAATAATTGAATTTGTAAATAAGGGTATGTCTGTAACCAAATATATAATATGTTTTTGGACATTTTAAGGAAAGCAGAATTTTTTATAAAGAATAACTTTTTTCAGTTAAACGCATATTAAAAACTTTTTCCTCTTTGTAACCACATATACATTTTTCTCGATGTAATCATTTCTATGAACTTTTGAAAGCGTTATACTAAAAAGGCCAATATAAAATATATCTAGTCACTTCTTTTAGCAAACATTTAGATTAATTATTGCGTTAGAAAGATTTAAGCGCAGTTAGCGGGATGGGTTATATAAAGTTTATGAAAGTTACTTTTTAGTTGCCTTTAATTTCAGTGATATTTCGACGAAGCAAATGGGGTCGCATTAAATTGAGGTAAACAAATTACGTTGGTAGCGCGGAACTTCTATTTGAATTTAATTTTTTCGCGCAGGATCTTGAGTGTGCATAAATAATTACCTTGGGGTGGTCCTCGAAAACGTGAAACTTTTTTGCCTTTTGGTACAACTCAGCACTTTATTTGACATGATTTATTGCTTAACAAGATCGTCTCCTTTAATTTTTGCGAAAGAACGCTGAGAATATATTTCACGGTATACGTGATAACGCGTCTCCTTTACCTTCTTTAACGTTTTCTTGTATCAACAGTAATGCAACAGAAACGTGATATATTAAATTTTATGTTTTTAAATAATCTTTTATGTGAGCTCTAACTGATATTTTATAGTTAATCAACTAATTGAAGGCATAAATTCATGGTAAATAGTTAAATTTACTAAATGGCTGTACAAGCTGTTAATTTTACAACACACCAGAGTTTTATGGAATCATTCAGACCATAAAATATAGAGATTTTATGCTTACTATTTCGATAAAATGAAACGCTGTTATGTGCATAGTGAAGCTTAACGAGTACGCACGAATTGCAGAAATTACGAAAAAGCGATTCTTCGTCATTAAATTACTAAGTTGATCCATATTCAATCCGAAGATGTGCACTAGTGTAAATCGTAGAAATTGCTGGAATGCAGTTTAAATCAGTAGTTAGTTAGGCGTATGTACTCAGTTCTCGTACGAAATAAGGTAGGATCTTTCATTCCTGTTTTAATCGATAAATGAATTTTCTTGAGTAACGGTATTATGTTCGTTGTAAAAAGGTAGAATGCCGCTAGATTAAATAGCTTTGTGTCTACCAGTTGAAAACAGATTTAGGTACTTAGGCTTTAATACAACGCGTTGGTATGTTTTATTATACTGAGTCCGTCAATGAAGCGGGAAGATTAAAAGCTACCACATTTAGTTTTTGAAACAAATTTTAAGAGTTCGTGTTGAGTAAAATATGTCATTTTATTTTTTTTTTTAAGAACGCCGCTCAAGTGTTCTTCTGTCTATGCGTTCTTCTAATCTCAATCGCAAATTTTCCATCGCTCGATGTAGCAGGTCTGGTGTAATCCGTGCAATTTCTTGTTTAATTTTTATTTCTAATTCCTGGTTGGCCAAGAAATGACTTATGACCCTATCCTGCTGGATCCAATTAATTTCTGGCAATTGAAGGACCTGTTGCATCAAAAATATTTTGATCACGTGTGTGTAGCGGTCTGTAATAACGGTTGTGGCGTGTCCTCTATCGTCTTAGAAAAAATATGGCCCAATAATACCAGGTGATGAAACAGTACAGCAAACCGTAATAGCCTCTGATGCAATTCAGCTGGGTTCCCAACATTCTAATGTCGATTTTTGCCTGTTTACAAATCCGTTCATATGAAAATGTGCTTTATCTGACATAAACATATGGTAAATAAAGCTTTCATCATTCGTACACTGTAGTACTTCTTCACTGAAAATCTTGCGAGTCAGAAAATCGCCATCTTTCAACAATTTGAATTTTGCGTGGCTGAAAAGATAAGTCTTTATGCAAAATTCGTCGCAATATGACACTCGCGCAAGTACAACTATAATAAGTACTTAACTTATTTTTGTAACTTAATTTCTCAATTGCGAATTGTCTTTGTGCAATCAGATTTTTTGATACGTTAAGAAGTTAGTAGTTTATTGTTATAGAAGGTCAAGAAACAAGAACCAGATCAACATTTAAAAGCTAAATATGGTTCATTTGGCTGATGTATAATTGCATTGCAGCTGCTCAACTATTAAAGCAGAATGCTGTTTTAGTGCAATGCAAATAGGTTTGAATCGTAATTGCAAGTTTTGAGAAGACCATGGGAAGGAGACTTATTGCAAGAATAAATGACACCCTCCTACGAAGATGCGAAGCCTGGAAGACAGATAATAAACGATCTTATTTAAGTAGTTATTTTTAAATTAAACATGCGTTAGTGTTACTTTTCTAGGTCAAAGCTTCCTTTTATGAACGGTATAATTATCTAGGAAAATTATGTAGTATTCTGCGTAAACAAGGGCTACAAAATGTTTCATTAATTCAATTAAATTGTCTCCTTCAAAACTGTAGCAAATGGATTTGAATAACGCTATCGGAAATACATAAAAGCCAACGAAACATGTATTAAATACACTATATGATTCAAATAATCGGATCAATGAAATAAATATTTGCAACCATATGCAATTTTATAGTTTCTGGCGTTAATTTGCCTGTTTATTGGGCACGTTTGCGACTTTATTCCGCATCAGTTGCATGCTGCTACGTATTACATCATTCTCACATAATGGATTATACCTGCATTATATAATATTAATATGGGAAGAAATTCCAAGGATCTTTTTAATAACATTCTCTATCTAAATGCCAAACAGCGGTATGGGTTCAGAATCTCAATAATTACACTGGGAATGTTTCGTAAATTAAGCCAAGCGTAATAGAACCATAATTACAAGGTGTTAAGTATTGATATTGATATGACATTTTGGATATCGTGGATTACTATACTAAGAGGAATTTCGAAGTTGCATGGGATTTAATTTATTATACCGGAATGTTGAAATTAATTTTATCTGCACGTTTCTTTCTATATGTTGTTATTTGCAACATTTTTAATAAATTTTGAACAAAACATCATAAATGTATCTACTATAGTGTTCTAGTTTACATCTTCGAACGCAACTGTCATTTGACGGCAGGTATAGTGTTTTCAATATGACCACTCGATCAATGTTAAATTCCCTCTGGCGGACATTAGCTCTTTTTCGGTAGCCTTTACTCCCTCCGTGCCCACCGATCTTTGGAGCGGAGGTACTAGGAACTTATTTTAACTCCACCTAATGACAATTATGGGGAGCGACCAAATAACTCCTCTTCTGGTTATTTTCTTCAGTTCGTAAATCCTCGAAATTAAGGAATATCTTCCTACAATAAATAACAGCATAAATTTGGAAGTATTTCTAGCATAATTTCGTATATACACATTGGGAAAATGGGAAATTAGCTGTATCTATATATGTGCGGCGAGAGAGCGAGGAGGGGATTGAGTTGAATCCGATCAATTCGATGCGAGTCGCGCTAGTACGCTTCTAACAACGTTGGGATGTGGGCCTACTTTGTGCAAGAGCGCACGTAATAATTTTAAGTCATGGTCGCCTGGAAATGAGAGTTTCGCATATTTATTTTGTTGTTGCTACGAAGCTTAGACGAAACTAATAAGAAACTCTAAAGATGAAAATAAAAACAGATTCTGATTAAATAAAAGAAAAGAAAAAGAAATACTCTAGAAATTTTTACTAAGATAATGCAGTCTACCTCGTAACTAACCGTTGTGAGCCGTCGATTGCCGCTAACCCCTCCTGCCGCGATTCACCCATACGCTTTTTCGTATAGCTAGACATTTTCTTTCCTTATGTGTATATATCTTTCGTAAAGTTGTTGTCGTAGTCGTCAGTAAAATTTATCATTTAAAAGTTGTCAGTGGTATTTTTGGTCACAGAATAGTATAATTTCAGTCGTCTAGTCACGTTACTACATCTTTTTCAATATGCTATTTTTATAAATAGGTTTATTCATCGAAAATTCATCGTCAAATCGTATTTGGAAGAGAATTATCAAAATTTGCTGTGGATAAAATAATCGCCATCGCGATTAAAATAAAGGGACAGAAGGACGCCGATTAATTTTCTGGCTTTGAGTCAAGTTTTCATCAAGGTAACACGTATCTGGCTGTGTTCCTATTTTCAAAGTGTTTAATATTTCAAATCATGCTACAAATTCAAGGTAGAAGTGAACGGTAGTGATTAAGAATATCCAGGATTCCTGCCAATGTCACATAAGCACATAGTTTATAAGATATCGTCATAAAATCCAGGTTGGTTTTCAATTTTCAGTATTAATTGATATAAAAGTTCATTTCAATAGCCGAAAAAGTGTTTTAGAACACTTCTGAACCCTCAATTCGTATAATTTAACCAATTTGCGGAAAATTAATTTTATTCAACAATTTCTCACATTCAGAACATTTTACTACATGTCTTATAGCTCTAAGAATAAGTGTGGTTTACGAGTGTCTTATTTTCCCAAAAGTGGAATTATGTATAATGAGTGACCTCTTAAACTAATTATCCTTAACTCTTTCTGATTTTTATGTGTTTAGCATTTCTTGTTAATTTACATATTATTATTTTTACAGCCTTTTATAGCACTTGCATTATTCAGTAACTACACAAACTGTTCTCATTGTTGTTACTGGCAATGCTGTTACTACCAATGGTGTTTGCCATCGGGAGATGCTGACCGACTTTCTTTAATGAAACCAACAATTTGAACTTCAATGGTGTGTGGTTTCAACAGGACGGAGCCACAACTTAGATTTTACACTAAACCAAATTTCCTGATCGTGATATCTCTTTTCGATTTGTTCCCATTGGACCTTTTTCTCTGGGGTCGTTTGAAAGAAAGAGTTTATGTCAACAAACTTAAATAAAATCTGCATTTTCATAGAAAACGCAAAATAATTTTTGTTTAATTATTTTTCTTTGAACAATTAGTTTTTGAAATAGTTGGTAACACAGGAACATTTCTTATTTAACTTGAACACAATCAACATCTAAACTAAAAAAGTAATTTTTCCCATCTTGCCTCATAGGTGGTAAAATAGGGAATAACACTTTTACAATTTGAATATTAAGCAACAATATTAACACTTGATGATACATTACTAGCCTTAAAAGTAACACAATCAAATTTGGCATTATAAAATAATGCATTGTTGGCAATCTAACGTTAACATTTAAACTGGGGGTCTGGTTGACACGCTACACAAACGTGGACTGCCTTACCATTATTGTCATCTATTCTAGCACAGCCATAATGAGCCCATTTTTGACAGCTTACACAATTTATCTAAGATTCAATAAATTCTGTATATAAACCATTGCGGTAAATATATCAGCAATTGCACGAATTGTCCTCACTTTTATTAGATAAATCTTTGGATGATAGCTTCGGACGTTCGCTTTTTTTTTCTTATTTCTTTCCTCTAATTCTGCTGTGTAAGAAGAATACGTAATAAGTCTCTCCTCTTGTTGTTGCCACTCTTTGATTTCATATTATTACGGGTACCGGAAGTATCTGCCTTAGGTTTACTAATTTCAATGCAGTATCGTGTCTCATGTATCCGTGAACATGACTGGCGATCTTGATTATTATCAGACCATAATGAACATCCAGGTTGAGGACTGTTTATGTCATCATTTGTGCGAATATACAGAGTAGACGAATGTACGTTTAAGCCTGAATTTTCACCACTTGATTGAGAAAGTGGATTTTGAACGTTTTCAGTTTGAGGTGGGCCTATCTTGCTCACACAGTTGGATCATAAAGAAAAATCTAGCATTTTTCGAATCCATCAATCAACATATTCAAAGTAGCAGCTTATATAAATATTTTGCCAAATAATTCCGCAACTTGCCTAACCGATACTACGAGTCCGGAATTAGATCGAAGTCAAAAACTCACCGCTTGATCATAGTACGTGGTCAAAAAATTTATGTAGAGCCACATCAAGTGGTTGAAGCCGGTGAGTTGTACGGGATGGGAAATAGATGATAACGCCATTCTCTCCATTAGTTCAATATTTTTAAAGCTCCGACTTGCTCCCGTCCTAGCAATAATTTTGCACCTGCTTTTTGGAACGAGGCTCCAGTTTCGTTGATATTATATATTCGGTTGACAGAGACTTTCTTCAGATCATTGATTTGGTCTACTAACTTAAAAAAAATGTCAACAGCCACCTTATTCAATCCTGCAGCCCTTGTAGCTGAAGTGCTCTCCGGTTTCCTTATAGAAATTCCTGGGTGACGCTTCACGAACCTTAAGCCAATCTTTCCCGGTTTTCCCAGTATCAACATTAAATTTGTACAATTTATTATTTTCCTTCGCCATCTAATACGCTAAAGATCTTGGGTCATTTGCCGTTAATTTCTACTCTTACTGAAACAGTTCACTAAACTGTGTGAACTGTTTCAGTGTTCCAGTGCCACAGTTTTAGAGTACGCGTTTAGTCTACTCTTACTATTTCAACATCTTCTTCTTTTCTCAAGAAGAAAAACAGTCGGCTCTGGACCCAAGGGCACTTTAATTACTCTCATCGATTCAGAGACATTATGAGCCAGATTGACTTTCTCTTCTAAAGTACTTTAAGGAACCCCGAACGTTTTTGCAACAAAATGGTAGCTCATTCTATTATCTAGGACAGCTGAAACTGAGTTCATCATTTGCTCCTTCGAGCAACTCCCTCTATCAGTTTGGTGAACGTAATTCCGTACCATTATGAAATAAAACAGAATCAATTTTTAATTTAGATGGGAATAGGGGATAAGATGAGATTTGTACCCCACCTTGCCCCTTCTGGTCTTCCCCATCTTGCCCTTCGGGTCTTGCCCATCATGTTCCCTCGGGTCTTGCCCATCATGTTCCCTCGGGTCTTGCCCATCATGTTCCCTCGGATCTTGCCCATTGGGTGTTTACACACAAAAAATCACATATACAATTATATCCTTAAAAACATTTTCAAACATACATATATTCACCTTAATTCTTGACTTTCACTCTTTTCATGTCATTAAAACGAGTAGTAATCATTAGATCACAACTGCCAAAAACAATAATCAAACTTGTCAAAACTAGTTTTTTCATACTGACGTCCGGAGATGGGCAGGATCGCTGCTTGTCTTAAGTATTATTGTTTTGCGTGTATTGCGTCTTATTTAGGATATACAAGGGATACCCGACTTACCTCACTTACCCGTTTTGTCCCACCTTTCCCTACATTTATTTCCAACGTCCACTCAATTTTATCGTTGACTCTACTTCTATAAGTTATACAATAGTACCCTGAAGATTCATTTACTTAAATTGTTCGTATAAATATTTATAGGTAATATACGTCTGTATGTGTCAGTGTAATGAATATTAATGTCATTAATTTTACTTACATCCTCTTTTTCGTTTATAATTAGCAAAAGATGCATCGCAAGCGTAAAATTTTAGATCTAACTCCTAATTTCCTTGATATAGTTTTGGTGTTAAGTTAGGTGTTAATTGCAACGTCAGATTTAAAAAGCTGAAACAAATTTACCAGAGCTATGAAAGTAAGTGACCACATAGTACATAGAAAGTAAAATTACCTTCCTTTTAAAGATATTTTTCCAGTGCTGGAGAATCCATCTTACGAATCAAAAACTTTCTCATTTTCGCAAAACAAGAAGGGAAACTAATCCATTTTATTTATCAAACGAATTCAACGCTAACTTAATGGACGTTTCGTGTATATTAACCGTCGATGCGTGATTTATTTAATCTACTTCTTTTCTCTGTTTCGAAAGTATATCAACTATTGCATCGTTACGTCTCTCGCAAACTCAATAATTCCTCCGTATTTCATTTTCCTGTTTTTCGACATCCACAGGAAACCTGTCTATTTGTATCGTTCACGTTGGCCGACTTCTCTTCGAGACCCCGTCTATTTTCTCGCCGCCTCTTCAACGCCGCGTTGTCGGCTTCTTCAAACAGGAAAAAAGGGGAAAATTTCATTCTAAACTGCTACCGTACGTGTATTCGCAAACCGTCTTGAAATACGAATTAGTAAAATTAAATATTGAAATCTTTTAAACGAAAGATCAGCCAATCCGAGAAGTGACTGTACTGGCTGGTACTTCTATTTACTCTGAGCCTTTACCAAATTAAATTAAGCTGATGAGAAGTTACGCTGATAGCAAGGTCTCTATATATAGGCGTTTCCTTTGCTACCGATAGCGCAGGCAATTTTCTGTCTTGGATTATAGTGTGGGAGTGTGTGAATATTACGTCGCAGGTGGCAGCAGAAATATATAGAGCGCGCTAGTGTAGTATTTATGTAAAAGAGTAGCATAAAACTTGATAAAATAAATCTGTAGGTGGTATTATTTTTTTGTTACGCAATTCAGAAAAACATTGTAATTGTTTGGTTTAGGTTGTAACTGTTTAAGTATATTAATACATTAGAAATTTTGAGGTATTCAGTGTTTATTTTGCAGTATGCAAAGGTAGGTACGCGGAATACCTTTTAAGTACTTACAAAAACAATAAAAAAAAGAATTGGTACAAATCGTTTTTTAAAATATTCCCCATTAAGATTTACATATTTTTACATGCGTTTGAACCAATTCTCGAAATATTTTTTCGACTCTGGCCGTGTTATCTCCAAAACATGGTTTTTGAAGGCTTCAACAGCTCTTTGAGATGACAAAAATCGCTGTTCACGCAGTTTTTGTTTGACATTCGGGAACAAAAAGAAGTTATTAGGCGATAAATGTTGTTAGGTGAAAATGTTGTTAGGTAAATACGAGCAATGAGACATTAATTCGATGTTTTTCTCCTTCAAATAATCAATTGTTTGATGTGCTATGTGAGAACTGGCATTGTCATGATGAAGGATGATGCGACGTTGTCGATTGTTTTTCCTGATTTCATCGGCGACTCCTTGCAAACAAGTTGTTGTATACCATTCAGCATTAACTGTTCTTCAATCCTTCAAAGTAATGCTTACCACATGTCCAGTAGAACTAAAGAAACAAGCAATCATTTTCCCGGAAGTGCTTCGTGAATGAACGACTTTTATTGGATTCGGTTCATCTGGAAATCCTCTGGGAACACCCAAACAATTGATTCTTGGTTAGTTTCCGGCTCGTACGGGTACGATCAAGTTTTTTCACCTGTTACGACGTTGTATACGGATTTTGAGGTTATAGATATTCAGCATAATAAAGAGCTCTCTGTAACCATTTTCCCCAAACGTGTAAGAATCAGCTGTGGTGTTTCACGAATACCAGGACACTATGCGTGAAATAATGGAAGACCTTTTGGAGATTTGAGAAGCACAGCGATACCTTGGGTGAACACTGTATAGTGTTTCTGCCACATAGTTTCTGCCACAAGATGTAAGGCATGCACTTTACACGTAACATGTAAACACTTACAACCGTGTTCAAGAAGAGAACGGCCTACCGAACGCATTGTCGTGGCACCATTGGTCATATACATCAACACTTGACGTGGTGAGACTTGAAAGTTTTCTAACGTACTACATATCACTCTCACAATTGCTGCACCAGTACACTTTTCCATTCTTTTGCTAGCTAGCAACAATGGAAATGTCGGTTTATGAGGGTCTAGTACACGTACTATAACATTTAGAATAGAATTCGTTTTACAATCTGTTGTCTCGTTAACACATAACCAAAGCAACCGATTTTTTAATGTAGATTCGATTTTCCTTTTCACGTCTTCGCGTACAAATAAAACATGCTTACGTACCGTTTTCGTAGTTGGCAACTTCAACTCAGGATTGTACTTATGCCAACAGTTCTGAAACGATTCTTTTTCGAGTAAGCGAAGTGACAAATTACAGGTTATCATCATGACAAGTAAATAGAAAATAAAGGCAGTTCTCATTATAAGGAAGGTTATAAGGAATAACATGTAACACAAAACATAACGCACGCTCTCGTTTCCTAAACTTAACGGAAAATAAACAAGCGGACGCTGGCAAAGCGGGAATCGATTTCTGCACATAGCCCGCTACTCCGGTGAAACACCTATGTATCGCAGACACGACTACCTCACTCTAATAATAGGGAACTAAGTACGCTCGGACCAATGTATTTACTTATAAATACTTTACTGTATTGTTGCTATTATGTATGTACATATTTATTTACCTGAGTCATCTTATTGAAACCGTTATGTGCAAATGTTGAATGCAATGAATTATATTAGCACTTCGTTTAATGGCAGGCAACTGAGATCATATCTTTATGTAATCATGATTATAACGTTTTATACAAGGAAGTATAAAAACTTATCCGGTGCGTTTTCAATTTTTCGTTAATTTCATCATCACGTTTACTTACCTCAGTTATGCATGGAAAATAAATAGTAGATAATTGATTATTTCCGGAGATACAGCAATTAATTTATATACATAAAATGATTTTTCAAGGTAATGGAAACAAAAGTTCTAAGTAACCACGTGAATTAGTATATACTGAAGTGTTGTAAATTTTACATCGTCGAACGCAGCTGTCATTCCAGCACGTATAGTGTTTTCAGTATGGTCACTAGTCCTATATGAAATTCCCACTGGCGGCTAGTAGGTCCTCCCCGAGCCTCCGATATTTGGAGCGGGATACCAAATATTTATTTTAAGTCCAGCCAACGACGAACGTGGTGGAACGGTGAAGTTATTTCCCTTTAGTTCATTTTCTTATTTTCATGACTCTTCAACATTAATGGAATACCATCCTACAACAGAGAACAACGTAAATTTAGAGATATTTCCAGCATAATTTCGTAAGGTTTTTATGTAGAACGTCAGTAAGTTTTATTATTGTTGGGTTGTCAGTAGTATTTTAGGTCATAGAATAGCATAATTTGAGTCATCTAGTCGCGTCACTACATTAATTTAATCATGCCATTTTTAAAAATAACTATTCATCGAAAATTCATCGTCAATTTGTATGTGGAAAGGGATCATCAAAATTTGCTGTGGATAAAACAATCGTCATCGATTAAAATAAACGGTAAGAGGGACGCCAATTGATTTTCTCACTTTTAGTCAAATTTTCATCGAGGTAACTCGTATTTTGGCTGTGCTTCCAGTTTCAAGTATTAATATTTCAAATAGTAATACAAATTTAAGGTGTAGGTGAGGGTTGGTGGTTAAGAATATGCAGGTTTCCTGTAAATGTAATATAAACATAGAGTTTATACTGACATCGTTATAAAATCCAGTTAGTTACAATTATCAGTTTTAACTTTTGTTAAAATCTCATTAGTTGATATTAAAATTCGTTTAAATTGCCGAAAAAGTGCTTTAGAATACTTCCGAACTCTCAGTTCATATAATCAATCAATCAACTTTCGAATTTTTTTTTCTTTTTAATTTACCACTTTTAAAACATGTCAATACATACCAACATTGTTATTTAAAAGTTTGTAGCGGTTGTATATAGTCAGTCACAAAAATGTAGAGGGAGAGATCAGTAATACTATTAAGTTCTTAGATTTGTCAGTAGTAGAACTTCCAATAGAATTTTAACAAATCTTTATCATAAAATCAACTGATTTTGGGAGATACGTTAATTTTTTGGCAATCCAGCCAATTTAATCATAAAAAAAGGTTTGTGTGCTTTGAAAAGTAGAGGTACTTTCTTGAATAGCCCAGAATTTAGGAAAGAAGTCTTGCCACGAACTACACTTTCACCCACCGAAAATAATTACCGTTTACGTATTATAAACAAAACTATAAAAGATTATTCAAGTATAACAGCCATAAATTTATACCGCAATTTCTTATGTCAAACACTTATCTGAAAATCTTAACATTTTTACGCCTTTCAACATTAAAATTACATTCAAAAATAAACGCTATTTGAATTCTTGCTACTCAAAACTTAATGATAAAATCCCTTTTGAAAAAATACACATGTTGTTTATTCAATTCTATGTAATGAATTGTAAGCACAGGACAAATTAAACAATATATAAAAGAAAGAATCAATGCCCATAAATTTTGTTATAACATAACGGCCTCAAAAAAACATACCACCACTAGAGGACACCAATTTCAATTTAAATAAAATATTGGATGAAAAAAACAATTACAAAACCAGATATATTTTTTATTGGAAATGATACAGATAAAGAAACATCCCAACAGCGTTAATGTTTTAAATTTATCTAAAATGTATAATAATATTTTAAACCAATAATGTTGTCTGCAACGGAGTGATATATGCTTTATAAGAGTTCTCGCCAAACGAGGCAGTTCACATGCATATATGTATGTAAGTCATTTACGAAGATACGACAGCGTTGCATTTATTTAGACAATGGGAGTTGTGATTTTCCAGCAATGAACGGTAAAATGGGCACTTTAATATGTTTGTATTATTCCATTTGTGTAATATCGTGTTGTACAGTTTTAGCTTCTAATGCACACAAATTAAATTGTCAAAACATCATACTTACCAGAAGTACCAATCCTTTTTGTTATTGAAATTACGACTAGGAAAAGATTAAAATTCCCTAGAAGATATTAATATAAGTGCGTATTTCCCGGTTAAAATCTTTTAGTTTATTATAGAATTCGAATTCAAGTGGATAATGAATCGCCTTTTGTGTAATAGCTGCTCTATTATTTAGATAAATTTCCGTGAAATGAAATCAACCTACCTGCGTATTAAGCCAAGAAAATTATCGCTGTTTCGTAGCACTAAACGTGTAAATTATCGCAGCGTCCTTGAAAGATGAAACCTCTTCAATAACAGTCGTTTATGCAGGGAGCGATTGTACTAATTTCAGACGGCGTTAAATCTTCAATTGTTACATGATAACCCTACAAAGTAGAAACGTTACTTCAGGTTAGAAATTTGATTACTGTCAAGCGTGAAGAGAGCGTATTCAGAATCACGTTTCACATTATTTGTGCATAAAACCTTAGTTCAGTTAATATAATAAGGTTCACATGACTATTGTTTTTCTTCATATGTACTTCTTTAAATTGTATAGCTACAATAGCACTGAATACGAAGAAAATATTTATGTTGAAAATAAATTAATTAATAATAGTACGGTAAAGCGATTTCTCAGACTAGTTGCTTAAAAGGAAAAGGAAATTGAAAATTAATAGGAATCATTACAACATACAGATAGCTATACAGAAAGCGTCAAGCTACATTGATCAAGCTATCTGTAACCCGTTGGCGTAAAACATTAATATCTTGCGCCTTGACTAATAGGTTTGCCGAAATTGATATTAGCAAATTAATGAGAGTCTATAATCTATATTATAGAATAGAATATTAATTAAAGGACTTTTCGTGCTTGGTAAATAGTAATAGTAAGAAAAAAATATAACATTAACAGGTATCTTTTGAAAATGTTTATGAAACGCTGTACGTTAAAGGTTATACATTGTATGGGTATTTACTATCCTTCAGAAAATGTTGTATTGTGTTATAACGGCCATTTACTTACAGAGAATCGCTTTCGTTAAATTTTCTGCAAGATTTTCTTAAATCAAGTTAACAAATGTCAAACAAAGAAATACAATTATTTCATTACATGCATATACTTCTCTTAAGCGGAGAAAGAAACGCTAAGAAAATATTTCTTTTGATTTAAAACAGTTATCGTATTGCGGATAATTGAAATAGTAATTGTCTTGAATTAAGGCGGACAGCTTTGAAACAAGTAAACGTTTCTCTGCGTGTAGATACATTGCTATCGTAAGTATTGGATCATCTATACCTTGTGAAATCAAAGTCCTAAACATAATGGAAAATATTGATTTAGTATACAGTGTATTCGATGATTGCCACTAGAGGTAAGGCACAATAAGCAATCTAAACCCAATATTGGACTTTCTTAATCTTTGAAAACGCCTTCGACCAGAAATGTTTAACATAAAAATTAACAAAACTTGCAATTTTAGAACCGACATTGACAACATAAGTAATTATTATAATACTTTGTTTGACAAAACTTAGGAGGAACTTGTAGCTGTTATTGCTTTAATCTCGTATGTTTACCGTCTTTATTGGTTAAAAATGTTATATCAGTTACTTTTCTAATTTTAAATATTTGCAAATTTATCCCACAGTTCTAATTAGAATTGTTTAATCAAATATTCATACTACTAATTCTTGGAACCGACATTAATAACATAAATAATTATTATATTGTTCGATAAGGCGTTTGAAAAACTTGCACCTATTTTGTGGTTTATTTATTATACTAATCTGTGTCTAGGTGTAGTCTTCTACTGATTAAAATTATTATAAATTATTTTTCTGGTTTTAGATACAATTTTATTCTGCAATACGTGCATGTACAATTTTAAAAAAAATGACTGGAAAATACATATAAGATATCTTTAACCTCGCTTGTACGTACACCACTTCAATGTATTCATTCCTACTGCAGTTTATAAGTAGGAAACGTTAAAATTTTATATAATTTTTACATTTTTAATATTTCATATAATACGTTGTTCCTTTTTGTTCTTTCGAGTGCGATTGATTAAATATAAAACAAGTGACCATGTAAATGTTGTACGTATCCAGCTGTCGATTTCGACATGGTATGTACTGTAATGTTATAAGTTACACATCGGAGATAGTTGTAATATTATAATTTTCAACTTCGAACGTAGTTGTCATTAGCGGCACGTATAGTATGTCCAATATGTCTACTCGCTCAACGTCAAAATCCCTCTAGCGGCTATTGGCACCTTTTCGGTAACTCCAACTCCTTTTATGACCTCCGATCATTGGAGCGAGGGTACTAGGGAATTAATGTAACTCCAGTCAACGACGAAAAGAATAAGTAACTTCTATTCTGTCCATTTTCTCCATATCGTAAATCTCCAAGTTTAATAGAATATTTTCCTAGAACAAGTGACAGTATAAATTCTATATCTTTAGCATGATTTCTAAAATTAAATATCATTCATAATGAATGATTGTACGTCTTGCATCTCAGTAAATTTTACTATTGTACAGTTGTTAGTGGCGTTATATGTCATAGAGTAGCATTGATATTGTCTTCCAGTTGCGTCCCTGCATGGCTCCTATTAAGCCACTTTTAAAATAAGGATTTTTCGTCGGAAATTATATTTAGAAAAGTAAAAATTATCCAAATTTGATGTGTTTAAACAATTGCTATCGCGACTAAAATAATGGAATAGACGGACGCTAGTTAATGTCTGACTGGGTCAGGATATTCATCCAGGTAACATGTGTTTGGCTGTGTTCCCAGTTTCTAAGTGTTTAACGTTTAAATCGTACCATAAATACGAGGTAGAAGTCAAGTTTGGTGAATGAAGAATAGACAAGTTGCCAATAAGTAACATATAAACATAAAGCTTATATGAGATTGTCGTAATTCCAGGTTAATTTTCTCTTTTTCAGTTTCGTAAAATTTCATTAATTGATATTTAGTTTAATTTAAATTGCCGAAAGAGTGTCTAGGAGCACTCCCGGACCAACAAACCGTACAATTAATTAATTGACTTCGAAAAATTCACCTTCACCTAGTTTCAGCTACGCTACCAAGGTACATCACCAACATAATTTACTGGCACAAGATATAGATGATGGACCCTTTAATGTAAAACAGTGAGAAATAGCTTCTTTTACAGTAAACTTACACCCACTAGGTACCTATTTGTATTTTGCAGGTACCTATTTGTATTTTGCATCTATAGAAAAATTCCTTAATAAATTGAGTAGATGTTTGTGGTAGAATCTAGAAAATTTTATTATGCCTAGTGTTGATATAAATAGGTTGGCGCTATAGTTGTGCATACCCATTTAACTTATTTCTTCGCTTTTGTTAGCATCGTTTCAATGGCTACAGGTAAGCTGCATGCGTAGATGTACTCTGAAGACTCGTAATCGAATAGGAATTCCAGATTTACAGTTGCTTTTATCTGATTATTCTATCCATAACTAGGCCTTGTTGCGTTCTATACACACAATAATTTTCTATTGCGTAAAATCCAAGACCTGCACAATTGCATAATAGCGTTAATATCTATTACGCGAGCGAACGTTATTTCTCTGCCTTCTTGTTAAATGTCATTGAATTTATTGAAAGTCATTAAGCGACGGAATGCGTAATGTGAAAAGCGACCTTCACAAATTTTTTCAGGTTCGGCGATTGATATGGGAAGGAGAAATTCTAGCGATAAAAATGGCTAAACGAAGCCTGTTATCTGTCTTGTTGATGTACGGCGACAACCATGGTTGGCCTTTCGTACACAATTTGTACCTTCGTTATTAATTGGTGACAAGCAGGTTATCTGATAGGTTTATGGCTTGTGTAAAGTTGATAGATTGCTTATTTTCGTAGTTGAATAGGGAAATTATATTTTGCTAATACCGTAAATGGAAATTGACTAGTTATATATTCATGTCAATTTGAAAAGGTTCAATTCATATGTAAGAAATTTAAAGTGTGTTATACCTACGATACATATACACATAATCTGTATATATTTCTATGCTGCTTGTTTAAAAGTTGATCTGTGATGCGATAAAGCATATGAAGTTTGATTTAACAAATTAGAATAATTGCAACTGCTGCATTTCCACTCTTTGAATGAAATGAATTTCAGCTTGCTTAGTTGCAATAATTTAGTTTTTTCCACACTTTACTAGTTTCGGAAGCATTCGCACCACCGGTTTGACGTTTAGAATTTGGTTTCACTGCTCAATGCAATAGAATTGCAGCGTTTATTGTTTAATCTAATCATTGGTATCAGTCTACACTTTTACTTTCATAAAAGGTCCACATTGAAATCCGGATGTGCATCTACTGTTTTTATAGTTGTCAGAAGAACATAAATTCGGTATTGGAAATTGATATTAAAAATAAAGGAATCACTTGGTATGATTTCGTTCCTTTTGAAGAGACGAACTATTCGTATAAAGAGCGGTTAGTAGGTGCAATATACCTTCAATTGGAAATTATGGCATAGGTAACAATTGAAGCTCAAGCTATTTTCCAAAGTTTCCTTCAGGGAGTTGTGTTTGGTATTGACATAAACATTATTAACGTTTGTGTCATACGCTTAATTGGTAACCGTTAGATTTGGTTATTTAGAAATTAATAATTATAAATATTAATCTTTAGCAATCAATTGTCTCCTTTCCGGATACTTTTGTTCTGCCAAACATTCCACCTATGGCAGATTTTTGACTTTTCACTTTAAGATCCTAAAATACAAAGTTCACAAAATTTACTTCTATAAGTTTGTAAGTAAGTTAAATTTGGTTATAATATAGCACAAATGATTCGAACCTCCAGTGAAGTTTGGGCATGAGAAAAAGTCTTAATGAAAGCGAAAATTGTTGGTCCTTTTGCTCTTAATTGTCGCTATAAAAGTCAAGAGATCACGAAAATTTGAGTGTCACATGAATACAAAATTGAAGTAATCCTCTTTATGAAACTCTGCCTACACAACGAAGGTTATCCATTCCTCCATTCCATTGTAATTCGCTGTGCAGATCGTGTGCAATTCAAGTCATTCAATTCAAGCAAGCAAGTAGAAATTAAATACCAAAACACTGCTTGAAATGGAAAATGTACATAAACTGTCGTAGTTAACGTAAGCGTTTAATCCAAGTCTAAAGTAGAAGGCCGAATTATTTCTTATAACAACACTAGATTGGGTACGGAACAACCAATTCGGCGGAAACAGGTCACTGCTGGAGCAGTGAGCTGAATAAAGAAAAGGGAAACATTTCGTCGGTGATCTTAACATTTCTGTTTTCATGAATTGAACATGTGAACACCATTGCTTCGTTGGTATTTCTTAGAAACCTTGTATAGCCTACTGAACTTAGAAATTTAGAAGATGTGTAGTTTTAATAAGACACACAGCCCAAGCTTCCTCAGAATTTTAGATGCTTCTAGGTCACCTAATTTCTTTATGAGGCGGTGTAGGATGTCAATCAGTTTGAATGTGTTTTTGATAAATCCTGAAAGGAAGAATGGACAACCTAACCTCTTGAACATTTACACCTTTACATACAATTCTCAGAACCAAATGTAATCCCTACAACCTTGTCGTTTTAAGGAATACACGTACTTTTTATCGATCTTTTTAAATTTTTGTTCAATTAGCTTCTCAAGCCAATGCAGCCGAGTGTCCTGTATCGTACTTTTCATTTTTTTAATTGATTCAAACATCTCACTATTTCCCACACAGAAAGTACATCAATTACCAATCTGATGTTCAAAATCTTTTCCATTTCCTTCATTGTTTCTTGAACTGTAGCTTTTCTAATTAACAATTTATTCTGACTAATATGTATAAGTGAAACATCATTATTGGGTGACGCATGGTAGTATGCCCGACTGGAGAAGATTCTCCCGCTGTTGCAATTTTGAAACTTATACTTCTACAGCTAGGTTTTCGTTAGGACAAATTTACCGAACTTGTCGGCCCAACATGTCGTTCGTCCGACATGTCACATAAATTAACAGTTGTCGGGAAAAATATGGTTTTGCATCAGTCCTATTAATGACAGCCGACTCAACGTGTTGGCTTCGATTTTCAGATACGACACTGACTTGTCGGCCGATTGTGCCGGCAGTTTTTCTATCCGTCCTTACGAAAACCTCGCTTACCATGAATTATACAGATGCGAAAATCTCTGTCGGCGCCTTTGATCTTTGAGTTTCAAATTTTATTATCTTGAAGTAAATAAAATTAATGGTATGCGTGAATTCAAATTTACAATATACATATGCAGTACATATTCCTTATTTTGGTTTATGAATATTTGATAATTTACGAACCAAATCGGTTAAACAAAAAGGTAGATATACCTATAAAGCAGGTAATTCTATAAAACGTCACATTTCACAGAAATTTGCACACACAAACACATACTGACTAAAACAATAACTTAGCACCGCGTTGGGGAAAGGAATCTGTTAAAACGAACACAAAGTGCTTACAGCCTATTTAATGGCAAATGTTTTAAGTTTAAAAGCTTAGAGAAATGGTTTCTCGCATCAAGAAAATTGATTTTCTTGCAAAAATCAGTCTTTATACAAGAAAATATTTTTATTTCAAGACTATAATAATGAATAACATAAGAACATGATTTTCTTGAAATTTTATTTGGGTTAAATAAATATTTTCTTAGGGTTAGAAAATCAAGAAAATCCAAGACAGAAAAATGTCTTAGAAGAAACATAAATCATTAAGTTTCATATATATATAATAGCCTTATATGCTATTTATTAGCATTATCTTGGTTATTGTTTCTAGGCACTTTTTTCATGTGTACTTCTACATTAAGTTCCCTTTTGTTTGAATATTATTCTGTAGATAACCTCTACTTTAGCTTTTTAAGAATCACAAGCAACGTGAATAATTTACTGTACGGATATATCGTATTGTTTTAAACAAGGGAAGCGCAATTAATAATGTGCATATAAATAATATGCATTTCAAGAATTCTAAGTAAAAAATGCTTTATTTTAAGAAAATGAAACATTAATTTGTGAACAATACCTAAACGCTTTCTGAAATTAGAAAAACTATTTACTATCCTTAAGAAAATATTGTTTTGTGTTATAATGGCCATTTACTTATACTAAGACTGGATTTCTTCAAATTTTCTGCAGATTTTCATGAATCAAGTTGATAAATGTCTTAAACAAAGAAATACAATTGTTTCATTACAAGTATATACATCTCTAAAGTGAAGAAAGGAACGCTAAGAAAACATTTCTTTTGATTTAAAACAGTTATTGTATTGCGGATAATTGAAACAGTAATTGTCTTGAATTAGGGCGGACAAGTAAACGTTTCTTTCCGTGTGGATGCACAAAAGTGACCAATCCAATTGTGTTGGTACTTTGGCAAACAATATATAAGTAACACGAGCATTTTCTTTATCCAATTCGAATTTTCTAAAGCATATGTTAGTCCTTATAAATTCAAGACCTTGAAAACCTTCACTTGCGTGAATATACATTTTTAAAATATGTTTTGTCCACTTCTTTTAACAGTTCGTCCAAATCATCTCTAATTTGCCTGTTGTGCCCCTTGTGCATATAAAAAAAATTGTATAAAATGATTTTTTGAAGGCTCTCCGGATCTGAATTGGCGTAGGATTTCTTGTATTTCTACTTTGCTGCCTCACATTTCTAAAAGAGTTTTCCACACAATCTTGATTTAGTGTCCTAGTATAGAGAATTGGTGTAAATAGTCTATAAAAATAAGTTCCTGCGAAGGTGGTCGATATTTCAAAATTATTGCGTCTTCAAATACAAGTGCTCCATTACTTCAATATGTTCGAAATTTAATTTACAGAAGTACACCTTTAAAGACCAGAGTGACAGGGGCAGACGAGAGTTCACCGATTACGGCATGTGTTGCGTTGTCGAAGAGCGCTCTGTATATGTGCTTTTGCGAATAATTGACTAAAAAATAACCTGCTATAGTTGATAATCTTAATAAATTAGTCAAGTCAACTTGCAAACTTGAGATAGAACGCTGGAAATTACCCCACATGGCATTTTAATAAATAGATTGTATTTTTATAACATAAATAAAAGCCTCCGATAACAATTTGGTTGTGTTTTTGTTATGAACACTATTAAAACTAACGCGTGCCCCGGAAAATTTGAATTCCAGAGTTTCGTATCTGGATAATCTGTGCTTCTACTGCACTTATGTACTGGACAGTTAGTGGGCATAGGACTCGATATCTATTGCAATTCCCGCACGTTAATAGCAAAGTTCGCTTTGCATTCAATTACCCTCTAATCTGTACATAAATTGCATTTTAAATGATTTCAATTAAACAAAATATCAACCAATTAAAAAATGCAAAAATATAATTAGCAATTTGATCAAATACATTACGTAATTCCACTGTAATATGTTACCTTGGACTTACTTTGTTGTAATTCATTCAGTGGGGATTGTTATTAAAAGCAACTGTTCAATACACCTATGAATATTTATAGTTATTTGTTATAATTTCCGTTATTCTGGTTCATGTAGTGCAAGCGTTGCGTAAGATACCGTTTCTTATGCGTAACTTAAGCATTAACATCGACTCGGAATGTTCAGTAATATATATTTGTTTGTTATAATTTCCTTCGATTGCAATTAGAAAATTCATTCTAAATCAACAGCTTCTATACAAGTAGATCTTGTTAAAGAGAAAAACAAGTCATTATTTTATTATAACTCTTTCTTTGTACTATCATTAAAAAAAGGTGAGCAAACACTAATAAGATATGTAGTAAATAATCAACATCCGTACCTATATTTCTCTTGTTTATGTAAAATGTATCCATTAATCACAATGGAATTTTCTCTCCCTGTCATTTATGCGTTCATTTGGTCTACGAGCTATGCGCAGAATTCTGTGAAATTTCTACGTATGTACAAATGTACATACATACATATATACGTCCTTTTCTCTCGTTTATCGAGGCAATTATGTTTGCTGTCTGTACGACACAAACTTATTGTGTATGCGATACATACTTATCGACTTTCGACGGTTATAAGTTTGCGATTTTTACACCCGTTGAATGTCCAATTTAATCTTAGGAATTCCGTTTAACAAAACGTGCACAATTACTTTCGACTAGATACTTTCACCGCGACATTTCACGTCTAGTAAATCGAATGATTTTTTAACGAAGAAGGAAATCAAAAGGCAATATGCAAATAAGTATTACATAAGTGAATAAGCAACAATCGCTAGGATAATAGATACATCTATCGTATCACGGACATTATTTATTTTAGAGATGTAATTAAAAATAACTTATTGTAAGAAAGCTTAAGCTAAACAACAATGACAGCAAGAACTGTGTGGTAGTATGGCAAATAACACTAAAGTATTGGTACACTCCGCATCACACAAGTTATTATTTAATTATTCCGGAACAGCTGTTTCGAGGATTCATGGATCTTCATTACTGTCAATTGTACGACCGAATGATTTGAGAAAAAATCGTGCCTCTTCTATCCGCACTCTCGAGAACATATTTGTAAGTACCTATTCCCTAAAATTAAAACATGCGAAATATACGGAAAACAAACGAAAAGGTCATTTGTTTTTGTAGCACGCGTAAAACGTCTGCTTTACCCTAACAAATCAATAAAACTTGAGTGAGCGTTGAGTTCTTAATTAATTTTAGGTTTTCTAATTTAATATTATGCCCGATTTCGTTTATCTGTTGTACTACACTTGACGATTCGATTTTCCCCTATCAGTAGCATCTGATGTGCTCCTTGATTTGGCGCCTATAGTTCGTTTCGTTTGTTTAATATAGGCTTTATCACAGTCATTACATGCAATTTTATCTTTCGGATTGCCAAGGAGGTTTTTGAGTGTATTTCGCGAACTGAAACACACCTTCATATCTTGTCCCCTGAAACCATTACCAATACCTTTCGATATTCTGCAGAAGAGGAGTTTCACAAATTTATTATCGCGGGTTTCTACAGGGATTAGAGTCGTTGAATTTCTTACATAATGCCTGGGTTAAACTTTCTTAAGGATATGATCGATATCTATAGAAGAGTAACCATTGCAAATAGCTGCATTTTTTATGAATTTAAGTTGTTTGTTGTACCTACTTTTACTCAAATGTTGCCAATCTATTAATTAATCTATTAAATAGGAAACTAATCGCGGCCATTTTCTCTTGTCCACATTGGTTAGAATCTGTCATAATGTATCTATTAGTGTTTGTTTCTTTTTTATAAGTGTCTATTTCCAGTTTTTTGTTGTTTCTAATTACTAAACTATCTTAACGGGAGTTGATTGTTCACTTCTTCTTTTACTGTAAATTTTATGGTTTAGAATTTTGAATTATCGCGAGCAAATTCGGAATAATACTTTCCCCATAGTATCAAAAACTGCGAAAATGTCGTCTACCTACCTAAGCCAGATTCTAGGGAAATATACGGTGTCCTTTTTCATACACTTTCCAAATTTACTCATGAACAAGTTGGTTGTGAAAGGAGGCAGCGGATTGCCCATCGCCGTACCTTCTAATTGTTCATGACACTTACCGTCTATTCGAGAACGATCTTGATTCATGCAAAGTGAAGCTAATCTTTTGTATTCCGCAATTTTGGCCTCATCAGTTCTATTAAGTTTTAAAAACTCAACCAAACATTTCATGGTTTCTGGGATCAGTACGCTAGGTAAGAGTGAACAAACATCAAACGATACTAAAATTTCCCTTCTTCTAATTCAATATTATTTACCTTACTTACAAAATCTAGTGAACTTTCTACTTCTAGATTATCTAATTTGATGAGTACATTTTTATGCCTGTTTACTAGTTATTTGGTCAATTTATACGTAGGCGAGTCTATACCTGATACTATTGGTCTCCTAGATTTTCCCGGTTTGTGAATATTAGGTAGGCATTTCGTTTTTGGAACTGTCGGGTTTGGAATTGACAGTTTTAACTTCGGTTAAAGGTTCACGTTAATCAGTTTTGAGCAATTTTTCAAAACATTTTTCATTTCTCTTGTCACGGATGGTAAAGATTTCTTCCTGAATTGAAAAGAAGGAATGAAAAATGGTCAAAATCTTACAAGATTCTATATTGGGAAATCACGCGACCGGTTTCATGTTTCAAAAAACACATCATCAGACCAGAATTAATTGTAGGAGTAGTAGATTGCGCAAAAATTGAAAATAATTGTATTTACAATGTAAAGTAATTGTATATAATTGTGTATACTACAAATATGCACAATTATATAAAAATTATTTTAAATTTTGATATAATCTACTACTGCTACAATTAATTCTGGCCTGATGATGTGTTTTTTGAACACGAAACCGGTTGCGTGATTGCTCAACATAAAATTTTGTGAGATTTGGACAATTTTTCATTCCTTCCCTTCACACTTCATGTCAGTCACCAGGAATTATTCTTTCTGAATTCTTTATAAGGCATTAAATCCTCGAAACAGCTGTTTACCAGCGGATTTACCAAAGTGCGGAGTGTGCCGATACTTTGGTGTCATTTGCTAAAACTAAACAATTTATAAAAGCAAACTCAGAGCACTAAATCTTGACTTCACTAAACCACAGTTGTAAAAATGTCGAAATATTGTAAAGTAACCTAAAATGCAAATAATAATTTTCGCTAAAGCTAATAACTAAGCCTCGCTAAACCACGGGCGCGAAAGAGGTTTGTGATATTTCGGTAATACCATGCGCCATACCAATAAAAAACATTTATTACGCACATACATAAGAATAGAGAAACAGTCGCATAAAGAATAACAGTCTGCAGACATCATTTCGGTTTGTTCGATGTTACCGTGTTTATTAGCATTGCTGCGTTCTATTATTTTCAACATTTCTATCCACTCTGGTCCCTAATGTTAGAACTTGACACAAAACAAGTTACTTTCATCAAAGCAAGTCAATTGAAATTTCGAAGACTATCAAGTTGAAATTAATTTACGAACTATTCTTAATAGCTACCAAGTAATAATGAATACCATCACAATATTACAAGGGTCTTCAATACCGTCGAATCCTTGCAAATAGTAGATAACGTACAAAGAGGAAACCAACCTTAAATGACTAGAAAACTGCCAGTGTTTGAATAGAATTTAATATAGTCCTATAAAAAATTCAGATTCAGGTAGATTTATAATAACAGTGCCCCTACAGATACATTTACTTGTTTCAAAGACCATTAGAATTATACAACTATTAAGTCACTACATGTTGAATAGTCGTTTTCGTTAATTACAAATATTTTTTCAACGCCATAAACAAGGCTTAAGGAAACGACAGTGGAAACGTACGCCATGATTCGGATGTTTAGTCGAACTTTGCCTCCTTTGCGCAGTGTGTACCTGAAGTTTTTGATGCCAAAGGTCAAGTAGATACAATCTATTACGATCAAAAGGCTTTCGATCAGATTGGTCACTACATCTTTCTTCGAAAGTTGCAAACCTTTGGACTTTCTCGACTTCTATGCTAATCTAAGGTTTTTCCCTCAAAATGTTGTATTACAACTGCTTGCAACTCACTACCGTCCTTAAAACGACGTTCCATAAGGTCTTTCTTTAAATGAGAAAATAAATAATAATCACTTGTAGCCATGTCGGGACGATGCGGTGGATGTTCCAATTCTTGAAAGCCACATTCGAGGAAGGTAGCTTATGAAATGGCGACAGTATGGATGGGTGTATTGTCGTGCAATAATCGAACACCTTTTATCAATTTCTCTCGATGTTTTGCACAAATATTGCCCCTCAATTTCGGCAGCAAATTCCTTCACTTTCAAACGATGATCTGCTAATACCATCATCTTCAAGGGATTCTTGTCCCAAACGGAAATATTTTGCCTAATTTTTAATAAATCACCATAAACGCCGTCTAAACGTTGTTTAATGTGATTTGGCGTATGCTCTCCTTTTGTTAAAGGTGACTGAGCGGTAGTCAATTTTCGTTACCTGAAACATTTTCATGCACTAGTCACGTTGTCGGGCTGGCCACTAAAAACGACTACTATTCGAGGCGTAATATATATAGTGTAGGCCTCGCACATGTGCAACTATGAGCCAACGGTTTGAACACGCTCGAACCTGAATAACCTGCCAGGCCAAGAATTTATAACGCCTACCTCGTACATTATTTTTTTCAGTCTCGACTGGAGTACGGTGCTTTAATTGATTTGGTTTGTTACATACATAACCTATGTATTCTGTGGAGTCTGTTCAAAGGGGTCCTAGAAATTTTTATATTTCCTGCTTGAGGGATTTTATCCAGATAGAAACTATGAGTAGAACGCTTTGCTAAACAAATTTAATTTCACAGCACCTTGCATAAGAACAATTACATCATTATTTAGGTTCTTGTTTTCTCTGTTGCATAATCGGATCGATTGTCCATGGCTGCTACATACCTTTTACTGTAACCCTAACAGGACAAATATTTTAAGAAGTGTATTTTAAATATTTTATACTTTTCGAAAAAATGCACAGCTAACAATAAAATTCATTAATGCAGTTACATCAAACGGACTTTCTATGGTAAGTCGGTGAAATCTAAACCCCGGTTAATTAGCAGCTAATTACTAAAATAACGCTAGCTAATTATGGTACCAATAGAAATTGAACTATCGCCTGAATTATTTCATTGCGAAAAGTAGCAATAAAATGTTGAAATGACCTTCAATCCAAGTAGCCAGCTGACGTTGCATCATTTATCTGGCATTATTATCATTAATTCACCACATCTTGGATTTTCAATGAAGACTTTACTCATCCAACTACAACAACCATATTTAAGAATCTGTTATCAAGCAGATGTTTAATGTACTAACCATTACAGAAAACTTAATCAATAATAGAAAAGGTGAAGAATGAGTATAAAAATTAATTGGAGCTCTACCTTGTATTTCAATTATATTAGCGCTAATAATAACTCCACTTATTTTCGTTTCTTTATATCGAAAACGATTCAGACGATTCTTTTATTTATAAGAATTAATTATAGCGTCCAATTTAGAAGTTCTCTTGTCAGTCTTTTATTCTCTTTTGGATACATGTACATATATGTGTTTTCTATGTAGATGAAAAAGTGGTTTAACTTCCAGTTTCTTCTTGTTATACCGCATTCACATTATTTTATCATGCAAGGCCACCTTCACGAGCCAATCAATTAAGGATGAAATATTCGAAACAATTAAAGTAAACTAGTTCAGTAGTTGTTCTTGTTGTAAAGATATACATACTAAATCAATTACTGCAAGGAAGGCGAAATAAAGAAAGTAAGTAAAAGAAAAAAAATAAGAGAAGACTAGAAAAAGTGGTACACATTTACAAATTATAGATCTTAACTAGCTCAAAAGGAATGTGTTTTCGCTTCTTTAATTAAACTTCTCAAAATTAATATCAGCTTGTACTGGGGCTGTAACGAATTTAATTACGTATAAGGTTTGTACAAACTCAGATGCGTGAATATCCTTAATATATAACATGCATTCTGTACCGTTATTAACGAGCGAGGAACGTTGCTTGCAGACCGAACTACTGTGTTGTTTTATACGAATCTAGAGAACAGAATAGTACTTCATACGGGAAACACATCCAGACAATGCTTCAAGTTTCGCACACAGTCAAACATAAATGAAATTCAATTACATAGTAAAGTTGGCTTGGAATGCTAACACATCTTGGTCAATTAATCATGTCAGATTTTGAGATAAAGTCGGGGAATTTGATCAGAATCATGTCTATCACTTAGCTTCCATATATTTGGTACCGTGGGGATTTTCTTGTTGTAAAGTATTTTTGTTGTACGAGATTTTTAAATGATTACTGCTATAGTGCGCCTCAACCTCTGTACGTAGTGCACATTCTATAGGAATTAGATTACCGGTTCACTATGAGACATTTCATGCGATCAAAACATAACCTTTATAGGCGTTTTATGACTGAAAATTTATATGAAACCTATTTAAAAATTAACACCAGAAAGTTAAAAGAGAAGAATGGGAAATAATTAAAAAATATAAAGTTAACATTTTGTGATAACACTACTTCATAAAAATTTGGGGAAAACATTAAAATATACACAGCGATATAGTTATTTATTTGATAATTAATGGAAAAAACACAATTCTATTTATTATGACTAAATATTAATATAATTTAAATTTTTTTGACGTTTATTTAAAAATTGAGGTACTATAAAATTTATTACCATTTTTCACAGAAAATATAATCCTTTGGCAAATAGTAGTATCCACGGAAAATCTGTGATTTCCTTGGTAATTCCGACGTAACTAAATATTTTGAAAAAAACTCGCCCTAATAAGGAACCGAACTTGACCTAGGTATTAAAAAGTTACTGTTCCTGGCATAGACTCCCGTGGTGAAGTTGTCAGCATGCCTGTCTGGCAAACGGGAGGTGTCAGGTTCGATCCCTCACTGGGGCGAGATTTTTTTCAAATATTTAACGCTTTCAGTCACGATTTATTAAATTTGGCCAATTAGAATAGCCTTGGAGTTGGTTTCCGTTGTAGAGACAGTGAGCGGAGGAGTTTTAATTACGTCGGAAATACTAGGAAAATCACAGATGTTCACAAATCACCGATGGAAGCCAAAATAAATTAATTAATTAGTGTACTTGCAAAGTAAGAATAAGTTGTCTGTCGAAATATTGTAATATATTTGCAGATAAATAGCAAGTAGATGTTAAAAAGTGATCGTTTCATCAACCACGGGACTCTATGCCACCGTGGTGTAGTGGTTAGCAAGCCTGCCCGGCAAACGGGATATGTCAGGTTCGATTCCTTATTGGAGCGAGATTTTTTGAAATATTTAATTATGTCGAAAATACCAAAGAAATCACAGATCTTCACAATTCACCGATGGAAGCGAAAATATATTAATGGTATCCTCTTTTTTAACAAACAACTCGAATCAAACAAATAACATATAATGTTATGTAATATAATAATATTTACTAGGTATATAATAATATTTACTAGGTATATAATAAATGACAATAATATGAAAATAATATTTAAGAAAGGAATAGCAATTATACACACAGATGGTTTTACTTTTAACCACTGGAAGAATCGGTTTGATTTTCTGATGACTAAAGCGACCTAATGTCTCTGCGCGGTATAGGCGTGCGCTTCTTTCAGTAAGTACAATACCAAAAAAAACAAGTAATAAATCGAATAATAACAGAACCAATCAAGAATTATAATACCTGAAAAGTTGTAAAATACTCACCCTCTTAAGCAGCGTTATCAAATAGGTTGGCGGGCAGCATCGGAATTACCGGACATTAAAAGTAGAAGCACCATTATCAGTATTATCACCCACTGGATAAGAGTCGTAGAAAGATGACAGCATTAGATATGTTTCCACAGTTGTCTCGTTGAACGATGTTCGCCGTGGTGAAGAAATGTGTTTATATTCTGAAAAAGATCGTTCGACATCTACGGATGTAATATATGCATGATTAAAACACTCTCTGAATTCAGTCAATGGGTTAGTCGATGCACCATCACAAATTTGTTTTAACGTGATAAAATCGGAATCTTTCTGTAACACACTCTCGAACTTTTCGAAAACGCGATTATATTTTGCGTCATGTATAATGCGTAGGAGTGTATGTACTTCGTCCACTGTTTGCAGTGACTCCACTAACGACAACGCTCTATTTAATAATTGTTCTATTGCGCCATGTAATCCTTTATAGTTATTACGAATAGTTTGTAACTCTGTTTCATCGGAAATATCTTGAAATTTTGTCTGCCTCTTTTTAATAACTGCAGCTTCGGCAGGATCGAATTGCAGAATAACAGCTTTACTTGTGAGCTGCCTGCAACTATGTTCCCCAACGTGTAAAAATCGGCTGTGGTGATTCACGAATACTACTGTGCATGAAGTGATCGAAGACGTTTTGGAGATTTGAAAAACACTTTTTTGTACTTGCTATTATTGCATCTACCTCGGGTGAACATTGTCGAATAGTTTCTGCCATAAGATGTAAGGCATGTCCTTTACACGTAACATGTAAACACACAACCGTGATCAAGAAGAGAACGGCCTACCGAACGCATTGTCGCGGCACCATCGCTCATAAACATCAACACTTGACGTGGTGAGACTTGAAAGTTTTCTATCGCACTAAGTATTACCCTTACAATTGCTGCACCAGTACATTTTTCCAATCTTTCGCTAGATAGTAACAATGGAAATGCCGGTTTATGAGGGTCCAGTATAGAGTACCATAACATTTAGAATAGAATTTCTTCTACAATCTGTTGTCTCGTCAACACATAATCAAAGCAACTGATTTCCACATCTTCGCGTACAAACAAAACATGCTTAACTCGGGGTTGTACTTATACTAAAAGTTCTGAGAAGGTTCTTCTTCGAGTATGCGAAGTGGCAAATTACAGGTTATCATAAGTAAATCGAAAATAAAGGCAGTTCTGTTGGCACGCCCTTTTTCCTATTTCTGGTACTTACATGTTTGTTACAGTTCGCCGTGCCCAGCACACCAAATATTTCTCGCACACTTTACAAACTATTTTAGCACCGTCGTAGAACAAATCTGGAAAGCCACAGATAAACTTATTTACCGTGCCAGCAAAGGGTCGTTCCTTAGCCTTGTTCACATTACACATTTTAAATTAATAATTATATATTTATAACGAATAACACGTAACACAAAACACAACGCACACTTCTATTTCCTAAACTGAACGAAAAATAAACAAGCGGACGTTGACAAAGCGAGAATCGATTTTTGCACGCGAGAGACGATTACTTCTCTCTGCTGATGACGAATGTGTTACACGAATAATAAATTTTTTATTTTCAATACTTCTCAAATGTTTTGACAAAACTATCATCATCACTAACATGAACTAATGTAAAACGAGCCCCAAAACCAGTCAGTAGTGCCTGACCAATTTTTATTTACTACGTGTTCGCTCAGTATTATATTTACACAATTTAAGTAAAGTTTTACGAAAGGTTTTTGTGTGGTTAACTGAATTTTAAGAAAAATTACAATAGCTAAAGTTCTTTCTTTTTCGCTAGAACATTTTCAAACAGTATGGAACCACAATTCTTTCTAAAAATTACTTGGATGGCAATTAAATGAGAAAATCAGCAATTTTATTATTGCTTTTGTCAGCATTATCGACTTAATTGGTGTATACAACTGAAACACAAGACGCGATATTGAAGGTCATTCAGTTAGGCGTTCTTTAGGGTTCAGAGGTGTTACGAAAATCTAGTTCTGATTAGAAAACGGTGTACATTTAAAATGAAGGATGCGTTTCAATCTTTACACCGACGAAAATGTGTCATTAATGCGATCTAGCGCGAGCTCTCCACAACTAATTATAAAATTACTGCCATTGTGCATCGTCGCATGGATAACTAACGACAAGTGTAGCGGTGACAACAGATTGGAGTGCAAATAGGATTGCTCCTAACTGTTTCAATTACACTGAACAATGCTTTTAAATCCAAATGTTGTTAACGTGAAATTGCTCTTTTCTCTTTAAATACACCTCGAAGACGAATATAAAACGCTCGCTTGAAGTAAACATTTTCCGTGTTTTAATTTATTCAACGGACTTGTATGCTAGAAATGTTCCGTTATATAACTTCTGCATTTGTTGAGGATATGAAAAAGAATTTTGATTACTTTAATTTTATACATGCTTTATCTTCCGGATATTGTTGAATTCGAAATGCGGAAATATGTACATAAGTAGGAAATTTGATTTTTTGTTCAGTCACGTGCGTTATTTGAAATAATATTTTAGGGCAATCTTCACCGTCTATATTATTACTTTATGTATTTAAAGTCGTGGATTCAGAACTCTTTATGGAATCTTGCACTGTAGACCTTCTGTAGAAAATGGCACTTAAGAAAACTGCGAGCGTAAATGCCTACAAATGAATTGATAACAAACACGTTATTTACAAAAAATGGGCATGCAGCTTCTGCAGTTTGAATAGGTTCTAAAGGCAAAACATAACGTATTGCATGGTCCTTACTTTGTACAACATGTAAAAACAAAATAAAGTAAGAAACTGCGAATATGGTGAGAATACGAAGGATTATTAAAAGTGAAATTACTGTACTGTCTTTGGAAAATCTCAGTGAAAGCGTGACATTCCAGACCCATTAGAATATTTGACTGCTTTCTTGAAAGATTGTTCTGACAATGCAGATTTAACGAAGAGTATAAGTTTCAGATAAAAGTAACATGTAGGGACGTTATATAGGCATTATCTTTTGTAAGTTTTTGACTAAAGTGTTCTTGCAATTTGTTTACTTGAATCAGAAGCACTTTTTGGATCTACAATCAGTAGAAATGGAGATTACCCCAAAAATTCTTTCTACCTCTATAAGAGTTGTTGAATGTAGACTTTCACGGCCGTTGTCTACTGTAGAACATTCTTTGGGGTGTTGCCGTCTCGTTAAGTTTACTGTTGACGTTTCACTGATGATAGAAAGACTGTCAGTCTTTAGAAACTTTCAGCGGAAGGTCAAAAGTAAACTCAACTGCAACAGCTTGTTCTACTGTTCTATGAGAGTTATTGATAAATCTCTCCTTTGACTGCATCAATATTATAAGATTATTTATATTATTACATGTTGAAGCAGTTGAAGCAAGTGCAAAACAATTAACTGGAGGTATAAGAATCAATAGTGCTGCTTCTTTAGCTTTAGCACTATTTCTACATCTTGCCGTATTTCTTCTGCTGTTAGTGTTTTGATACACCACTTTGGTGGTGATTTCTTCATGTGGTATTTTTGATACGATAGTGTTCAACCCCAATGTAAGAACTCTGTTGGCGTCTTTGGCTTATATGTTGATGACGACACTTTCCAGTTGCTTCTGCTACCCTCTCCTGCCTTGGTGGCTAATTTCACGCTTGTTCTTCTGGATTTGTCAAAATTCTATTTAATTGAAGTCCAGTTGACAAGGTTGGCGATGTTCCAATGTGCTTGGCTTAAAATGTTGACAAGTTCTAGGTGTAGGTCTTCTTCCGTTCTTTTAAATACCTTTCGCGCCGCCTTGCGTTTCACTTTTACAAAGTCAGGTGTGGGAACGTTATGGCCGTCAATAGCTTGTTCATCTTTGATCCATAGATTTGATTATCTCTCCATGGTTAGCGTCAAATGTTATTACTTTGTTGAACACGATACTAAAATATAAATACAACTTCACTGCAGATCAACATTCATATATTGAGTTAGGTTTTAGATTGAATTTAGCTACACACACGTTATAGGTAGATATACATATAAATTATATCTACATATGTATATGTGGATACTTTCAAAAAAGAGCAATTACTTCTGGCTATATATTTCAATAAGTGTTCTCAAATTGAAGGCAAGTAAAAGGAACATCGTAAAAACATTAATTTCCTAGGATAACTGTATTTTATCGTGAGTGTTCGCAATCGTCTTTAGTGCGGAGGCGATTTTCAAATTTCCTTGGCTGAAGATTTTCCGGTTGTCGAGGGTAGGCGCGGTAGAATCCTGTAGCTGCACGTTTTCGTGATTTATTAACTCGCTCAGGGCAAATCCTTATGAAATGTATAGAGCATTTCAACTGTAGACCGCGCGTAAGATGACATTCCTTTTTATAAACCTATAACAGACAGGAAATAAATATGGTAATCTTGTTATTTCCTTGACTTCAAGTATTTCACTTTCACCTTCGTTCCGATTGAAAGGAAGTCGTTTGTTTTCCAGTTTCCTACGAGCTGAAGACATGCGAAGAAACTTAAAGTGAATATTTTTTAGACGTTTTAGTTTAGAATTTCCTGTTTATGATTAAACGATTTCTTCCAAAGAAGTATATCCGAAAATTTATTAGCAATTTAGTCTTGAAAACAGTTCCTACTCCTTGGCTATATACACATGTACTCGTATTTGAAGCTGAATTATTAGAATACTATAAAAAACAAGCAAAGTTTCCGTACTGATTAATTGGCCTCCGTGGGTGAATTATCACACAGTAGCTTTTCAAGTCAAGATAATGTTCGAAACCCTTTCCGAAACTCCTGCCCTGCACCAAATCAGCTCTGAAATAATTACTATACCTTAAATCTTCTTTACAGTTTCTTGTTTTTCAAATTAGTAGGTTCCAAAGTATTGCAATTTACTATATTAACACATTTATGTCCATGTTTGATATTTTTCTGTATTTTAATAACTCTATAAATTTAGATACTTTTTGTTCAGTCAAAACTTTTTAATCGCGTCTTCTAAGGTCTTCGTATGCAAAATCCAATGTCCATGTCATAAATAAAATATAGTAACTACCTTTACGATTCTCACTTGCATGCCAAAGAGTATTTCGCTTCGACAGCAACGTATGTCAAATTTTGAAGGTCGATATGGTTTCCATAATTCCAAATACTGTACGTGAGTAGTAATACAAGCACTAACACAGAATACATTTAATAAATTTATTTTGAATAAATATAATTTTGTTTTACAATGGTGAATTTCAATTTACACATTAAAAGTTGAAACACAAAAATAAACAGGCAAATCCAAGAAAGAAACCACCAACACTGCTTCGCCTCGTAAACTTGCAAACATAAGTAACTAAATATGAAAACCTCAAATGAGGACACGCATTGAACTATACATATCAGAGCAATACATGCCGCCATTGTTTTACTTAATTAATTCTTGCTGCTGCGTGATCAACATAGCCTGTAATTGTTTTCCTGTTTTTTTAGTTTCTTTTAATATTAGAGCTGGTGTTTCAAGAACGTCTTAATCTTTGTTATTATTGTTAAGCCAATATAAATACATAATTCTCATGTGCAATACGAAATAGATGTAATTATTAGCGAAAGTAATACTTTTACTTATATTTGACCAAATTAAATTAAAAAGTATACGTATATTCAGTGCGGTTTGTAGATCTGTAAACTATAAACTATAACAAATTGAATAAAATGAAATTGAAACATCAATGTAAAAAATTAATCTCTCACCAAATAATTTCATTTTTATAGGAATTTCATTTTTAAACGTATGTTTGCTAGCTCCACAAAACCGTAGGCTTCCTGGAACGCATGTGAGCCTTAGTTCCATAGATCCGCAGGACATATCAATGAAAAATTCATATTTATATGCTCATAGTATACGAATACAAAGTAAGTGAAAAGAAAGGTATTAGGCTGACTGAAAGGTAGATTTCATAATCCATTCGACCAGAAATTAGAGGAGCTTATTTCCTTAACTGGAAGCCAAGCAGATCTCATTTTATTCCAACACTACAAACATACATAGGTACTGCAATCTTCATCTCAGATGTCAGGACTTTCGCAAAGTTCCCGCCTGTCAGGCCGACCGCAAAATGAGACGCAGGTCTGTGAGGTGACGTAAGCTGACATCTAAGATGGACATTGCTGTACATATGCATCTACCGACCCGGCCAGTCAGAAACAACCTCAAATGTTGACGTTACGCGTACTCTATGGTAACGCGCCACGAATTCAATAACCCGTGTTTGTCTAAATAATCAAACTTGACTTTACTTCGTATTTGAAGTGTAATTTAACCACTAAAACATTTAGATTTCCTTTTAAATTAGAAACTTAGCCAAATACATATTAACTCAACAGCGATTTGAACTAAACTGAAAGATTGTTTAGCGTCCCTTCCCTCCTTTGATCGAGATAAAATTTGTTAGATCACGGCCAAAGATAAAAATAGAATTTATGCCTGTAGGATTAAACACGAAGATTTCAGCGTGGGGAAAATGGAGAGAAGACAAGTTATTTGGTCATTTCTCTGTGGTTATCATTGAAGGGAGATAACTTTAATTAACAAAATGCCAGGGACAGGGAGAGACTCGAAGCTACGTAAGCGGCTGGAGTAACCGAGAAAGAGGTGAGATCGTCTCCAACCTTGTTCGAAGTCAATCGAGTGGACATCGGCTGAACACCACTATATATGCCACTAAAGACGGCTACCTGCGATGTTGTAAATTTATGATGTTACAATATATATTTTTTGTAATATAGAGTTTGTTATGCTTTTTTTTTTTACTTTTTCTATGCTATTTTTGCCCATAGAATCAATAAATTACTATTATTCTTATTCTTATTATTTATTAATTACTTACTTACTTGTATTGCACGTATCCTATGGAGTTTTTTTCCACATGGTATGCACTTGATTGATTCTCTGAATTATACAAGTTCATTCATCTATCAACTCGGGGGCTTTTATTGTTTTAAAGTTTATTGGCCATGTGGAATTTGTAGTTTAATAGTAGTTCAATTATATTTTACGCAAACACCTGTTTGTTTTGCCATGCCTTGGAACAAGGCAAACATTTAAAAATCTTTGAATAGAGTAAAAAGTTATTTTTTTGGATTTTGTGTCAGCTGTAAAGTAATAATACAATTAATTTTAAGTTCAATTATGGGAAATATCTCACTATTGCGCTCAGTGTTTCCATATAATTTCCGACGCTTGCAAAATCAAAGTTATTTTATATTTAATTTTATTTGAGTGCTAAAATATGAATTCTCTTGCTTTTAAAAAGAAATTATGAAATTCGCGTGTCTCAATATTTTATTTTTACTATAAACAAAGGTGGCATTCCGATCGCAACTATTTCCAAATCTGTTATTTTATTATCAGTAGATCCTGATAGGAAAAAAAAAACAAAAAGTATGTATTAGATCCATAAATTATTTTATGGAAGGCCAAATATGTATAGTTTGCAGCAACCTTACAGTATTTCATGAATCGCAATGGAATCTAACGCGCCTTAACAAAGTGACCTCAACGAATATCTACACTACAAGTACATTTGGTGACTAGGCTTGAATTATTCTAGCTGTTCTAAGTACATTGAAATTCTAACCTTTCATTTGTACAAAGATAAATGTATTTATTATTCATTATATATCGTGGTACGATTGTATGGTATAAACTGTAATAATTTTGAAAATGTTTTAACTATAGAACGGAAACGTACGAGGCTAAGATATAATTTATTTATTTTCTTCGCCTCAAGTTGTCAACTGTCTATTCAAGATAATGTAAGCATATATTTAGATATTGACCTGATTTAATTCTTTCTTCATTTCGTATTTGTATGCTTCCATTGGTTCAGTAAATAACGCCGAGTTTAATTGTTACTATTAAGCCTCTTATGCCTACAGCGGTGGTTGAATAAACAATGTATTTAAAAATTCGTAAACAGTCCTTACAATACATGACCGATAAAGGTCAGACAAACAAAAAAAAGCCTTTCTCTTCTTTCGATCTTGTACACTCTATTAAATTTCGTGTAAAGGTTTTGGATTGTTAAGCTTTTCGAGTTTGAAACTGCAAACACAAGTTAAATTATGTTTCACATTAACTTAGTTTTCGTACAGAAATCGCCTGAAATCAGAAAAATCCTGGCAAGTATGCTATTGTTTCACTCTCATAAGAGAGTAAGAAGCATCAAAGGGAAACTAAGTAACTTCCCGTAGAATAAAGAAACACGGAAAATAAATATAGAAATATGCAGTTGACAAATAAACCAAGCATTTAATTGTATATTTATTAGGATACAGCACAGAATTGAATCGTCATTTCTTAATACACTGGTAAAAAGCCAGTACAAAATGGAGTTTATTTAAGGCCAAAATGCTGGAGAACGGAATACAAGAAGACCATAAGGAACATGGAATAGAGTGGTGGGAAGAAAGAAAACATTTGGACGGCTGGACAGGTTGCAGCTAGAAATCAAAACTGTGGTGAAAATGTCTAGACAGTGCCCAGTGCGTAGAAAATATATATTCATCTAAAAACTCACATTTGGTTTATAATGTAAGGAAATAAAATTTTTCGAATAATCAATATGAAATAAAATAAAATAAAGTTCGTAAATTCATGGCTACGTTCTTGTACAAGAGAAAAATTAAACCACGAAAAAAGTAAACATGACGCGTAAAAATGACATTCTCTCAGGCGAAGTCTCTGGATGTCCTTCAAGTGTCAGGTCTGCAAGGTGGTCGGAAACTTACCCTGGCCAGCCCTAGCCGACTTCAGTGCAAAGACAGGAAAGAACTCTAGTAGAATGAAATTCCGCACGACTCTATATACCTAAAATTCGTGTGATGTATAGTTTCTTGTACAATGACGTATAGATGCGAAACAATTTCAAAATAAAGCGCTATACTAATTCTGGAATGATTGATTAATGAGTTACATACACTATCGCTCAAAAGTAATATACAGCGGTGTCGAAAAGTATGCAACAAAATAAAAATTAAGAAAATTTGAAAGCAATTTAAAGATTTAATATGAAATTCTACTAATAATTTTAATTTTTTTCTCATCTCAAGGGTCTTTAAATTCGTGCGCACGGCCAACGGTTTGTCACAAGTTGAATTTGTAAGTTTCAGGTTGTAGTAGCTTTAGGTTGTGATACCACGATAATATTTAATGCTGCTCGAACGGTTATAGTCTTAACCCTCAAGTACTATAATGGGCTTTTTACAATTATTTGGTTTTAGGTATTCTTCTACAAGATTTACATGTTCAATATGGCACTGTCCAATGTTATCCATTTTTAACCGTTTTTGGAAAAAGGGCCCTTGGAGTATCGTAATACCCCACGACTGTAGTTACGTTAGACTTTTTTAAACGGAGCGCAATATTATTTACTCGGGTATTCACTACTCAATGCAGCATTTATGTATTTTACCACCTTGAGCGAATCACAGCGGCTTATATTGTGATATTTTGAAGTTTATGCGTCGGGGATTTACATTGCATTTCGGGGATACTTTTAACAAAAGAATTCGTGCACATATATTTCCCGTGTTTCGTTTTTTATATAAAGAGCTCGGGAGGTTCTGCTTAACCATGTATTCACAAATCTTTGTCCACAAAGTTTCATTTGTGATTTTACATACTTCTACTAGCCACGTCAGAGGAATCGTTCAAAAAGACTTGAGAATTTTCTATTAGTCTAGGAAGCTTATTAACGGCCATACTAAAAGATGATATTCAAAAGAATTGTCAAGGGATCTAAAATCGAGAAACAGGATCTCCAAGAAACTATAAAAGATGTGTGTGACCGAAAAACAGACCGCAAAATAAAAACCAATGATTATCAATGTGGTCGGAGCATCCGCGAAGAGCATTCGAAAACATCTTGACATGTTTTGCATGTTTAGAATAGTTTTATAAAGTTTAAGCATTTACATTGAAAAATAGCATAAAAAATGTTAAGAAAATATGTACTCAAAATTTTTATGCATAATACTAGTTAAAAAATGTTTGACAGGCGTTAAAAACAGAGTTTTGGAAACCCTAGAACAGAGGTCTACATTGGGGAAACATATATATAGAATTTTTGTAGAATTTTTTTCGTTTGTGTGCATTCTTTTAACACTTTCATGTAATTTTAATTTATTTGTCTAGTTTTTAATAAAGTTTTAACTGTTATTTACTCAGAGTTTAAGATAAATGATTGCTTTGAAACCTAAATAACAAGGAATTAAAAAAATGCTACAATAAAAAAAAAGAAATTAGGTTGTGGGGTATCAAACACCCCGCCATAGTGTAAGCGTTATTTGAATACACGTTAGCACTTGAGGGTTGAAACCAGTAGGTGTTGAAGTACTCTTAAAAAAAATTAAGATAGATTCTTTATTTTACAACCTACACTTTTCAAAAGTAGTCAAGAGCTACAGGAATATTTCAGCTACAACCTATATATAATGTTGGGAATGTAAAATCACGAAGTAACATTTGAGAAATGATCATTTTGCTTGTTATGTTCGTCGAACCATCTTACTGAGTGTTGTGGGAGCGACGAACCACTAAAAAAAGTTGAATGATTTGCAGATTGTGTCTTGTTTTTGCGTTCACCTTTCGTACTGTAAACACCAAATGCCGTTGCTTTTCGTTTATGTCCAGCATGTTCATGGTCTTGCAGTTGCTTTGCGAATATACGTAGATATTCGGCATTTTCTGAAGCTGAACTAAATCAATTAAAGCTTAGATCCATTTTACTTCTATATCATTGATCTGTCTATCTTCTAAGAGCAGAAGAGACAGATCACCAATTCAGACTTAAAATATGCCTTATAATGTTATTATTTGGGGTTGGGGACATCAATCTACTACATCAAATGCATATTTCATCTTTAAACTAACTGTAGTTTTCACACTTGACTAAAAGTTTCTTCTGTCTGCTACCTCTACCCCACAAGCATTGTATATTGAATTTCCAGTTGTTTCTTTTAATTATTACAGGAACTTTCATACCTATCATTTCTTGTTAGTAGCACACTGGAGTTGTAAATTGTATAAGAAAATGTGATTTATTTGGGCAAACTATTGAAATGCTTAGTCTAATTACGGATACCTGCGCTACGCTACATCATATAGGCACTAAATATTCATATTACTTCGACTCAAGCGGCATATCATAGTATAAGTGTCTTTCAGTAGAAAGAATCTGGGTAGAGTATTCTTTTAATAAAACAATGGCGATTGATATTAACTCGGCAGAAGTTACGAGGCAAGCGAACGAGCTATTCCGTTCGTTCGAGATACTCGAAGACTTTCACTCTTCAGAATCGACATCAAAAGGAAAAGGGACTCGTGAGCGTTTGTTGTTGTCTGTGCGCGTTATTTCGTTTGGAATTTAAATGTCAGCCGCATTCCGCGAATGAACGAATGGCTTAATGTTTCGTATTTTTATTGTTTGCGCGTCGCGCATGGTTAAATTGAGTAAAATAATCCCGGCCGGCAAAGCTTAAAGTGTGCAAACGGCGTTTAGAAATAAAATTTTTGAATTATGGTCGCCTCCGCCCGTCTTCGAGGGGCGAGATAAAGATTGGGGTTAATGAGATACGATCTTTATTATGTCGAGTCGAGTTTCCTTCAAACGAACTCGAAGTGCTTTTAGAGCGTTTTGTTTATCTCTGCGCTTTTCGGTTCTTGCAGATAATACGGTCAATTTGAGATATTTTACGCAGCTCGCCGGGAATAAAGATAAACGCAAGTCCGTTTCGTATTTCGTGCGCGAAATAACTGCGACATAATAATTTATAAGAAACGGCCGAGACATATTTCGAGCGAGAACGTCAAAATCTTTGTAAATTGTTCGCGTTTTTGGTTCTTAATATTCAATTACTTTGTGGAAAGCGAAAGCGATGTTTCACGTTTTAAATTTAAAGCCGCCTTTATCCTTGACATTTCCTCATTTGCGTGTTTAGCATAAATGATGCAAGACTTCGGAATTCTTCGGTAAATTCATAAAATTAAATCGCTGTAAGCGTACTTATGCCTTTCTGATGGATGCTATTTTACGTAAAAATTTGGTAGATTTATTAAGGAAAAGGTTTATTCTAATGAATGATTAATACATATTCATGTTGCGCAAATAAGGAGTGGAAATCTTCCCAAAAGTGTACGGAATCGTTACTAGCAGGTGGGACACACTAAACACAATGTGATATTTATAGATGTTATCAATTAGTCTTAAAATATTTTGCAAAGAACTATTACTTTTAAGTATTGCTACTTATAATCCATTAAAGGAAATGCGGAATGCTAAAAAAGTGCCATGTTTTAATTCACAAATACTGAACACAATAAATCAGTTTACTAATGAAAATCTTTTCTCTGTAGAATAAGCCACAATTACATTATTAAGGCCATACATATATAGAGGAGGAGACAGGAGTGAAAAAGGTAGCCATTACGGTGATTCCAAGTGCGGCTACGGTCATTGAGAAAGTGCTGAGAATGCTAGTTTTTATGAGTAAATATGACGTCTTGTCTGATAGGCTGCTTAGGATCCGGGATGGAGTATCTGCGCAAGATTCAATAGCATACCTGTCCTCTATTATATACGAGGCTTCAAATAGTTCAAAACCGACTCTCTGTATTTCGATCGACGTAGTAACAGCCTATTTATTTGGAAAACTAGAAAAAGCTGGATTTCAGCTCTTCAACTTATTGAAAAGTGTGTCAAACACAGACAGTGTGTCAAAATTAATAATAAAATTAGTGAACAAAAACGATTAACTGCGGAATTCCGCAGGGTACAGTCTTGAGACTGGGGTTGCTATTCTCAGCTATGCACACGACACAGCTGTAGTTTGTACATTACACATTTGGCTAGATATTAAAGTATTAGCAGAATGCAATTTCGTCTCAATACAAACCTGGTTTGCTGCGAATGAAATGCTTTTACCTTGAGTGATTCAATTAATACCACGAGGAGCTATATTAGTATTATTTTACATCATATGAATGTTATCTCCCTTACTTTAGCACATTACTTGTTAACTGTGACAATAATAACATTCTCAGTACTATTGAGGCGTATTCAACATAATATATGCGTCTATTACTTGATAACCATTTTAGCTGGACCTATATATGGCGCAATTGGCTGGGGAGGAGTTAATAATAATTACTTAAACAACCTAAACCATATGGGAAAGTAGTTTTTAAAAATTATTTACGTTAGGAGCAGAAGTCATTCTACTAAGGTGCTTCTTCAACAATCGAGTAAAATGGATATGGATCAGTTGCGTGCATTAAATATATTAATAAAATTTTTAAAAAATAAAAACTCTATACACTATTCCCAATATAATTACAATACATGCCCGAAATTTAATATTATACTCAAGAAAGGTTAAACAAAGCGGTCGGGGAAAGAAGCTACATTCACATCGCGCAGAAATTTTAATATTCACGTCGCCCCTTTTGAAATAGAAACAAAGTCTTTGGCTAAGTAGAAAATAATTCTTATAAGCTATGTGACGAGACAAGTTAAATTCTTTTTTGCACGTAATACACGAAAAGGCAATCACATATAAACACATGGACACAATGCGCTACATACTTATACAACCTACCCAGATGCATTTTATATACGTATGTTAGAGATTAGAACTTCGTACAAACAAGTAGTAATACTTCAATGAGATTTATTAACATTAGCTTGGATCGTGTACTACTCATGCAACATTAGACGAATAAATTATTATTATTATTTAATAATAATGATAATAATAATAATACTATTTGTTGTCCGACGGCATACCCAATTACAGGGCAATTCAATTTAAAGGCATACACTAAATGAAATGAAAGAAAATAAGGACAAAAAACAAACTAAATTATGAATTGAACAAAAAAAATGATGTTATAGAATAATTCTGCATTACGGCACATAGCTACTAACGAGGAACCTTGGAGTAGGTTGGTACGAGGAAAAGGTAATGAAGAAACAGGAGCAGAATGGGAGGAAATGCGAGGCACAAGGAAATTAAAACAGGAAGGTAAATTAGGAAAATCAACATAGCCATGCACGACCTTTCATATAAACTTCTCCTGTAGTATCACGGCGGTGCTTGAGTGACTCATGTCTTTCCAGCAGCGAATCGTAACCTGTACTGCGTTCCGGATATACACCATTTTACACCATTTTAAAAGGTAGACATTTCAAAAAGCGCCGTTATATCTTTTCGATGGCTAGCTGAAGATGTACATAATGCGGTGATCAGACAGTTGACGCGTGTTTCACTTTGCTGACAACAAAGCTAAAATATAAAATTTTCAAGAAAGACACCCAAATCTCTCACAGTATTTAACCTTTTAAGAGCAGAATTATGTATCGAGCATGTCAAATCAATGTAGTTAACTTTTCTGGTGTAAGAGACCAACAAACAATTATTAACATTTAACTTTAGTTTAAAGATTGAACGCCACTTGGTAATTACATCCAGATTATATTGTAAATGTAGGACATCGTTCCAAAATCTAATTGGTTGATAGATTTTCATGTCATCGACATAAGCTAATACAGGACAGGATAGAGAACTGCATGGCCCTATTTTCCACGGCCCGGCCCGCCCGTGGCCCGTTACAGTATGGAGTGGGCCCGCCCGGCTCGCCCGTTACATTGATTATCTCGGTACAAGGCCCGCCCGACCCGCCCGTTATAAAATTTGGGCCCGTTTGGCCTGTCTAAATTATTTTAGCCTTTTGAAGTAATTATATCTGCACTGTCTATTTCTAAACATTCTTACATTTTTTTTTACCAAAAGGAAACGTAACATAACATTGCATACATTGAAATTGTTAATACAGACGATAACGTAAAAACTAAACAGCATTTACTGCATACGTTATATCCATTTGATATATTTAATAAAACATTCTCGGCCCGTCAGGATCGTACAAATTCAGGCTCGGCCCGGCCCGTAATGAAAAGAGACGAGGCACTGAGATTTTTGTAGGCCCGACAGCCCGACTCGATTTTTTATTAGCCCAGCTGAGCCCGGCTCGGCCTTTCACGTTAGCCAACCCGTCAGCCCAACAGTTTCGCCGGTTCTCGGTTCATTAAGTCCGTTTGGCCTGACAAGGAAATTCGTTCGATCCTACTTCAAAGAATCATTTATTTTAATTTCAATTTCCTTATTACTTATTTACTCCGAACAAGTAACATGGGTATACTAGTACGCGAAGAGGTTTTTTCATTCTTTATGACAACACTCCTTTAGTTTTTCGAATTACATTTTTTCGTATGAAATTATCGATAATGAATTTATGATGTTTTTCAAAGTAGAGTTTGTATTACAAAATTTAAAAACATTACAATATTATTTCGTAGACTTTTACTACTGGTACCAGTACTGATGCAATGATCTTCTGTAGCAACTAGTACTAACGGAAATGTTGACTTGAACAGAGAAAACGATAAATCTTGCTGCTGTCTTAAACGTCCTTCTAAATGAGTATATGAATTATAACTTCTTACTTTTTTTATATTTCTCATTATCAAATTATGAATATACTTAACGTACACGTTATTAAATTTAAAAGTATGTAAATGCTGAGGTATTTATACTTACTACGTCTTCTCAAAACAAAAGTTTGAATTTCAAAAAAGAATGCTCAAAAATTATTATTAATTACCAGTGAACAGCAATGCCACGCCTAGCGGGATCGTCGCGCCAAACAGGCTTGGCGGCTTCACACCTCTAGCTTACATGAATCTAAGTAGCCTAAAACACTTGCTATCGAGATAAGCCTGGTTTCTACGACACGAATCCGAAGAGAACTCTCAAATTTCTTACAGAATCGCGTAACCGAAAAATAATCTGTAATACAATAAGAAAAAAATTATAGGAAATACTTTTATATAAGGTACCTGATGACATTTAATAATAAAGTAATATTAGCCTTCCGCTAATGAATATGGAACAACACACCATTAATAAATATTAAAAGTAGTAATGTTCCAATGTTTGAACCCTGCAGAGTATCAGAAGCAGTATATTAGCAATCGAACGAAAGAAATTCTAATAGTTCTAATAAATTCATCAGTGCATGAGACCAACCAAACGCTGTTAACTTTTCTATAGTATATATTGTACACATTACCTAACATATATTTGATCAAAGGCGTTCTGTAAACCTTCATAGGTGACTTTTCCACTTTTATTGCTTTATTGTATTTTACATGATATTGGTAGTGCACTAATAGTATCAATAGCTGTTTCTTTCTACCTGCAAAAATTACTTTTATCATGCTTTTCCAACATTCAGTAAAGAATAAAGGGAATTCCTCCAAATTTCTAAATTTAACGTTGTAGAAACACGCTTTCAGTATTTTCTCTTTTCCCTTTCTTCGCTAAATCTAATAAGCTGATTACATTACATAAGTTCACGTATTTTGAATTCTATATAATAGATAAAATTAGGTTAATAAGAACAAGAAACTGCGCGGGCAAGCTATGTATATGTAGAGCCTTTCTTCCTGATAAACAGGACGGAACCATTCAACTACTTCTAGAAGACGCAGATGTTACAACATAGAATTCACGTGAAAGCAGCTGCAGTTCCTAAAAATTTAACATGTTATGCATCATTCAAAGAGTTGTAACAACTCTGTGCTATTTAAGGAGTTCATTGAGTAGCACAACATTTTACGAGAGAGATTGGTTACGCTTTTATTTGCGCTGATGTATTGCTTTCCTACGAAACACATACGGGGTATAGCTCCAATGGAAAGCGTTCAAATGATTGACGGAAACTGTTGGTGTTTTCGCAAACATCTCCTGACTTTTCTATTTCTTTTTTGTATTTATAGTAACTGTTGCTAAATTATAATTGTAAACAGCATTGGTACTATGAGTAATGATGGAATATTCTCTCATAGTTTGTATATAAATATATTCGTATCTACCTTACGAGAGGATTTTTGGCGATAACTCTTACAGTGTTACTTCAAGACACCATTCACTTAACTTTATTTAACTTACACAACTGCCTTCTATATACACGTCGGTTCAGATACGAACGGGATACTGCCTTTGTGAATGGCAACAGTGCATTCGAGTCTCACTGATAGATCGCATCCAATCGCAATATATCATAAAGCGAGCAGCGGTACGCACGCTTATCCGCTCAATCACGTAATATTATAATTCAACGCCTTCTGGCAAAATGTACTAATACAGAATTACTGCGTAATTTTTCTGTATTCTCAGATTATGGTAGAAAGTACAGTTTCTTATATTCATTTTGTTGCTGCTATACGATGTAGGAGAGCAAAAAAGTAATTCTAAGTGGGAAAATAAACAACGATTCTTATAAAATTAAACTAAAGAAAAATAAATTCGATAATTATACAAAATAAATTGAAATTCTGACAATGTTACTTTATTAAGGGGAAAAATCTCCTGGCAATATTGAATTTTGTAACTTTTGTATCTGTTGTGTTTCAAAATACGTTTCTCAGTACTTCTACTAATACCGATTTCGTCTGAAATTTACCGGCTAAAGCAAGGTTCGCCCATTTCAACTAACGCACAAACCCACAATTCTCTCTCCTACCGCTCGGTATGCGTTAGAAGGATTTGAGGCTGTTCGTCTATTTGTTGGCATTTACGGTAATTCGCAAAATACCATTTAATTATCTGTACTCTCTCTGCGGTTGTATAAACTAACATAATGTATTGAAAATCCACGATTGTTAGAACCTTGCGAGCGCACAGAAAGACAGAAGAGTGCGTCAGATAGGCTACAGCAGTTGGGCACGGCGAGTCTGGCCGGCGGGGATAATTGCAAGTATGCTAGGTCGACCTACGTACAATATCTTTCGCACCCCGGTGAAATGTGGACCAACGGGTATGTTATCGTATTTACAAACAAGGAAACTTCCGTGCGAATATTTTAAAATAGTTAAATAGCCAAAATACCCTTATACAGAATAATATTGACTAATTGTATACTCTGTTTAGTGTATTAAACCAATTTCTATAAAGGGAAAGGTGCGAGAAAGATAGGTGTCACACAAACAGTTTATTGTATAGAAAAGATAAAACACATTATAAATTTCATTACACCACAAGGAAGAGTACATATATAAAATTGTTTCGTTTTAGTGTACTTTAATGACCACATCTTCAGTGTAGTAACCATCAAGAAAAATATACCTTTGAATACGGTTTCTGAGTGGTGCGGAAGTGCACGCAACCAAATTTCTTGCTACTGGGCCGAACGAACCTAACTTTATTGGCGACCTTCGCGTAGTGAGTAATCTTTGGTGCACTTCTGCAACACTGACTACTGAGGCTTTTTGCTTCTCTAAAAAGTTGGATGCAACGGTTACTGTTACATTCTAACGCTAGTAAACCTTTTGGTTTCTTAACCTAGGAGCAGCCGCGCCTCCCAAAACTCCGTCAGTTGCGTCCATGCAATCTCACAAGTTCATTTTAACAGGGTTCTTGTAAACTAATACAAGTTCTTGCTTCACGCTATCACGCTTGCTTCCCGTGGTTACTTCTTGTGGAACTACCCCAAGCGGAAAGTGTTATCAAACTACAAACTTTGAAGCCTTCAAGAACGCAAACAGAGATTCCTCATCTATTGTTGCAAAAACCTTTGTGGCACAAAAGCAATTTGTTAAAATATTAAGCGGGTTAAAAGCTACAGTCATGCAAATCTCTTTTTCAAGCGTTGCTTATCCTAGTTTCCGTTTTTATACAACGTTGAAGCCACCACAAGGATGAGTATACTGCTATCAAAGATATAAACCCAGCGTAGAAGTCTATATATTTCTAGATGTGGATTGCATATTACTGATACAGGATTAACGAACACTTGGAAAAGACTATACAATAAACTATCTCGTGAAATAAGAGTTGCTGTTAGATTTATGAAGTCCACTAAAGGTATTTAATAGGACAAAGATACAAATGGTGAACTTATAAGCAGAGTTAAATCCATACATCAATCCATCAATAATTGGACATCAATCCATCAATAATTGGACTGTAGTTTTTAATAACGCAAGTGTTGACTCTGTTAAAGCTATAAACAAAATCCAATACACTGACATTAAATTCTAGTAAATGTAATTTTATGTGCTTCACGAGAAAAACAAATCCATATATCTCCACTTATCAAATCAACGATATTTCCATCGACAAGATTACCAATCTTAAAGATCTAGGTGTCACTTTTGATCCAACTTTATCGTTTAACATACATATTGAACAAATTTGTTCATCTGCCTCTAAAATGATGGGTTTTCTTATGAGAACGTCCAAATACTTCAATGACGCACTAGTGCTAAAATCCCTTTATTTTGCATTTGTACTCTCGAAATTGGAGTATGCCTCTATTGTTTGGTATCCTTTCTATATGTCCCATCAAGTTCCAATTGAACGTGTTCAGCGTCGATTTCTCAAATTCTTGTCGTTCAAAGTTAATGGCGAATATCCGCCTTGGCATACTTCTTACAACACCCTTCTCGAATCGCATCAATTTCGTTCATTGTCATCCCGTCGTGATTACCATAGCGCCCGATTTTTACACAAATTATTAAATGATAGGATCGACTGTATGCAGCTGGTCACCCACATAGGATTCAACGTACCTCGAATAGCATCTCGTTATACTCCAACCTTTACTATGCCGACACCGAGGACCAATCTTCGTTTGCGGTCGCCAATCTATCACATGATCAGGAACGCTGAGAAGATATTTAGTGATATTTTCACCGGAGAGTTGGCGCCATGATACACGAAACATAATAGTCTTTTGTATAGTTATGTCATGTTTTTAAATCAATATGTATTGTGTTCACAATGTGTATATTTGTCCTGTAATTGGGTTTACCTGTTGGACAATAAACATTATTATTATTATTATTATTATTATTAAACATATTTGGTGAAAATCTTAAGTGGTATGGTCATATCGAACATCTATGTAGTCAACTAAGCAGTGCATATTTTGCCTTGCGAAATTTAAAACGCTCCTGTAGTAAGGAAACTCTAAAAACTATGTATTATACCAACTTCTATTCTAGAATGAAGTACGTGGTTATGGGTGTTTTACGTCTTATTTTTGACTTAAAATTTAATGAATCTGAAAAATACCTTTAGGTCACAAAAGATACTAACTTTCTACGATGTCTATATTTTAGAAATCTTGAGTTTTGTCCACAAACATTTCAACTTCTTTAGTGACAATAAAATAGAGCATGAACATTATACCAGAATACCTAGTAATTATTTAATACCTCCGTCTCATAAACAAAGTCTCTTCCAAAAGATCATTTTTTATATTGGATACAAACTTTATAACAGTCTTCCTGCCGCAATAAAACAAATAAATAAACACCATATGTATAAGTATGCCCTAAAAGAACTATTATTTTCGAAGAATTGTTATACAATAGATGATTTTTATACATGATCTCAGCGCATTGTTTCTTTTTCCTTTTGTGACGCGTTTCTATTCATGTATGTATGTATTGTATTTGTTTATGCGTATATATATATATGTATGTGTTTGTGAAATAAAGAGTTATTATTATTATTATTACTATGGTATAGAAGAGTTTCTTAACCCCAGTAATTAACCTACCGGGCTGTCACCCCATTGTTACGTTTTGTCTTAGCACTAATTTTTATTTTATTATTGTTGCCTTTTATATTGTTTAATGAATTAATCTTTTCTTATTTTTTTATTTGCTTGAATTTTGTTTTTGCTTTATTCGATTTTGTATTTGACTATCGATTTTATTACCCTAAAAAAGTATCATTATATAAAATGGCTTAACGAAGCATGTGAGCATTAAAACATCGCATTCTGGGATGCATCGCTTATGATAGCTATCACCTTCAAGATATCATCATTCAGGGCGCATATTTTACCGTATTTTTGTAGGGTGTATTGTTGAAATGCGGTGCCTTGTTAAATTTGACCCAAATAATAATTGAACATTTAGCCAGTACACCTTCTAGGGGAAACATCTCACTCTAAAGTTTGCGTTACACAGTTGTTTTATAGGGTATAATAGGAATAAATTATTAAAACCGATGTTGTAATATAGAGTTAATCTTTGATCCAACCACCGCAGTACAAAAGTAATCATTTTAGTAACGAATTTATTGAGTTAAGAAATGCTTAATCTTTGGTAAAATAAACTTCTTTTCCTCATTTAAGAATCTTTGGACTATAAGTGCATATTGATCTTCAATGTAAAAAATGTTGGTGTTGGAACAAATTCATATGTGAATTTAAAAATGCTGGTATTCATATTATTCAACAACAGAATTTTGCAATCTGAATAATTTATACATATATGAAATTGGCCACATAAAATAATCTCTTGGCGTCACGTGTCAAGGTGAATGGACGTTTTGATTAGTAACTCCCAGCATTAAAAACAATCCGTTACCATTCAGATCCCTATAATAAATAAGTAAGCCCCCCATTTGATTAATAATTTAGTGTTTAATCTAGAAAGCAATTAAAGCGTTTGGACTGTAATGCAACGGTTTCATCGGATAGTAGTCAGGTGCATAGGTACAACATACTTACTACATAAATCGTTTTGAAAATTTAATTAACAAAACGGACCGGTGCTTTTATTTATAAACTAAAGGGCTGCAATTTAAATCGTGCTATATAGGCGATTTGTAAATCAAATTGACAGGGTTCGCCAACAAATGTTAACGGAATCAAAATAGGAAAGGGATTAAATCTAACAGTTTAAAATCGCTATTTACGAAACGCATTCTGTTATTGAAATTGTTGATAATATATGTAGTTTTCTCGTTTAATCATGAAACTATATCGAGATGCTGTGTTTGTCCGCATTAACGAGTTTCTTAAACCATTATAATATGAATACGATTACGTGTTAACGGATTCATATCGTTTGTAGGAAGAAAATTGGCAATCACACTCGACCATATTGCACAGTGCTTGTAAGGACGCTGATTCATTTTCGACCTCACCATGGCAGTCTCGCTTACTATTGGAGACAGAGGAAGGGTAGGCTTTAAGTTGCTAAATTTTGTGTTTGTTATGAACCAAAAGAGAAAATGGACCTGTGGCAAATAACATTTGAGATTTGAAAAAAAAAACGAAAAATGTTAGTTTTCTTTTTTTACCTCCTGCACTATTAATTGGCTTTGCAGAGAAAAACTAAAAACACATACTCGAGGCCGCTTTCGATCCTCTCTTTAATGGTGCATTCGAAATTTTTGTATGACGTTTCGGTTCTTTCTAGCCATCATCCACTTTCCTATTTCTTATCGGCACTACATTTTGATACTTTTTTTCTCGATTTCAACCACGTAAAACTTGGAGACAAAAGGTTTCGATATTATACGAGGGTAAGTCAAATATTATCTACACTTTCGCCATAACAAGCTTTGAAGGTTATCGTAGTGGCGGCCGCTTGCGCAAACAGTGATCCGATTTTTGTGGTCAGAGGGTGTGAAAGGAGCTGAAATTCACCGGAGAGCGTTTTTTTTTGTGGATCGAAATGTTTCAAAGTGGCCGCACGAGTGTAACGCAAAAAGAGTGAGCTGGACGGCCGTCAGCAAGCTCGAGAGATGGTTACAGCAAATAGGCGAGTTACCATAGACTTTCATCTCTTTGGACCGCTCAAGGAAGCTTTGAAAGGTCGTCGATTTGCTTCAGACACAGACGTTCGGGATGCGGTGCAAAAGTGGCTTCACGACCAACCGAAAACCTTCTACCAGGAAGGCATACGGAAGCTTGTGACTCGCTGGTCCAAGTGCATTGCTAAAGGTGGAGACTATATCGAAAAATAATGTATCTGTTGTACACCTATCTTTGTTTAATACAGTTGTAGAACTAAAATTGTAAGTAATTTTTGACTTACCCTCGTACTTTAATAGATGAAGAAGGTATTTTAAGACTCAATAAGATACCCATGAAATTTCAAACTATCAAACATTTCAATTATCGTGCATTAATAACAGAAAAATGTCGTACACCGACCAAGATATGTTAAGTATTTTTTATTCATTGAACCCAAATATAACAACAGCGAGTACAAGATATTTACAATTGTATTCAGAAAAACAGTTACATAGCATAATTTTTTAGATTTTGATAGAAACTTGGTCAAAAATTGATCATTTACCGAGCCGTATAATGTTTATGTTAACAGGAATTTGAATGAAAATCAACGGGATACTTTACAAACGGTAAATTAAATGTGTGTTTTTGCAAAGTTTGTGCAAATCTTGTATTTTCTAAATAAATAATAATCCATCAACATCTACGCGAAATGGCGTCGGAATTAAATATGTCGGAATTATATATGAACCGTTCATGTTAGCCACAGCCTGGTGATAATTTAAGGTGATTGGAGTACTGCAACTGGTTAGTGGGAAGATTAGTAGACTTCGAATATTTTTTAAATAAAATTATCTGGTCAGATATATCAAAATGCACCAATTCTAGAATCTTTAATAGAAAAACGGAGCACTATTGAATAGTACAGAAACCGAGACAAAATAGGGCAAGAAGACCACAACAGTATTGATGTAAAAACTATATCTACCTAGGTGCAGCACGTATCCACCTTAGGTTCGCCATTTTTAAATGATTGCATGTAGAATGTTGAGGATTGGCCAGCCTTAAAAATAACTACTAAGCTGGTTGGCCGAAGCTTGATATCACAAACCCCGATAGCTTAGCAGCTGTACAAAAAGTAACTCTCACTAGAGCTCCAGAAAAGTCACCTTTCTCTGGCTCTTACCAAAGTAAGAATGACTTGGTCGTCTTTCGCAACTGTATTTATACCCTTCCAATTGCCTCTCGAAAGCGTAAACTGTCGAAGCTGTAACATAAGGCGCAACAATGTGTAAATGACTATTTCCATTAATTTTTGTGTTATTGTGTCAAAAAATTACAACAAATTGCAGGTAGAAACATTTTTGTCCCAAAGTGGATACACATCCTACCCTTCGGTTGATACACAACATCATTGTGGATTAAACATTTGGATGGACATTTTGGGAAATCGTTTGGTTAGGACCAGTTATGTATGAAGAAACATTAAAGTGTACTGAAAATAGTGGAGTTGTTGTATGGCCGGCGAGATCTCCTGATTTATGTCCTCTGGGTCCAGAATGCCGATGTAGAAGAGCGATACAAAGGGCAGTTCAAAATGCCGGAAAGGGTGCGCAATTGTGCATTAACGAAATGGCCAGTTACTTGAACATTTATTTATCATTACTGTTGTTGCTATTTTTATCCATTGTTACAAGTAAGGTGTAAAATTTACATAAACTTTCCAAATTACTATTTGTAAAATATCCCGTTGATTTTCATTCAAATTCCTATTAGCATAAATATTACCCGACTTGATAACCAATCCATTCTCGACCGAGCTTCCATCAAGATCTAAAAAATTATACGATGTGGTTGTTGTCGTTCTGGATACAATTGTAAATATCTTGTACTAGCTATTGTTGTATTTCTGTTCGATAAGTAAAAAATACTTAACATATCTCGTTTCCTTTTGTTGGTGTATTACTTATCAACGATAATTGAAATGTTTGACGGTTTGAAATTTCATGGCTACCTTATTTAATTTTAAAATGTACTTTTTTACTATTGTCGACATATTATACAATGTGTTCCTGGATTAATGCATGGATAGGTAACGCAGATAGGAAGCTATTTAGTTGAACTTTCATCTTTTTGGGGTTCAGCCATGCTTACGTACAAGTACTAGCATAATTTATTACACTGAACATTGTTTTCTAATTTTAATAAAATACATTTTATTAATTGAAAAAATTCCTTTTTTGTAAATTTCCAAAATATACTTGATTTTTCGGCCATAAAATTGTATTATAAATTATTTACTACTCAAGCATAGCTAAACCCCAAAAGATGAAATTTCAACTCATTAATTTTCTGTCTGCCTTACCTATCCACGCGTTAAGCCGGGGATACGCTGTATATGGTTGAGATCAGAAAAAAAACTGACGATGCCAACATCCAATATGGCGCTGGTAAGAAATAAAAAAGTTGATGATTGCTAGAGGGAACCGAAACGTCATATAAATGTTTTGACTACATCATTGGATAGAAGATCGAAAGTGGCCTTGAGAATGTGTTTTTAGTTTTTCTCTGAAAGATCAAATAAAGCTGCTAGACGTAAAAGAAGAAAATTAGCATTTTTAATTTCTTTTTAAATCTCGAACGTCATTTGTCACAGGTCCACTTCCTCATTGGGTTCATAACGAATACAAAATTTAGCAACTTTGCCAAATTTAAACCTATCCTCTATTTACAATAATAAGTAAGCGAGATCCTCATGGCGAGGGTCGAAAATGTCTATTTCCTATTTGGTCATTCACATAGTTATAAAAATATATTTGTTGATTAATACGAGTATGCGCTTTTTATTGAGTCGCTTTGATGAATTCTAAATACGCACGAACCCGTAATTACGTGAAATATTATTTTTCCCTACAGTTTAGCTCGCGCTGCAGCGCACAAAAAAGGGGACATTACTGCAAAGTGCAAATTGCAATTATTTTTCCATTTAAACCGTCAATCTGACGCGGTTGATTAAATTAAGTTGAGAGAAATGCTCCCCTGTAATGCAACTGGATGTCAACCAATCAATGTAAACGGTGTGCACAGGAACAAACAGATTGTGTTCATACTCGTGCGTTTGAAAGAATCAAAGTAAATAAATAATTTTTGGAACGTTATCGATTTCTTTATAACTGTTTTCTACTGTTGGATAATGAATGTTTATTATTATTATTATTATAGTTGACCTACCAGGCAGAGACCAAGAGTCAGTTAAACTGGTAGTGGGTTTGGTAATAGGACACTGTACGCTCAAAAATCTTGTGAGCATACCACACATACTGTGTGATTACACAAGATAAGTAGAAATAAGCCTCTTGGAGCTGGGCTTGGAATATCGAAAGGCTGCAACCTACACAGAGGGGGCTATTAGGCACGGTGAACAAGATAGAGCTAATGTAAATGATCTAGCAACTAAGGAACCATAATACACCGATTGGGAAAATGTGATATTAGACATATCGCTATATCAGCGTACATATAGCCATATGTACGCTGATATGGCGATATAGTTAATTTCAACTTTTTTCCAATCGGTATATTGGCATTGTACTTCCTTTATAACTAATCTACAGTAGGATTAGCAAGAAACCACGTTTTAAACCGAAAACTTTTTTTGGAATATATACCTATTTCGATTTCTAGGCCCAGAGATTTTTATGTCCTTTCTAGTTCATAGTTCCGTTCTGGAAGAAATTTTGAAAATCTGTTTAATTTTTTCTTAACAGGACAACATACATGTAATAATTTTTTAATACCATTTCTACTTTAAATTTAGTCTAGATAGAATACTTATACCTAAACGCAACAATCTGAATGCAATTGATTTAATTGAAATTGCGTTCGTGTCTTAGAGAGAATACAATTTCATGAGTTCTTCTAGTAAAGACGTGATTGAATTTGTAACTAGCGAAACAAGTAAGCGATCACAGAACGAAACAAAAGTAGATTAACAGGTGCGAAGAAAAGGAGAAAATGGAAATACGCCTTTGAAACTTCCTCACGAATTAATTTCTTGAAGCCTGAGGTAAATTTCGTTTATTTTCTTAATTCGCCTGTTGCACCGAGTGTCGTTTAACTACAACGATGTCAGAGAAGAATTTTTATCGAAGCTTACTTGATTGTACATAAACATACATACACTTGATATGTATTTTGCGGACTACATTTGTTAAATAAACTGGAATTTGATTAGTTTCAAAGTAAACATTTAAAAGTCACAGACTTGTATTTGTAAACACATACCGGTGGATATGTACGTACTACGTCTATCTCACAGAAAGGGTATTTGATAACTAGGGAGTGCAGAATAAATATAAATATATTTGCGATTAATTCCATTAGTACGCTACTGAATGTAATGATTGAGTTTTTGGCAAATATATTTTCCTCCGCATAATGAACCAAATGCATATCAGTTACTGATGAAATTGATTTTAATATTATTAGAGATACTGTACTGGGTAGAAATCCTGTTAAATTGTCAACGAATTACTTAAAACACGATTTTGAAAACATCACTGTGATACTAAAGGTGAAGGTTAATATCCTAGGTTGATCTGCATTAATATACTACTAACATTATAAGAGGTCATAGAACACATTACGAAAAACAATTAGAGCATTTTTGAAATCTAATAAAATACTGACAGGTTATCAATCACGTTTCAGAAGAGAAACGTTTCTATAAATTAGTTTTAGCAAATTGAAAAGAAGGAAACGCTGGAAAAAGAATAGTGCGTCGATTACTTAAGCGAAAGGTTGCAAACAAGTTAGAAAATTAGAAATCTGAAATACAAAAAGTTTCGGTAATAATTTTATAGGACCTTATTTTATGTAATTAATATCATCAGTGCACGCTGTAAAGGGAACATTTTGAATTCACCCCATATTAAACAACGTTGGAACTCACGATCTGTGATGTAACCTTCCTATCATGTGTACATTTGATTCGGAATTTCAACCATACGTTTAAGTTAATGTATTTACTAATCCTTGTGTAATGCAGTACACAAGAAAACGTAATTTTACATACGATTTTGTATTTTTTTTTTGATCATTATTGTTGATACTATTTAAGTATGAGGGGTATTTTTTAAATAAGGTCCGTTTTTTAATAAGAAGAAACATACTGTAAATATCATTAAAATATATTTTTTCCATATTCTACATACTTTTATATACTTTTCTACATAATTTCCTTTTTTATTCAAACATTTGTCATATCGCTCAACAAGTTTTTCAAATTTCGACGTCAAAGAAGTCTGCCGCCTGTGATAATCCAGTTGTTCCCATCCAAGAGACTTGACTAGACCTTGTGTTTTTGCAGAAACATGTGGCCTTGGATCATCCACCTTACAGTCCAGACCTTGCATCCAGTCATTTTCACTTGTCTTGGTACTTAAAGGAGTTCCTTGATGACGAAGACGTGAGAACTGCAGTCATGGATTGGGCTTCTTCACAGGCGGCAGATTTCTTTGACGTCGGAATTAAAGAACTTGTTGAGCGGTATGACAAATGTTTGAACAAAGATGGAAATGATGTAGAAAAGTAAATACAAGTATGTAGAATATGGAAAAAATATATTTTAATGATATTTACAGTATTTTCCTTCTTATTAAAAAACGGACCTTATTTAAAAAGTATCCCTAGTATTTTCTTTAGTAATAGCTTCAACATTAGATTATCGTCCTCAAAGCGTGATTGTCACAAACGTTTCATTTCAAGCTCTGGTGATACTGGGTTTTTCCGGTCTACAAACATACGTACTCCGAAGTATGGCCTTATGCTTGCAAAATTTTACTGTAATGTAATTGGTGTGCATTGTTACACTGCTGTCTGATGCATATTACTAAGATATATGTAAATCTGTTTGCATCTTTGTATCTTTCCAATGTGAAGTAAAATTACCAAACGCCAGAGAAGCCCTATATTTAGCTGTAAATCCGTTCGAGTGATCTAATTCCATTGCATATACACGCACACATATACACATTCTAATGATAAACATAACGCTATTAGATTCACTATGATTAGCGCCATGACTAGCGCTGTTCAGCCACATGCGTTAAGGTACGTTCAGATAAGGGAAATGCTAGTCTAATATGACGTCGACTTCCACCGCAGGGTGCCCCCTTTCGGCCCGTTTTCTCTTTATTTCAGGAGGTTTATTCAGTAAATATATCCCCACCCAGCTCCGAGAACATAACATCTCCATCATACTTTCTTTGGACCTTCAATATTCAAAATTAAAGAAGCTTCTTCCACTAAACGTATACATATAGAATAATGCTATTTAGCATAAATTAATATCTTCCAAAATAATACGATTACTCAAAAATTGTCAGGTTCGCTAGGGTACACATTTTAAAGTTGCAGATTCGTAGCGACAACACTTCACGGTGATGCTAGGTGGCAAGCTCTAAAGCTGCATTCACATAGAGTAGCCCGAAATTACTGTAAGAATTTCACAACTGAGACCAATGATTGCTTTCTCCGATTATGACGGTGTTGTGCATCATGAATATGCTCCGAGAGGTCAGACAATCAATAAGGAATTTTATCTTAAAGTTCTGAAAAGATTGCGTGACGCAGTGAGAAGAAAACGGCCGCCTTTTTGGCAGAGCGGCGATTGGCTTCTTCACCACGATAACGTGCGAGCACATTCGGCGAACCTAGTGCAACAGTTCTTGGCAAAACACGACATCGCACAACTTGGCCAGCCTCCATACAGTCCCGATGTAGCCCCCTGTGTCTTTTGGCTATTCCTAAAATTGAAAATTCCACTCGGTTCGACGACATACAAACGAATGCGACAAATGCACTCAGGGCCAAAAATTGACTACGCGAATTGCTCACCATGTGAAAACAGCGATAGGAGCGCGTTGTTCAGTCGAATGGGGATTACTTCGAAGGATGCCACCTGCCAGATGACGAAAAATAATGCCAGCGCGGAGTTATGGACATAGGTCGGATACTTCTGGAACAAATCTCATATATATTTTGTATATTGCAACATAATCAATATCATAAGGGCCATAACAATGAGTTTTCATTTAAAATACAATGGCATATAATGGTATAAAATTTAATTCTAAACATCTGGAGAAAAATAGGCTTCGGGGAAATACATACAACTTATTTTTTATGTAGTTTGAAGGTATGAATATGAAAAATAAATTAATAATATCTGTGGGCGAGGGCGAAAAAAATTTGAAATTTTTTACACCCTAACTACCCTATGGGTGCGCCATTAATTTTTTCTCATCTGAAGTATTGTAGTGGTAGTAGCAAGACACAACTCCTTTCTAAATGAATTCGATATCCTTGTTCCTGAGATATAGCAAAAATGTGCTTTTGGGCGGTTTACTTTAAAGGTCGATTACCCTCGTAAGCCGAAAAAAGCAACTGAAAAAATACGTGTCTAATATTTTTCGGTGTACCACATCCCTGCAAAATTTTATTAACATTGGAGAGGAATTAGTTGCCTACGTTTCCTTATTAGTGCAGTTTATAATTGCACAAAATGCGTTTACGCGTTGACTATAGACAAATTTAAAACAAAAAGATATCTTGTAATAACACAAAGTGATCGAAAGCGTTCAAACACCTGTATAGTAGAGCCGTTGGTTTTGAACGTGAACACGAACTACATGTGTATGCGTATGTACGAACTTTTTATACTCACGTGTTTATACACGGATGTCGAACTTTACGGGTATAGACACGGGTTAACACGTACATTGGCGCACCTTAAATAGAGGTGCAATTCGCGTACGTGCCGTTCAGAAGAAGTTCGGACTAATTCGTGTACACGTATTACACGTATTCACGCACATTAACAGGCTCTACTCTATAATATACTACTCAATTGGACATGTCGTATTTCTATTGATAAATTTCCAACCCCTTCTTTATCTGTTATAAATCTTTTGGACATTCCCTCTTTAAGCTACGTGCGTATTCTCATCGTTTCTCAGCCAATATTCGTTTGTTAATCCGTTCTATTCATTTTCTTATTCCTTCTAAATCAATGAAATACTTCGTTTAAACATATTTTTAATAACTGTGCTTTGCTCCCTTTTCATTTACACATTACACAGGTATGTTGGTTTCTTGCGCCACTTAAAATTCCATGCAGTAAAACAAATTTTGAAATATCACTAGTTAAATAAGCCATAGATATTTTTGTAGGTTTTCAATAATATTTTGCTTTTGTCAGATGAAATCGATTGGATATGATTTATGGGTGTCTCTGCACTTTCGATACATCTATTTATTAATTCGTTATAGTAGTGTTCTTAAAACCCAACATTCTATAATACTTCATATAATACACAATAAATAACGACAAATAAAAAAAGAACTTACGGTTGTTACGTGTAACCACGCCTCGATAGCTGTTTTCAGTAGGTCAGCTATAAATTGCTGTTTTAATATGTTATACTGCATTTTTTATCAGTGTAATTCAAAAAAAGCGGGATTATAAATCAGTTTGTAGAACCACTCATATGCGCTTCACTTTCCAGAATTTCCCGTCTAATCCCAATAAATAAAGCGTTTTTTGTTTGGAATTGTATACGCTTCAAGCGCTATATTTTACGATCGCGTTACATTACGTTTTTTGCGGCAGATAGTGTTAATTTAGCGAGTAATGTATTGATTCGAAGGAGTGAAACCTAACATCTGCAGTGGATTGAGGTTTGTGGAGCAGAAGAACTCGACTATATATTGAAGATTAATTATTAACTTTAGCGTTGCTATAATTTAAGTATGAATAATGAGTAAAAAGGAAAAAAAGATAAAAATAAATTTGACGAGTGAAAATATGATAATAATAAGGTGACGTTAGTATAAAGCTTTCCAGTGATTAGTCGATTATAGCTGATTTTTTGTTGCTTATATGTACGAGGTGTGGCAATTAAATAACCGGACTGGTGCTACAAAACATTCTAGTGGTCACCAATTACATTACTAAGTTTATCCCCTTCAATGTACTCTCCTTGCCGATCCCTACAACGCTCCATACGAATTTTCCACTGTCGAAAGCAGTGCTGGAAGTTCGTTTCTGTCAGCTTGTTGAGAACCTCCGTCGCTTTCGCTTTCACTGCTTCCACACTATCCAATCTTGTCCTCTTAAGCTCCGATTTTACCTTAGAAAATAAAAAAAAGTCACAGGGGGCCAGGTCGGGCGAGCACGGTGGGTGGTCCAACACGGTGATGCCGGATTTCGCAAAGCACGCCTTCGCAGACAAGGCGGAATGGTCTGGCGCATTGTCTTGGTGGAGCATCCAGAATTTGCTCTTCCACAAATCGGCTCTTCGTCTTCTCACTCGTTCACGAAAGGTAGTTAGAACCCCAGTTTTTCCCAGTTTCACAAGAAACTTGAGGTTAACTCGTTGCTCGATATGAACACTGCATTTTTCCGACGCGACGCTAGCGTAAGGAGTTGAACGGATGATTGCTACAGCGAGACTGATCGACGTACAACCGTGCCCATCGAGCTCAGAGTGGGGAAAGCATCTACAAGCGCAGACATGTTCAAAACTACCGTGTCGTGCTCGTTGTTTGCCGATAGTAGCACCAGTCCAGTTATTTAATTGCCACACCTCGTATGTACATCTCATGTAATCAGATATGCATAGCAACTATATCCCACTCACATCAACTGAGCTCATATCGATCATGAAATTATCCATTTCATTATTGATGACATAGTTTATTCTAAATTTATCTTTCTTATTTCATACTGGGAATACATGCAGGTAGTGAAAAAGGTATTTTCATGTTTGTGTTATATATTTCTTTGTTTTTTCATTTGTAATCTATCTAATTCGAAGATGCGCAATGTTTGTGTGTTGATTTTGGTAGAACTTTTTCTTGATCTTTAAGCAGTTCTTAAACTGAGAGTTTGGATAAGTTATTATTTAGAAAGTTTATTGTTACTTGGATTTCCGGTAGAATTTCCCTGTTCTGATATGAATGAATCCTTTTTTATTAATTTAAGAAAGTTCAGTATTACATTTTTGTGGTAGGTCAAGCTCGGTAAGCAGCATCCTTGACTAATTTTTTTCTCACATTCAGTTTTGAAATTAAAAATAGTAAATTAAAACAAATATCAAATGGTAATTGTTTGAATTACGCCGCAGGTAATTAATTTGGACGTAATATAATCATGCTATCACTCCCAAACCAACCAAATTAAAACAGCAGCTATATAATTCAGTAATCGTCTGCTCGATATTGTAACCCAAACACTAACTACCTATATTACTTTACCAGACTGTGTCATTTTAGGCCAGTTTCCTCTACATTTAACGAGGATTATGATGAAATGAAATAAATGACTATTATTCAAAATAACCGAGTATAGTGAACATAGCAATACACACGCGATGCATATTTACAGTCAAAAAATAGATTATCCTATGTGCGAGAACTATAATACCTTTTAATATAATAGACACAGCCAGATTTTTCAACAAGAGGTATACACAGGGTGTTTGGTTCACCGACGTATATCTGAAAGGAGGTGGTAAGTGGGTCGGTTTCACGATTTCTAAGATAAAGCCAGCTTAGTGATTTAACTAAATTAGACGTTTTTTGCTACTAAGAATTTTAATTACACACCATTGCAAGTTTGTAATTCCTTGTATCATTCATTTTAATAGTTTTTGATATCTATTCCATCAACAGTGTCTAATTATAATTCATAGTAGTAAAAATCGTCTAATTTAGTTAGATCACTAAGTCGGCTTTATCTCAGAAACTGTGACACTTTGTATAATGGTATTTTTGGTTAAACAAGTTTCCAACCAACTCACCTATCATTTCCTTACAGATATATGTCAGTGAACCAAACATCCTGTATATTAAAAAAGACGTACCAGATATTAAAAGGTTACATAATTTTTAGCTTATTAACATCGTGATAAACCTTGTTAAATTCACTTTTATTACTATTTAGATTATCTATTCTTTTGAGTGTAGCTGTGTTATATGTAGAGTTTGAAAATAATTCAGATATTTAACGAAAACATTTTTTCTGTATTATGTGTTGTACAATTGACGGTCTGGTATAAAAACTATGCCGAAAATTGATAATACCGATTATCTGATGTTTCTACATGCGAGCTGTATAAACTGCTTTGCATCAACTGGAATAATATGTAACTGGTATGACATCTAGGTTTGACATTTCGTAGGGTCAAATTGTTAATAAAAAACCTAATATCTGACATGAATTTCATTTTTTTTCTGTGCAACAGGTGTTGTCTGGGTATAAACGACAATGACGGCTTACGATTTCATAGTTTGAAAGGTATTTTCTTTAGGAATTCGGAGGAGTAAATCATTTGGTTATTTCTTCTAATATAACGTCAAAATAGGATAACCTGTGGATCTATTAGATTATGTTTATTTTTTTTATTTTCTCATAACGTATAAACACAATACGAATGTCTTAGCCAAATCACCTGTGTTCCATATGGTCAATAACTTTAATAAAATGTACTCGTAGAATTAACGTCTATTCTGACTGTATACAACTGTTTTAAAGTTATGTTCACTTATATCAAATGTAATGTAGAAGTTTAAAATGTTTTCTCATTGATATTGCATATATGTATCTAGCATTCAAGGTGCAGTGACGTATTGTCGTGATGCATTTCTATATAACTTAAAAATTGTTTATGTATTGTCCTGTAAGTGATTAATCGTTGGACAAATATAGATTATTATTATTATTATTATTATTATTATTATTATTATTATTATTATTATTGATAGCATTTTAATTTTTCGTTATTTAAGAATGAACAAACTTATGATGAACTCTTGCAAATTTTTATAACTTCTCAAAGCAAGCTGACTTTAGTAGTTTTTCTTTCTATAATCCTTTTCACTTCACTAGATTTAGGCCGTTTTTGAGCTCTGTAATCGCATGTAGCCGGGGCTGCTTCGCTCTGGTCGATGGCGTTAGCGATAATGTTTTCTCCATTTGAAGGGGGTTTCCAAGTATCGATGCAGTTAAATTCCGTGTGGTGCTTCAAACTCTAAATGTCAATGCGATCAGCTATCCTTATTACCCTTCATGGGACTCCGATAATCAATCTCAACATTTTGGTTTGCAGAACTTCGAGAGTTTGAAGGTGACTTCTTGCTGCAGTTGACCAAGCCAGGGTTCCATAAGTTAGTGTTGGTCTGAGGTCGGCAGAATAAGGAAGTAACTTGGCTTTCGTCTCCAACGGACTTTCTCCGCAAAGAAGCGGCATCAGCTTGGTCTTTGTCTCGATTAACTTATTCTGGACATGTTTAATATGGCCCCCTTTGTCAAACGACGGTCCAGTTGGAGTCTGAGGTGTCCGGCAGAATTTTCCGACACAAATCTCTAGATGTTAATATAGATGTTGTCCCCTGGCAGGTTGTGCTTGTTCGTGAAAGGAACTGCTGTTGACTTGCTTTCATTGATGGAAGGTTCTCCCTTGGTCGGCCATTCAACGAGTTGGTTCGTCGTTTCCTGTAGGTGCTGCACCAATAGAACTTCATTTTTCAACGTGGCATACACAGCACTGTCATCGGCATACGTGGCCAGGTTGGCCACAGGATGCTAGTTTTTCTTTATGGTAACAGATATACTAAAATTATGGAGGCGATATCAGTGGGAAGGTATTTATATTAATTTTTTATTTAGTTACTCGTTAAATTAAACCAGACCTTTTCTGAATAATGCTGTATTTGCGCAAGGTTACATTGTAGGTGCAAGTGTCACTAATACCTTTTCACGTTGCTAATAACAAGGAGATATTTTATTTGGAATACTTTTAGTAAATTAATTTGGGTCACCCCTCAACGCCGATACGATTTCAGAAAATGCAATTAACTTTCTGGGCGATGTTAGTAGTAAACGTTCGGAACATTTCGCGTAGTTATTCCAACTATCTACTCTTAAAGTGGAATGCAACGAACTAGTCGGAATGAATATATGGGAAAAAGGAAGACGTAGAGACGGAGAAGGCGATAGCGTGAATGAGTTCGAACCCCTCATGGGATGATTTGAAATGTAACTGGGCAAAACTCATTAAACCAATCAGTTCAAATTCCAATTTCTGTAATCACACAAGAGCTTAGACTAACTTTGTAAACACATAATTGCGTTCTTATCATCCGGGCACCGACTGCGTGCGACGGAGATGATAGAATTATCTGTCGTCGTCCAAATATCCTCATTAACGTGAAAACAGTACGCTCTTGCATTTGCATCTAATTAAATATATCGGCTTTTGATGTCTGCAACTGCTTAGTGCATTATGGGTTTCTGCACATTTCAGTTTGTAAGAAATTGAAAAAGACAATGAGATGCTTATGTGGGCAATTATTGTGCGAACATCTAAAGTTCGTGAGGGGAAACAATATCCAGACAAGCAGTAAGAGCGTAGGTAAAGAAGACAAGATGATTCGTAAAAGGACAGCAACAGGTATTAATATTTCTTAAGGAATAACTTATATTCTATTTTGAAAGTTGTAGAAGTAAATTGTATAATTGCTAGGATATGCTTGATCTGTTGACTATCTGATAATAATACATGAATTCTCAAAGTAGGATGCTCTGCTAATATATGCATTAAGGCGTTTGATATTACTAATTCCACTAGTAAAAGTGGTATTTTTCTCTTCAACAACTGTTATCGGTACATGTAATGATGCTGTAATGATAATTTCCTTGTTGATTTAATACGCATTGCGAGCATAAGAGTCTTGACTTTATATTAGTGTATTTACCTGCAGTTCGTACATACGAAATTTTTGCAAAATGCGTAGTTATACATTAGTTGGAACTTGATTGATTCAGTGATTTTAACGTCTTTTCCCATTGAAATTTTTAGATCAACTTTTAGATGACCTCAATGTAGTCTATAAATATCCAAAATTGTTCTAAAACTTAATATCAGAAGTAATATATTTTTGGGGGGTTCTTTTTGAGACGAAGCCCTATAGTGGCATCCGAAATAATATTCACGACACTAGCAGTTGGTCCCTAAAGGTATTCCCAAAGAATTAATATAATAGTTGAGCAAAAATTACGAAATTGTCATATATGTATATACAAAGTGGCTACATGTACGGATGAGAGTATCTAATTAAAGATACTCTAGTCACTGGAAATGTCGAAATTAATTGCTATATCGACCTCTACAAAAGTGAGCAATGCGAAATGCCCCACGTTGTGCGAGAGTAGCAAGGATCGACTAGTGGCTTATCACATGATACAAGCTACCAACATCTACAATGTACAGCCACGCGTTTAGCCGTCTACGGCTCATCGGTGTACCTTTGTGGATGTCGGTAGCTTGTATCATTATTATTTATTTCCCTTGGTTTGATAGCCACCAGATATAGCGAAAGCGCTGTTATTTGCAGTTTACCTTTTTTAAACATACGAAAGAGTATTTCGGTGATATTCCCGAATTAATTAAAATATAATATCAAAAACCTTTATTAGCCCGTTATGCATGGTTAAAATCAGAAAAGAAGATTCTCTCTTGCAGTGTCAAATTCCAATATGGTGCCCATAACAAATAAGAATGTTGATGATAGCCAGAAAGAACCGAAACATTATATAAAAATTTCGACTATACCATTGGATAGAAGATCGGAAATGGCTTTGAGAATGCGGTTTTAGTTTTTCTCTGCAAGGCCAAAGAGAGGTATTAGAAGTAAAAAAAGAAAATTAGCTTTTTTCGTTTCTTTTTAAATTTCTGTGATATTTAACAGAAATGTTATAATCATAAAAATTAAATAGTCAAGAACGCGCAGTATTTCTTTCCAAAATTAAACCATGTTGAAAAATCGCCGTCATTTACAATGGATATCTTCGCCACAAAAAATTCCAGAACAGCGAAGCCGCAACGTTATAGATTCCCTCCCGATAGCACGTTCTCCCTTTCTCTGGTTAGTATGTTTAGGTCGCCTCATCGCGCCATAGGCAGCGTACAGTTTCGATGCACACGCTTAAATCGCCGACAAAACGCGGCACCATGCGACCGATTTAAATAGAAATAGAAAACGTGCATGGCAATAAAATTTCCGAACACAATAAGGAATCGGATCCAATCATACGAGAGATTTAGTGCAGTTACCGTTGTGTAACAGGGGAATTTTTCAAACTCAATCCTCGCTTGTTATTCCGGACGGAGGTTTCGCCGGAATTCAAATGTGTACGTCCGCTACAGATCATCCCGGTTTAGTTTTATTACGTTCGCTGTCAAATAAACACAACGGACGCGGCGGTTTGTAGTCTTTTATAGAAAGAGGTTGTTATGGTAATGTGTCATGTAAGCAAGTGCAGCTGTACAGAATTTATAAAAAATAAATCGGAAAGTTATTGCTTCGCTATAAATTTGAAATTACCTCCAATAAAATGCTTTGACAAGCACATAGAAAAAGCACATAGAAAAAGCACAAGTTTAGGCGATATAATACCATCTTCTTCTATATTTTTAAACTAATAAGATGAAAATTGTTCGGGTACAATTGAATGATTTTGTATTTTGTATTTAATACGTTATAATTCATTTATTTTTACTTTACATCTAATGGAGATATATTTTAGTATATCATCTGCTAATGTAACTAGCTAAATTTCATTGTAATTTGTATCTCTTAGGTATAGGTAGAAAACTCTGACGTAGTGGAAACTTCAGCAACTACCCTCACCTACTAAAGTTTTATTTAATACCAGTTTATTATTCCATTTATTTTCTTTGCATCACATTTTGGGTAGTAATTCCTATGTTTCCCAACTATTGCTATATCATCGCCAGATGGCTAGAACTTTCTTTAACTCAAGAACAAACAGGTAAATGCAATTCGACGTTTCTTATTACCAGTTCCACAATTTCGCAACAGCTTATAACATAGCTTCAACAGTATAACATCCTAAGTCCTCAAGCGTATTAACAGTCTTAATTCAAAGTTCGGTAGCATTGCTCATATAGTTCACGACTTTTTCTTAGCTACAAGAGTTCGGCAGCAACTGTAAGACAATCGCGAATGTGTACACCAGGAGTTGTACAAAATTCTAAGTTAAATAATTTAAGTAATTGAGAGTGTATCGAAATTTATTTCTCTTACCGGTGCACACCCGATAGTGTACTGGTCGTTCGAATAAAAAACCAAGGCGAGCTTACCAAGCTATACATTGGAACTGTCCAGACTATTACGTCAAAACAAAGATTACTTTAGAAATGTTGTATTCATAATAATTACGCAATTCTGAATAAAGTATGTCCTTATATTCATTTGAAAAAAAAATAATGATTCTGGAAACTAAAAGGAACACGTGTTAAAAAGAAAAAGAAAGACACGATTAAAGTAGAGTCTGTGTATAAAGGAAGAAGCTATATGAAGGTGAGAAGATATATGAAGATAAATATATTAATTTTCTTTGTCAAATTTGAAATTTGCACAAGTTGTAGATCAAAAAAATATTATGTTTTAAAGGCACAATGATGTGAATGATTGAATATTTTTCTGAAATACAGGGTGAGGCACGGGAACCATGTGGTTTTGGAAAGGTATTACTCTCTCGTTATAGAAAGGAGGGCGTGCGCTAGGTGGTGTTGCATCCTTGGCTTATAGCATTTCACTGTCAGTTACCATCATGGAGCCGTGGACGTTAGAACATCGGATGTTTGCGTACGATTGTTTGTGAACACATTTTTCATCCCTGAATTACAAAGACGGAATATTGATCGTCAGCATTTGTGGTTTCAGCAAGATGGGGCCACGGCACACACCGTCAGAGCAACAATAGCTGTTCTTCGACCCTTGTTTCCTAATCATCTCTTTTCGAGATTTGGTGACATGTTGTGGCCCCCTCGGAGCCATGACTTGTGCACATGTGACATTTCTATGGAGATACCTGAAAGCACGTGTTTACAATGACAAGCCCCGTACATTGATTGGCTTGAAAGAGACGATCCGTCAGCAAATCACCGAAATCAACAGAGACCTGCTGAAAAGAGTGGAGACCAATTTTCATCAACGCCTTCAACAATGCGTCAATAATAATGGTCATCACATGCCAGATTTAATTTTCCGAACGTGAATAATAATGAAATGCCATGTACTTACAAAGATTTTTTTACTAATAAATTTCTTCTACAGTAAAATCTAAAAATTTTATAATTAATCCAAAACCACTTGGTTCCCGTGCCTCACCTTGTATAATATAGGTTAATAATTTCTATAATTGTATGGGTTAAGCTGCCAAACCTATTTTGATGGAATGAAGAAGGAATGTGCCATGTTGAATCTTGTTTGAACTGTACGGAGCGTCAAAAAAATTGGTAAATAACTTGTGGTTATTTGTTGTGATATAGTGAAAAATCCTCACGTTACCGCTCAACTGAAACGCTGAGAGGCACAGCAATTCATTTTGACTCATAGTCGGTAGGGCGAGTCTCATAGTTTGCATGGCCTCATCGATTGCGGGTGTTAAGGAGTCCCGTATACTGTAAAATTCGTCGTCAAATGTATTGAGTACAATACATTTGATGCGATTTATTGAATTGGATCGAGGCCACACATTTCAACTCTTCTCACGCGATTTTTGTTAAGTTTCAATTATGAACTTTTCCGCTATTCTGCGAAAGGAGTAGTTGAGGACAATAGAAATAATTATATGGACGAAGTCATCGTTAATGAAAAAAGAATGTCGTACAAGATCTTATTAAGTACACTAAATCTTCATCTCAGAGGCTGGCAATACTATTTACGAGCGGTGAAGAATTATGTTTTGAACGTGGAGTTATTGTGGTTAAGCTCGTGTTTTGCTTTCCATATCGTTTCCATCGAACACAATAGTTCTATGAATTCTAAAAAAAGTCTCTTGACCTAACGAAATTGTGGATTAAAAGTGTCATCTGCGTTAGAATATATAGTTAACCATGTGCGCTCAGTACATTTGGTAAAGCTAGAGAGAAATTGGAAAAACCGCACTCACCTGCGAATCCGTCTGACGAGTACACTTGCAATCAGATTTATAGGTGGTGTAATCTATCAGATCGTTGATCGACCATTAGAGATAAATGATAGTTTTTTACCCGCACACATTCAAATAATTGCAATAGGTACTGTTTAATTGTGGAAAAAGTAGATTTACTTTTCAGTTTTATTGTTGAATGTAAATATGTAACGACGTTACACAGCTAATGTGTTTTTGTGTATCTTACGTGACTGTAGAGGGGTGACTTCTTTTTGTATAGTAGTGTAGTTCTAGCAGTTGCCGCATCATGGTGACTATGTTCTTAGTCGGTATACGGATGAATGCGACTGCGTATGTGTATCTTAAGTATGTACGAGAAACAAAATATAGTTTCAAATGTCATAAATACGAATGGAACTGAACTGTTCAAACGACTTTGGCAATAAATCTGATAACGCCTTTAATATCGTAATATAGTTCGTATTTACAGTTCGAAAAGGACAGCGTTTTGTAAAGACGGATGTGCTACATTACGTGGTATATGTGTATTGTGTTGTACCCAGTTGAACTGAACTTTTAGAACTAAATATTTTTTTAGTAAAACAACCCTCACTGATGTCGTGCAACATAGGCTAATTTAAAATTTCACTGGTCAAGAGAAGCCGTTGACCTGTTTGGTAGTGGACTATGCATCACTAGAGTTAAGCATCTCAAGCCGTGGCTTGGGTTACGCGTAGATTAACGCCAATTGGAAAGAGCTGCTTGTTGATGCTTTGTAGCATGTAATGCTTTACAGCTTGTATTATTCCGAGATCGAACTGTTGCTTCTATAGAGACAGCACTACACGCTTTCTAGCATAATGAAGCAGATGCCGTAGGAACATCTGTCGGATGCTTAAGAATACTTCAAGTTTCATGTGTAAATCTATGTAAATAAATAAGAGAGGTCTATACTGCGCAAGTCCAATTTTCGATAGATGCTTTCACTAACTTGAAGAATTACAAAAAACGATAAGAGTAGACTATTGTGATGTGGCGTTGAAAATGTTATTTGTTTGAGGAATCGACATGCAGTAGCCCATTGACAAATATCCAACACTAACATATATAGGTAATGAATACAGGAAGTAAACTGAGTTATCAATTATGTATATCGTACACATTAAAAAAATCGTGGAAAGCGCTTGTTATTAATTTGGCAGCAGTATTTACAACCACCTGTTGTAGTAAAATAGTACAGGGAAAGTTATAAAACGTCCTAGGCTGTATTACATAACAGACGTTGCAGATAATTGGATAGATAAGCGCGTTTGTTAGCGTGCCTTCTGTTCTACTTTCCTTTTAATTAGTGCACTCCTTTTACATTTGAATAAGTAATTTTTATATAGCAAAAGATCTTTTACTACATTCACTTTCATAGTGTAAATAGCAATATGCTGGTAACAACAGTGGTACTTGATATGAAGAAATCGCACAATTGCACATGAACTCTATACATAACGAAATAATGGAACTCTGGTGAATACACACAGAGAAATGGTTTCTCGCATCAAGAAAATAGATTTTCTTGAAAAAATCAATCTCTATTCTAGAAAATATTTTTATTTCACAGCTATAAAAATGTATAATATAAGAACATAATCTTCTTGAAATTTTATTTGGATTAAATAAATATTTTCTTAGAGTTAGAAAATCAAGAAAAACCAAGACAGAAAAATGTTTCTTCCAAGTAAATCGTTTAGTTTTAAGTTAAGAAAATGTTCATATTAAACGTAGGAATGAATACTTGGTACAGGTCTCAGAAATTAGGTGACCGGTTTTGTGTTCAAAAAGCACATCAGGCCAGCTGCAAGGATATCGGGTAAAAAAATTACAATAATGAAAAAAAATCTAGTTAGTTAATAAATAAAATTAGGAGCAAGTGAATGAACTAATAAATTTTTTTTTTATATGTTACAGTATAATTAAATTATTTCTTTAATAATGTAATTAAATAGGGATTATCTTTATGTCGTTTAATAACTAATGAGTTAATATTTAAGTTTATTTATTCCTTTTTTATTACTATTATTATTTATTATACATACATATAGGAAAAGGAGTATACCACATACTTAGAATATATAAATATATATACCGCGCAAGAGAGACATTCTGCGAATTAGGTGACCCAATATACTGATGGAATTTGAGTTTGTTTACATATCATGATTTTATTAACATTACAAAATAATAGAGTATGTAACTTTGTAAAAAAAAGTGAGCGATAATAATTCTATAAAAAATAATATATAAGTAATTAGAAAACAATGGAACATGCATAATATTTATATATTTTTTCAATTAAGCTGATACTTATATTTAATACATTTACCTTGCGATCAAAACAATCATTACATTTTCTGAAACATTATCATTTAAATTTTTTTCTGCATTCACCTTCTCTCTAATTTAAAATCGTTATTTACTATAGGCTACACAGTTAAATAAATAAATAAATTTAGTACATTTTTTTCTCACAGCTTGTTCTTGTAAAGCATACGCATATTTTTTCGATAAATTGTGTAATCTTATTTTGCAATATGCAACAAGCTATAACCATGCTATAACGTCCTCCTAAAACATCTTAATATACCTCGATGGTCAGACTTCTTAATGTACACGGTAGCAATAAGGTCAAAGAACTTGCCAGGATGGAAATCAAAATGGCGTCTCTTTTCCATCCCTTTTTTCTACATGCTCCGCTCGTATGCACAATGGGTCATAAGCGGTATATATATTCTAAGTATGTGGTGCGGACGAGCTTAGTAAGAATTTCTAGAGTATTTATTTTTGTTTTCTTTTATTTCATCAGAATCCGTTTTTATTTTCGTCTTTAGAATTTGTTATTAGTTCCGTTTAAGCTTCGTAGCAACAATAAAATAAATATGCGAAACTCTCATTTACAGGCGACCCTTACTTCAAATTATTACGTGCGTTCTTGCACACAGTAGGTCTACATGCCAACGTTGTTAGAAGCGTACTAACACTCGACCCGTTTCTAGGTAAATAAATGCTTTATTTTAAGAAAATGAAACTATGAATTTATAATGAACAATATAATTTCAGGGGCTTTCTGAAGATTCCAGAATTGGTTAATTTTTTGTTTAAAATATATTTGTCGTCTTCTAATCTTCCCACTAACTAGTTGCAGTACTCCCGTCATCTGTTTGGTTTGAAGTTATTTCGATGTAAAGTTCTTCACACTCGAGTCTGGAGCAAATGTAATTCTTACGCCACTACGCGTGCAGATATTGTTGGATTATTATCTAGAAAACACAGGATTACACTCACTTACTTTACCATTTGTAAAATATCCCCTTGATTTTCATTCAAATTCCTGTTACGTAAACATTTTGAGGCCCGGAAAACGATCCATCCAAGAATGACAGAGTGTGCTTCTTGTCGCCCTTGATAGAATAGGGAACTTGCCAATTCTATTGTATCAACATTATCATTTTCTTATGTTAAAAAAGAGTATTCCCCAGGCATTATCCTTTAAAAACTAATAATAATTTGGTGAAAAATGTTTAAAGTTTCGCGCGTTCCGAAAGCATTTCAAACGACCTCCAAAGCGCGCTAAGCCGGCTGACGTCATAACGTACGACTTTGCCTCACTAACTTTCGGTGTGTGGTTGTTAAATAGTAAAAAATACTTTAGGTACTGCCTGGTGCCAGTCCAAGACTACGACGGCGAAAGCGCTTAATAAAATATTTAATAGATTGCCACTTGATGACAATCACCGAACAAAATGGCTTAAAGCCTGTCAAAGGGATGTACATGATATTTACTTAAATACATTTAATTTAAAATAGATGTTTACAACTTTTGCAGTTACTTATTTGTTTTAACACCACGAGTTTCTCCAAAAGAGAAACTTCCACTATTTTTAATAAAATTTGCTACCATAAACATATCAACAAAGGGAAAATTGTCGGATTGACCTTTGGAATATCCTTGTTCAGTCATAGCAGGTATCTTAAGTTAACCACAAATCAAGCTAATTATCAAAAATTTCTAATAAGAGTTGTTAATCATAGAATCAAAGAAATACCGAAAAAAACTTGAGTAAACAAAGTTGTAAATGGGCCTCATCTTGCTTGCCACATGGACGGATTTTTTACGTTAAGCCCAATAGCAGTGCCTTTAGGGCCACTTGGAATATTTTGAATTTTGCTGCATTTTAAATTTTTCATGTTTTCATACAATATGTACCTATGATTTACAGTAACTTTTTCCTATTTAAAATTTTGTCAAGTTCCCTATTGTAAATATTATCTTTTACTCGCTACTATTATATTTTGGTTCGATGAATAAACATTACTTAACGTATCTTATTTCTTTTCGTTTCTGTAGGACATTTCTCCATGAACGACATTTGAAATGTTGACAGTTTGAAATTTCGTGATTACCTCGTGATTAAAATCAGAAAAAAATACACTCTCTAGCAGTGTCAAAGTCCAATATGGTGCTCATAAAACTGTGAATTCATGAACAATACCTAAACGCTTTCTGGAATTAAGAAAACTATTTACTATCCTTAAGAAAATATTGTTTTGTGTTATAACGGCTATTTACTTATGTATACTTCTCTTAAACGGAGAAAAAAAACGTTAAGAAAGTATTTCTTTTTATTTAAAACAGCTATTGTATTGTGGATAATCGAAACAGTAATTGTCTTGAATTGAGGCGCACAGTTTTGATACAAGTAAACGTTTGTCTACGTGCACGTAGATTTGCATTAACAAATTAATAATCTAATGATTCTTAACAATAGGGTATTACTATTGGAAGGAATGTAGTTGCTTTGAAGGTATTTGGATTTATTCAGAAAAAAATGACAATTTTTGGAGCTAAACCCAAAACATATGCGATTTGAACCTCTATCGTCCAATTTTCCCCACGATTACGTTCTACGAGACGCGACAATGGACATATCTAAACAATGCCTTCAATCTCAATATCATTTCATTCCGAAGAGAGGAAGTAGAACAATTGCAATGCCTTATCTTGCATCTGAACGTCGTTGCACTGCTTGAAAGGTTCATTTCCAATTTGATTCGCCTTTGATTTTATATCATTCACAGGCCATGAAGTTTAATTCGATATAGTAACAATGTCCAAGCGCAGCTACTACTGCTGTTTGCAATAGTTTATTTGAACGGAGGACTCGCGTTATGTAACGTAATTTATTTTATGTGTAAATTAAACCTAGCGATGCTGGGCTAGCAATGACTTCGAATTAACTGGCCACGCTCTAATTTAATGACGTTGATTTACAAACGGCACGGCGTGCTAGAATATACCCATCTGTACATATGCTGAGTTGAAAATGGGGGGATTGTACACATAGGAAGAGTCATGGTACTAAACAACCGAGAGACACATTGCCATTACTTGCAATAAAACTTTATATTATGCGTCCCATTCACATACTGGCCATTTAATACTAGTGCAATGTGTTGAAATTGAGCCTCGTTTATTACAGAGTATTTACTTTTACCCGAGTATTTTGCATTTATTTGCGCCGAGTTGAACGTTTCGTTGGGCGAATGGGAGCGAGTGTCTTTGTTATTTACAGTTCTACTGTAATGAGAGAGATGTTAAGTAATTTTTTAAATTATGAAGAACGTATACGAAAATGAGATTTGTTTTTGTTGCACAACAATTTAAGATAATTGAGATATTTCAATTGAAATGATCTAACATTGAACACTATTATTAAATAGAGGATTTTGTAATTACATACATAACTTACTATTATGACTAATTATGACTGCTTCTACTTTCTAAAGAACACAGGTACAATAGGTGGTATCCATCACTATACCGGGTGATGACTTTGCCGATGCAGCATAGCAATTATAATGGTAGATCTGGAATGTCCAATTATTTGCTTCCCTAATTATTTTACAGGAAAAGTGTATTGAGGTTTTTTGTAGAGAAAAAAATTCTACATCCATGCATAACTATCGCTTTTTAGTTTTTAGAATTCTGAAACCGAAAAATCCGGAAAATGTAAATGCCAGTTTTAGAAAAGTCATTGATGCCATGGAATTATGAAATTAAACAAACGTGCTTGCATTTGTCATTTCTATTTCGATAACATATGCTTTTTTTAATATTGCTTTTTAATGTTTAGAATTCTGAGATCGGAAAAACCGGAAAATTAAAAACGTCACTTCTAGAAAAATCAGTGATACCTTTGGCATTATAAAATTAAACAAGCGCGCTATGATTTTCTGCCACCTTCGTCATTAAATCCGACTTATAATAAACCCATGAAAAATATAACAGAAACGGTAATTTTATTTATTTTAACAATAGGAACAGAATATTACAACAAAACAAAAAACACAGATTAACAATGTTCAACAAATACTTACTGACAACAAAATGTCGTTAACATTGCCATTGATACTACATTTGTCACATTTGGCTTGAATTCGATTTTTTAATTGTTCCAAATTCTGAAATGTTTGTCCAAAATAAATTTTTGATTTTAAATGTCCCCAAAGAAAAAAGTCGTTAGGTGAAAGATCGGCGGACTTGGCAGGCCAGTTAATTGCATAATTTGGACCGATAATGTTATGGGAAAAACTGTCATTTAAAAATTCACGCACATCACGGCTGAAACCAAATCTCTTGGTCTTCCATAGTAACTTCAGTCACTGCCGGAGCTATTTCTTCTTGCAAGAGCTGTAAGAAGCGTTCTCCTGTTAAGTTTTCATTCAAAAAAGACGGTCCTATAATGTTATGACCTAATAACTCCACCCAAACATTAATCTTTTGGGAATATTGAGTTCTGGTTTGTAGAACGTTGCGTGGATTCTCGCGTGCCTATATTCTGCAATTTTACACATTTGGCTCATTATTCAGGGTGAACGTCCGTAAAAAGAATGATTTTTATAAACTCCCTGTCTGCGTTGCATTTTTCCATCATTTGGAAGCAGAATGCACTTCTCCTCTTCGCATCACCTTCGCGCAACTCTTGGTGAAACTGGTATTTATAAGAGTGGAACTTATGCTTTTTTAATATTTTCAGGACTAGGGAGTGATGCAAGCCGACGTTGTTTGCGATTTGCCGTAAACTTACGTTGGGATTTTCAGCCACTGCCGCCAAAACATACAAAGTGTTTTCATTTTCTTCATTTTCATGTAAGTTTGAAACGTTATTAGTACACTTACAATTATTTAACACTGTGCCTATAGCTTCAAATTTGTGTACTATTCTCTCAATCGTCGTACCGCTTAGGATTGACCGATAGGGATATTGTACGAAAAACAACGCACTTACTTGACGCGCACTATTGCCCATATAATACCATTTTACCTTTTCTACCGTTGAATACATGTGGCAAAGAACAGAATTTAATATTGACTATCGTAAATTACAAACGTCAAACAGAAATGACAAATACAACACGTTCGTTTGATTTCATAATTCCATGGCATCAATGTTTTTTTTAAAACTGGCATTTACAAATTTCCGGATTTTTCGGTTTCAGAATTTTAAAAACTAAAAAGCACTGGTATGTATGGATGTAGAATTTTTTTCTCTACAAAAAACCTAAATACACTTTTCCTGTAAAATAATTAGGAAAGCAAATAATTGGATATTCCAGATCTATCATTATAATTGCATTGCTGCGTCGGCCAAGTCACCACCCGGTATACTCGATAAGCAGAAACCCGCCTACTTCTTCTTCTTCTTAACACGATCCTCGTTTACGTTTGCATTCAAAGGCTCTTATTAATAGAAACTTTGTCCCTTTTTATGCAGGTTTCTTTCTTTACTATAAATGAACTGAAATTAAAAAGCTTAAGTAATGTGTTTTATAATTATTTTCCTGACTTACGGTGTATATTTGTAGTCCCATCAGTACTCCAATCAATTTCTCCCTTATTCTTGTGCACTACTATTCCTTAATAAACTCAGAGCCACGTTCCTTAATACCATCATGCTCTATATGAGGACTTAGTTCCATATGCAGTTGGTGGATCCTTAGAGTGCTCGTAACAATAACGGCATATGCAGCTATTCGTGGCAATGATTATACTCCATAACTGTTTAATTTTGTTGCAAAGAATATTTAATGTAAGCAATAGAATGTAATTCAACTATATTAAACGAAAGCAGGCGATTTTTACATACCTAATTTGATAATTCGTTTATAACTACAGTATGCGGCAAAATAAACAGTACTGAAATTATGAAACGTTTATTATTTATTATTTATGTATTTACTTTACATTATATAGCGATACTTTAACATTATATAGCGTTGCAAACATTATTCGCGACGACGTTCCCGATAAAACAGATGTTCAAGATGCCCTCCGTTCAGTTTCAAGCAGTATTCATAGCGTTCACGAAGGTCACATGCATGTCTGTGAACACAGGTTGTTGCATGGCACGAAAAAAACCTTCAATTTTAATCCGCAATTCCGGAACGTCAGATGGTGGATCGGTACGGAAAACAGCCTCCTTCAGCATTCCCCAAATGTACGCATCAGGCGGTGTTAGGTCTGGTGAGTGCGATGGGTATGGGAAATCAGTGCCATGCGAAATAAGGCGATCCCCAAAATGATTGCGCAGGATTCGAAGAGACTCCCTAGCCGTGTGACAGGTTGCCCCGTCCTGCTGAAACCATTGTTGATTACGTGGTAGGTTCCTGGCACGACAAAATCGCTGAAGATCATGCAGAAATGGTGTGAGAACCTGTTCTCTGTAGCGCTCCTGATTCACAGTTAACGGCGATCCATCGCTTGCTTCAATGAAATACGGGCCCATATGCAATGTGCGGATACAGCACTCCAAATGGTAACACGGTCACTATGAAGGGGTTGCTCGACGATTATGTCGGGGCGTTCGAATCCAAGAAATCGTGTTGTCTGCTTGTTAATGTCTCAGTTTAAATGAATATGGGTTTCATCGGAAAACCAAACATTCGACAAGAACGAGGGGTTTTCATAATCCATAGCCAACACATGTGCGCAGTATTCGGCTCTTACACGCTTATCAGCTGCAGTCAGACGCTGTCCGGTCTGTATTTTGTATGCAAACCCACCAATATTCTTGAACATTCGACGGACGATCGATCACTGATATTCAATTTTAATGACGATCTTCGGAGGCTTCGTTTCGGCGATTGCAGCACCTGATTCAAAACACGCCCATGATTCGTATTGGTTGTGACTGTTCACTGGGGACCCACGTGACCTTTACGTTGCGCACACGTCACGACAACAACTGCTAACATAACGGCGTTGCTCGGAGCCTGTTTCATAAACTTAAGCCTAAGTGCGTCGGCAACTTCTTTTAAGCTTGGACCGTTTTCGCGCCCATTTCCGTATGACCGAAAATAGTACTCCACGATAAAAACTTTTTCTGCAACAATGAGAACCATCCTGAAGCAACTAACATTAAAAAGACATTCACATATGTTGTAACCACGTTCGGAAAACACTCGGTACGTTTCAGCGCATGACATACACATTTGACACATGCGCATTTCAGTACTGTTTATTTTGCCGCATACCGTAATACTAAAATCAAACATGAATGAATTTTATATATGGTTTTTATCGTGTGCTATTTACGGTAGTTAACATAATTAAGATTTTTTAATTAAAATGATCGAAATTAACATCATTATTAAATAGAGTGTTTTGCAATTACATAAATAACTTGCTATTCGTTCCAGTTGTTGGAGTAATTGTGATTGCTTCTGCTTTCTAACGTTTAGTTGACAGTTCCATGCACAGTCACTTCAAGCGAAGCTAAAATGTCATTTTCACCATTGGCCGCACTCATCGGAAGCAATCGCTTGCTAACGGTTGGCAGCAATTCTAATGAACGATCGTTTAGACACTTTAGACTGCCAGTGTGATGCGATCATGTTTAGCTAGCAGTCGCTGCATTTGCAAGCGTACAAAATTCGTGCTTATTGCTGTCAATCATTTTTAATATGACAGGTGTGCATACCTAATCTATATCCTTAACTCATTAGTGCTCACATTACATTTTTTCAAATGATTGTGAAATTTTCTTCAAATAATGTCTTATAAGTACAAATTTGAGGTTTATATAAAATTTTAAGTTAATGTGATCAGTATAATCGCAAAAAGTGCGCTGACTAATAAATTTGCCAATGGGCACCTACAGTTGCAATTCGTTTTGATATGTAGCTAAAGAGGGGATAAAGGAAAGACGACACATAGTTTTAAAATAAATGTTTTATTTAATGAAATGTATCGAAACAATCTTGTGGATGTAAAGGAACATTACATTTCTTACACGCATAACAGGTTCTCCCCCCACACACTTTACATCTATGAAATTTTGCGTCACCCTTCACAACAATATAATTGATATTGTCGCGCCTTAGGTCTTCTAAAACTGAAGAAAAGTTTATGGATAGATTGATTTTAGAGTTGTCAGCAAAATGAAGGTATTGTAAAATCTCATGAAATCGATTTCTTCTTATTGCTTTAGAAACAGGCGGCGAATAAGAATCAGTATCTGTATTCCAATACATACGTTTACTTGGAAGTGTATGATTATCCTGAGTATAACATAACACCAATGACAACATTAATTTCTTCTTTGGTAACAGATGAACGCCCTTTTGTCCTGTATACAGATTTGGGTGTTTGTTTGTTGGTGTACTTACAGTTGAACTCGTTGTAACTTCGGTATTTTCTCTTTCAATATTTGTCGAATACTCTGCTAACAGGATTCTTCTTGGTAAGTGGTCAGTATTTCCGGAAACTTGAGTGTCAGATTCATCTGAGTCTTGATCGGTATTAGCATCAGCATCTTCACAAGGTGGATTTACAGCTATCGTATTAGGAGCGTTGTCGTTATCGTGAGAAATGTTTTCAATTTCCTCCAACAATTCGTGAAGTAATAAACCTTTTCCAGATTTTCCGCGGAAATATCTATGTAAATAAATAAAAAATACAGTATAAAAGCTATGCATTCAAAGTTATTGTTACATTTAGCAATAACTTTATAAACTTGTATACCAAGTCCAAAAAAAACAATAACTAAGGTGTAGTTACAAATTCGAATCCATTTCTTGCATAAACAGATTAAAATTGTAATTGGTGCCTGCGCAACTTCAAAAACGCCACTTTACTCTTATACGCTAATATTTGAAGCTCAATATTTTCATAGTTTCCAGGAAATACGTAGTAATTATACATTCGGAGTTGAAAGCAAACCTTTCTCTCTAACTTGACCAGATGTGCAACATATTCTATGAATACAAGCGTTACAATATTCTTAGAAGTAAAGCAGTGCTGATTGTGAATACTCCTTTTTGAACATAGTACAGTTTAATTTTAAATATTGTTGTTATTTTATGTAATATTTGTGTGAGTTGCCATTAAATTAGTAAAATAATAATCAATCCTAGTATATAATAAAAAATTTCACACTAAAATATGCGCTAATGTTTAAAAATAATGTTTTTAACAATGGCGAATTTATTTGTCACGGGGCTTTAATGAGTTAATATGCCCTTAGGATGTCAAGGTTTATACAATCGAGAATTCAATTATAAATCAATTTTGACCTTTCCTTCCTGTTTTTTGAGATTTCTTCTGCTTCTCTCCCTCTCAGACCTCGTTTTTTCAGACACTCCGTGACAGGTATTCATGTAAAAAAACCTCAGATGGCAGGTTCCTGAAAGAAAATGGGGGGTCGCGTTCAACAACCAGTTATACCAGTCATCAACTAATTGCACTTGTAATCATAAACACGTTTGTTCTGATGAACACGGCCATTACTTGGTTAAATGACACATGACATTCTTCGGATACCCTCCAGCACATTGTACTTGTGTCAATCAGCTGTTCCTATTATTAGAACCACATGCATTTCAATATGTTTGGTTAAATGACATTTAGGCACAGCTTTTTCTTATTTTATTTCGTTGGTTTTTTCAGGCTAGCCATGCTTCCCTTATTCAACCGAAGAATCTGTGAAGTTTTCCTCCTTCCCTTTCAACATGTGCGCTCTACGTGCCGCCGGTACACTATTTCGTACTCGATTTCGCCTAAAGTCGTAGATATTTTTAGTAATATGCGAATAAAGCAGCAGTCAGTACTTATGGCTTACCGTTATATTGACACGTGATATTCTAATAGAGATTGGCTATTTTTCGTAGGTTACGTGATATTCTTCCTGAGAAAGTTATCTTTAGATTTGTATTCGTTTTTGGAATAGTAAAGCAACAGCATTAAAATTAGGTAGACTTGTTTACAGTAGGACGACTATTTTATATTTGACGCTAAATTTCCTTTTTACAAATGCAAAATTCGAAGTAAACGAATGCCAATTCACACAAATCGAAATCGTATCCCCTCATAAAACTTTACTTCATATTCATTAAAAATAAACTGCAAAATTTAGTTTATGCATACAATTTCACATCTATTCGAAGTGAACGCCATTTTGCTTCATACAAACTGTAATGCGATTCCTTGTATTTTATTGAACATTTACTAACATCTCGGGAGTACTATTTTATGTAATGTCCGTGTTGTGCATTGCCTTAAGAAATTCACTCATTGTACTTCTTACTGCTGAAAAGACTTGTGTGCCGTACTAAATAAATCTAATCCTTTTATGTTGAACTCTAATTAACATTTGTCTACTTATTTTCGCTGCTTATTTTTATCCATGCCGGTTAACTTGCAACTAGACAATGTATGAAGGAAAATAATGGTTACTTCGATGATAAAATGGTACTAAAAAAGATAACGTTTACACATTTGCTTTAATAAATTTCTTTAGCGAAACAAAAGTTTAGTATTTCGTCACAGCACCCTACGTTTTTAAACGAAAAGCTTATCTGCGCAGATTTATATTTAATTTATTAAAGAAGGACGCATTTTAGGTAGAAGGAAATGTTTACATGGTTGATATAAAGAAATCTTCGATGTCTTGCCAAAAACTTCAAGAAATACTGAACCGAATAAAATTTGAATCACCACCCTAGCGTATAAGGTATTTTAAGATATCGGCTGTTAAAGAAACAGCGAGAGTTTGCAAAAATTTCAAATTATGTCAATTAATTCAAAAAGCAAAATAAATAGCTATAGGGAATATTGATGAAAGTTGCCATGAATTGAAGAGGGGTATCTAAAATCGTAATAATATACAGGATGTTCCATTTAAAAAACAAACTTGTATTGTGCGCAGCGGAAACTGAATACCCTGTATACTTGACTATAATTTTATGTTATATAGCATTTACCTCCGAATAGTTGCTATTTGAAAACTTTTTCTCTAAATTGTTTAGGAAAGAAATTATCTCCAGTCTACGCACTAGGTGGGCACACTGTATATTGAAGTAAGTACCTCCAAAGAAATCTGTTACCTATTTTTTTTAGCAAAGAAAACCCTTTACACTATCTGACACATTTAACATTCTTACTATAAGGCGTAGCAAATTGATAGCGTTTGTAGCATGTGCGCGGTTTGTTTTATGACAATGATAGATCAAGATAGGTGCAAAAAGTTTAGGTACCATTTGTGTCATTGCGTGTAAATTTAACACTGATATGAAATTCATTCTCGAGGAAGAATATGTGTTGGTGTAGGCGTGAGTTTGTTTCGATTCACAACTTAAATGAAAAAAGCGCTCGTTTTCATGGTTGCCAATTAACATTCGTAGAATGCGAAAAACATTTATTGAAATAGAAGAACCGGTAATTATTGTTTTGTCCGATGACGTCATTTCACAGTAAACCTTTAAAAATGTCCAGTTTGACAAAAAAAATTGGCCTTCAATTTGTATCCAACTACTGCAGTTAAGCATAAAATGCTTTTAGCACTGCCATATTATTGGAAGTTCAGTATTCCGAAGTGACAAGTGAAAACTTAACCATTTTTCTGAATCGGTTCGAAGCTGGATTAATTAATTGATTATCCCATGTAATCCAATCGATAGAACCTTCATATGATTATAGTTCCGGAGCACCTGCGGCGAATCTCGTATTTAATTAGTTCGAACTCAACATGCACGTTTGTCGCAAACGATAATTTAATGACATCGACGTCTAATTACAATTTAAGGAGACGTTGTTCTAGCATGAAGTGCCCTTTTTCAATTACCTACAGTGTAAAGGGGTTTTCCATGTATAGGGTATATAATTGCTCGAAATTCGGTTGTTACCAGCAGATGGCAATGAGTGCACTGGTCAAGCAACTTACTTTAATTTTCTTTTGAAGGTAAGGCTTTTTGCCTTTGTAGGTATAATAGAACTAGATTTTATATTTAAACATTTTATGCAGAACTAGTGAGGCAAATAGATTGAGTATGCATGGAGAGAAGTGGTCTTTTTGCATCAAGAAAATAGATTTTTTTGCAAAAATCAGTTTCTATTTAAGAAAATATTTCTATTTCAAGACTATAAAGATGTATAGTATGAGAAAATGATTGTCTTGAAATTTTATTTGGATTAAATAAATATTTTCTTAGGGTTAGAAAATCAAGAATATCCAAGATAGAAAAATGTTTCTTCCAAATAAATCATTTAGTTAGAAAAAATGGTTCAGATCTCACGTTCTATTGAGAAATTAGGCGACCAGTTTCACATCATCAATAAAAGAAAAATTACAATAATAGAAAAAGAACATAAAGTTAATAATTAAAATTAGGAGCAAGTGAATGAACTAATAATTTTTTTTATAGATTGCAGTATAATTAAATTATTTCTTTCATTTAATTAAATAGGGATAAGATAAGACTTGAAAAGAGAAATTAGGGATGTAGAGAGCAATAGCATAGTTGCTAGAAGCAAACTGTCGATACGTCAAGGCTTTAGTCATATCAGTATAAATAACGTCGACTTGTTGTAAAACTGCTAAATTTGGACGTAGAGCGCTTGGCCATAAGCATGTTGTCAATGGAAATTAATGATTATCTAAGAAAATGATTATATAGATACGATCCAAAAATTTTTGCTAGATTGTTTATTATGGCTATAGGCGTGTAATTTTCAATAGAATGGCGATCACCCTTCTTATAAACAGGAGTTACTCTAGCAATTTTCCAAATGTCAGGGAATGTGGATGTGGAAAGAGACAAATTGAAGAGGTAGCACAATGGAGATGCAAATACATTGGCACAGTCTTTCAAAACAAAAGCGGGTATATTGCCATATTCTATTGTAAAATTAGCACGGAGTCTTTTCAATTCCTGAAGAATATTGGATCGGTGATGGCTGGCACATAAATCGACAGACCATTGATGAATGCAGGTGCATAGGTAGATGTCTGTGAAGCTGAGAGAAAGACACATTGGAATAAGTCACGAAAACCATTAACAATTGACAGTGGATCCTCAAGTGAACCACCATTCGTATCTACAATGGAATTGGGAATTTCTGTACAATTATGATTATGGATTATATTTGTATAGTTTAATAATTAATGAGTTAATAAAAAAAAGAAAAAAATATTACATTAACCGGTATCTTTTGAAAATGTTTATGAAAGATTGTACGTTAAAGGTTATATCTTTGTATGGGTAAGTATGGTATCTGTATTCTGGTTCCGTCGCTACTACCTAGGACAGCATGACTATAACTACTGGAACTAGGTGGCGCCAGGAAATATTTCAGTTGCTGTTTTCGAAGATTAGTGGCATAAACTGAGAGATGTAAGAGCAATGTCGCCAGAAGCAAGAAGCTTGAATGCTTTCCTCTTCTCATATTGTTTTTGCCGGTAGCGATTCCATCAATACCAGGAGTTATTTATTAGCATTATCTTGATTATTGTTTCTAGGCACTTTTTTCATGTGTACTTCTACGTTAAGTTCACTTTTGTTTGAACATTATTCTGTAGATAACCTCTACTTTAGCCTTTAAAATCACAAGCAATGTGAATAATTTACTACTATAAACAAGGTAAACGCAATTAATAATGTGTACATCAATAAACCCCTATACCCAAAGGTCGGCGGGAAGCGACTATACATATATATAAATAAATAAATAATGTGCTACTCAAAAATTCTAAGTAAAAAATGCTTTATTTTAAGAAAATGAAACTATTGATTTATGAACAATACCTAAACGCTTTCTAGAATTAAGAAAACTATTTGCTATCCTTAAGAAAATATTGTTTTGTGTTATAATGGCCATTTATTTATATTAAAAATCCCTGTCTTCAAATTTTCTGCAAGATTTTCTTGAATCAAGTTAACAAATGTCGTAAACAAAGAAATACAATTATTTCATTACTCTCATTTTCTTAACTGGAGAAAGAAACGATAAGAAAATATTTCTTTTGATTTAAAACAGTAATTGTACTGTGGATAATTGAAACAGTAATTGTCTTGATACAAGTAAACGTTTCTAGCATGTGAATGCTAAAGTAGGTGGTTTAATTGGATATAGATCTGTCGATAAATTATTCAAGCCTTTTTTTTAACAAAATATAATAAAACATGCTGTTTTACAGACAGTAGTATAAAATAGAGCTTTGGTAATAAATTTTGTAAGACTACTAGTTGAAATTTCAACGTACGCAGTTGGTACTAACAACATTCCTTGTATTCCTAATAATGCATCTCCCTTTGAAAGGTTCTAAAAACTTTTTATAAGAAGTCCAGTCGAATTTCACAAATTTTTGTGCTGGTGCTAATTTGACCGTTAGTATTATGAGAATATTTCCCTGGCGTATCCTACAAAGATAAAATATTATACATTCCTGCCATAATCGTAATTATTTTATCATCTTAGGTAAAGAATACTGCAGGTTTTTATTTACAATAAGTATTATTAAGTTTCTTCATAGTGTATTTCAATTGTGTTACAGATTAATTCTTTTTTTAGAAATGTTTGTTTTGATTTTCAGTTTATGCTGATTGTTTATGTTTACATCATGTATTGTTAGCCTGTATGAACTTTTGTTAAAACATTGTTCCCTTGCTCCTTTTTGGTAAAAAGATGTATGGACAAAATTATTAGGCACCCGCGCGTATAGTATAAATGTAATATTTTATTTAAGAAAGAGTAAAATTCAATATCATGTTGATCCTCCTTGGAAGTTTATTACAGCAGTTATCCTTTTCGGTAAATTAGCAACAAGTTTCTCGCAAGTAGAAGCTGATATTTTATTCCATTCCTCTGTTACCGCTCTTTCTAAGTTTTGTTTGGATGTACATTTTCAAGTACGTACCTTCTACTTTAAAATGGCCCGCAAATGTTCTTACATCCGCTCATTACTGTCGTAACTAACAGCGTGAAACACAATAAGCTCTATTAACTTCCAAACATGCGATATACCTCGGTAATTCCCCGAGGAATATTTAGATATACTCCCCGAATGATTAAATAACTGCATAGATGGCATCAGTTTTCTAATATAACGAAATATAAGGGGTGCCTAATAATTTTGTCCAAGGCTGTAATTCCTTTATTTATTTTATTTCTACATCCATCAAACCAGTGTTTAAAGTAGCATCAAATCTTAGCTTTAATTTGATAAATGTTCTCGGTTATTGTCGAGCGCAGTTTCTACATCTTGCCAGCTGAAGTATACAATTTCTTTCGTTTTTTCTCAATACATAAATTGCACCTCTTATCACATTCCAAGGAAATATAAAAATGAACAATTAAAGACATCTAAACATGTAATTAAATGTCATTTAATGGAATATACTTTTTATGAAATTAAAAACTTTTTGAGACTGCTTTCTTGTGAAAATGCATATACAAGCATTGTTCACATACTTGCTTACTATCGTGATAATGTATTCCTTTTTTTGTGACGTGTTTCCAACTTTTGTAAAATGGAATAAATATTATTATTATTATTATTGCTGTATTATTGGGCGAAGCGTCAGATTACGGAAATTCTTAACCTATCAAACATCGTACTGACACGGAGCCTACGGTTTTACACTTCCTTATCCGAGAAGAAGGCACACTTCGATTTTTATTCGTAATTAAAAACTACCCGTCGCGGTCGGGATATGAACCCGAGTCGTTCGGATCGAAAGGCAAGTATGCTAACCGTTTGACTACTGAGACGGTCATTTTCATTATCATTATCTAGCCCTTTTTTACTTAGGTTTGAAGTTTTAAATTAACAGTCTAAGATCGTCATTGTCAGTAAGTTTTGTTTACTATTGTTCCGGTAACTAAATTATACTAACACCAGAAACCATTTGAATGTAATTTCCAAATGCAAGACTTATCTTTGACTGCAAGTAGCTACTTGGGTTCTAAATTTTGAGTCAATAGTTTAACAACGTCAACGTCAGTATCTTTTGTTTATCGTTGTCATGGTAACCAAACAATACTAACACCAGAAGCCACTTGGATGCAATATCCAAGTGCAGGACTCGCGTTCCAAAAGTGTATGATTCAAGACAGAAAATAATGCTGTATATGTAGCTTATTGATTTCATTGCCTCATTCTTATTGAGTTCTAATAAAGCCAAAAGACGTAATACGATATAGTATATACCAGTATAAAGAGTAGACAGTGATATACCGTGAAACACTTGCCATGTGTGTATATTTAACCTAGTCTGCATTCCAGAGTAGAAATCTGGAGAAAATCTTGCAAGCTATTTAAGCGAGTTTCCATAATTTGAATTGAAAATTAGGCTATTAAAACTTCGTTGTGGAAGTTATGCAATATTTTTATTAGATAATGTTTTGTATCAAGTATAATAACACATTTTTTCTTTTTTAGCAAAGAAATTGCGCTGATGCCCTCGCAGCTTCTCTATAGTGTAAGTATTTGATTTTCATTTTATAGTTTCTTTTGTATACACTTCTAAGACATAATTTTTCTGAAGTGGTCAAGATAAGCATTGTTTTATACGGTGATACACATGAAAACGGAATTATTGATAGCCTTCACTTTTAGTTTGCCTTTTATATTGAGCAATTGCAAATGGTCTTGCTAAAATAATTAAGCTATATCTTTATTTTTTCTGTATTTATGTACACTTGCATATGTACAACTAAATTGGAATGTGATGTTTACATACATTTCAGGGCAGAAATAAATATTTCAATAGTAAATCTCCTAACGGCTTTCTCAGCTCAACAATTCCTTTAAATACAGTTCTATTCTTAGCAGTTCCTTTAAACGTAAATACACTTCCATTCTTTACATGATGTAACAGGAAATGACATCGAGATCTTGTGCATGGGTACATAAGAAACCGTTTACTTAATACTCTTACGTTCAACGTTAGCGTACTTTCCATTTCTTTAGATCCTATACACTGTTCAATAAAACGTCTTACGTAGCACCTCTCTTGGTAAATAAATCTTACAAGGAAGCATTAAGCTTTCACGTAAAGGTCCCTCGTATAAAATTCAACTGATCGAAATGCTTTTTCCTTTTAACGTTTATGGTAACGGAACACAGACTGTAAACACTGTTTGTAATTTGATGTCGAAGAAGCAAGAGTGAATAGTCGCTGACACTGCTGTTGTAAACGAAAATGCTCGGTATTCTTTCTATCGCTCGATCATAATCTTACTGTGCTTTACACTTTATTATGCAAGTTATAAATAATTCAAAATAAAGTCGCAAGTACATAACATATTGTTGCAAGAATGTATCAAGGATATCGAGATTGAGATGTTTCTAAATGGAATATCAAATTACAACATAATAACATTTTCTGTTCTTATTTTCAATACTCTACTTACAAATAATTACTTTTAGCTGTAAGAGTGTTTTCTTTAAAATTCCTCTTTAAAATCCTCCTTTCTCCGTTTCTAGAGCTTCTATTATAAAAACCCTTCAATTACTTTCTCTAACACCTTCGGTTCATTTTCTTCTAAATGCTGTTAGATTGCTTTTGACTTTTTAAATAAACACAATAGTTTGAATATTACTTTTAAGTTGAATTTCTAAACAATTTTCGACAAAACGTTTGCTGTTAAAAAAATGTTAATCACTATTTTCTTGTTTATCTTTGACATGACACTTTTTATGGTCGGTCTAACCATGATCATTTGCGATGTTATAGATGATATTATGAATTCTGATTACTAGATTCCATGTGAATGGTGCTGCACATGAATTTTGTGTTTTTTAAAAAAAATTTTCCTAAAAAGTAAATTATTAAAAACAACTTGTGACTTTGATTATTTCCCATAAAGTAATGTTAATGGAATTTTTCTTTTTAAACAAGCAATTAATAATATAAATTATCAAAATGCCAGAATAATATCTAGAAATAATTCGAATTCTGTAAATACTAAATGAAATTTTTATAATTATTGAATATTCAAATCAAAACAATAAAAATTATTAATATTTAATGCAAGTGTGCGCATTTCAGACCAATATCCCATTACAATTATATAAATACCTTGTTGCAGAATAATAGGGGTTTGATTTTTTTTTTGAGAGATCATTCTCATTCAACATCGCGCTATTCAATAATAATTTTGCCACGCACGTTTTGAGCTTAACACTCTACTGTTTTACACGTCATATTCGATACATGATTTGGAACTCTGTACTTGGGTCTAAGAAAAAGGTTAAAAATTATAAACCAATATCTATTTTATCCCACTTCGGTAAAATTTTTGAGTCTTTGATTACCGATTCGTCATTTTTCCAATGTAAACATTTCATTAACACATCGCAGCATGGTTCCTTTCGTGGCAGGTCTGTGGTCACTAACTTGGTTGAATTTGTTTCATTTCTGTCCTCGTCGATGGACAATACAGTACAGGTGCATGCTGTGTATACCGACTTTTCCAAGCCATTTGATAAAGTTCATCATAAGTCTTTGAATGTTAAGGTAGGGAATTTCGGTGTACACGGCCCATTATTGAGGTGGATTGAAACGTATATAAGTTTTAGAACTCAGTCTGTAACAATTTATAATTTTACATCATGTAGTTGGCAACTTCAGCTCTGACGATTTCTTATTCAGTATGTTAAGTGATAATTTACATGTTATCATCATGACAAGTAAATCGAAAATAGTCATTTCTATTTGACGCGCTGTTTTTTCTATTTCTGTGTTTTGCACTAGTTACATGCTTCCTACAGCACATCAAAGTTTTCTCGCACACTTTACAAACTATTTTAGCACCGTCGTACAACAAATCTGGAAACTCACAGATAAAGCAAAGGGACGTTGTTTAGCCTTGCGCACACTGGACATTTTTCATTAAACATTTTCTTAAATAACTTGTATTCCGCTCGCCTGATTTAATTCACAGGCACACGCCGCACTAGTGATGAATGTGTACGAATTTGAACTGCTTTGCCACCCGGCAGATGTTTACGCATTGCACCAGACAGGCGCGCGCCGAGTTCCGTTGGCTGCTCCAACTACTACGGCTATGCTGGGACGAACGATTATCTTACCTTACAAATTATACTCTCTAGTAGACTTTTAGTGTCTTAGCGTAAGCAGTGTATTTGCTGTGAAACTGATTTGTGACACCGTCTATGGACATTAGGGGGAAGATATATACAGGAATACCTTGTATGTTTTTGTATTTCTGGTATCTGTTTTTTTATACGAAGATAGTTAATTTAATTTTCTAGTATTCGTTTATATGTGCGAATGTGTAATTGGTTTATATCTTATACTAACTTTTATATTGCACTGGGACGCAATACTTGGCTTAGTAGCATAAATGTATTGTCTTTGACTTGGGTATGTAACGTATTGAATCATTTAGTAACAATATTTTTATACTTTGAGATAAATTGCTGCTGTAATTTTAGCTCATTTCCCAATCTATTAAACGTTTGAAGTTAAATGCTAGCACGTTAAATATTAAAAAAAGAGAAAATGGTGTGTTAAAAGCACAAAAATATAAATGCTTTCTTACTTCTTTCCTAGACAGCCCTCAGCATCAGTAGCAGTACTGAGTGTGGCATTTGTTTGGAGACAGTTTATTGCTACTATTCCTTTAATTGGAAGTGCTTTAAGTAAATTATACTTAGGATGAAATGGTTTACATAACGAAACTATTTTTTGTGTACAAAATGTATTACAAGACATGAAAATTGCAACACCAAGAAGGGGTTGAAACTTGGCAGAAATGAAAGAAATAACTATTCAAAGGTAACAATTGATTATAATTTTGTTGCGATGGATCAAATGGTCATGGCATATCTGACACTTCACGAAGTCTTTTCTGACATTAATGTCAGGTCTATTTCTTGCGAGTTTCGATCCAATTTTCACCGTTTTCTCTTGCCATACTTTTGTTTAACGTATTTTGAGGGTTTGAGTATGCCTAGAGTGTGACAACGTGGAAATTACTGCCAGTTGGGCAAATTCAACAGGAGTTAAATTTTGGCCTTGCGCGAAGATGGTTTTCCGTTTTGGATAATCGGAAATCTCCTTATTCGGAACCAATTCACCATCATAGGCTATCAGTCATGGACTAGGGAGGGCCAAGAAGATTTAATGCGGGGCCAGGACCGCCAATTTCGCTTAATGGCTCTAAGAGACCGATTCTCCAGTACCAGGTCAATTGCTGATATGGTTAGGTAATGAAGGTCGTTCTGTGACAGTTACAGCTCAACACCGACAGCAATTGTTCAGTGATGAATCTCGATTTTGTATAGGGGTGCATGATAGCCGCATGAGAGCCAGACGAAGACATGGAGAACGTCGCGATATTTCGATATTTCTGCTGAAAGGCATGTGCACCGAGGCCTGGGAGTTATGGTATTGGATGCTATAGCATATGGGAGTAGGTCTTAGTTGGTGTTCATCCGAGGTACCATGAACGCCCAGCGATACGTTGATAAGGTGATGGAACTCCATATCCTTCCATATCTTCATCAGCTTGAAGATCCACCTTTCCAGCAGGGTAATGCTCGCCCCCACGTAGCGAAAACTTCTCTAAACCGGTTCGAAGAGGTTCATGTCAATATCTTACCACCTAGACCTGCCGACTTCTTGCCAATCGAACACGTGTGGGACATTTATGGAAGAACACTGAGGAACCTAGCGAATCCTCCGCAGACACTGGAAGCTCTCCTGCATGAATTGCATGTTGTTTGGGACACCATACTCGAAGAGAACATCGACTACCTACGAAACTAATTAGGGGTGCCTAACTCATTATGAATAAAAATAAAATTAAATTGTGTTAATCTTTTGTTCTTTTTCTTTGAAATTATAATGGATTATTACCTTTGAATGGTTACACGTTTTTGCCAAGTTTGGTAAAAAATTCGCACCCCTTTTTGGTGTTACAATTGCCATGTCATGTAGTACATTTTGTTCTCTCATTAAGATATAAAGCACTCTGTAGGCATAGCACATACGGTAGTTAAGGCAACTACCGTACCCTCCGGGTCAGGGGTAGGCCAAGCAATTCGGCCTAAATTTACAACAGACCTACTAAGCAGTGACAGAAATTCCGTTAGAACAATAGTAGGACTGCTAGCAGGACATTGTATGCTCAAGAAATACATAAGCAACCTAGGCCTGACAAAGGAAACAGCATGTGGATTCTGCCAGACGGATGTAGAGACTGCCATCCATGTGCTGTGCGACTATACGGCACTGGCAGGAATACGGCTCTCAGAAATAGGATCGGAATATTCAAAAGCCGAAAGAGGGATCACTCACAACGCTGCTAGGTCTGGTGAATAAGGCAAAGCTAACGTAATTAATCTAATGATAGAGGAACCACAATAGATCTGAAAAGGTCGCCGTGGGATAGGTCACGAACCAGCTCGAGCACTAATCTAATCTAATAGTTACACTAGTTCCAAATTTGTCGACATGATCGCAATACGAGGGCCCAGTGAGACTTGCTTAGGGTACCGCATACATTATTCAATTCCCATAATTTAATTTTTTTTTCTCAGTACTTCTATAACACCTATAACATTTCCCTTTTAATGATACAGAGATTGCACCTATGCAATATCACCACATTTTGTGGTTGCAAAATTTCTAAGAAAAAATGAGTTAAGTAAAATTAAAAATTGATCAAAAGAACCTTATTTTATAGAGTAGGAAAGAAATAATTTAATAATTTATTAGTCTTCATCTTACATACTTTCATGCTTTCTAATACTTTTGCTGACACGTTAAAAATAGATATGGTTTGATACGTTATAAGTATGTATCAATAAATAAAAGTAGTTTCAATGTCACGGTTGCTTTTTTATTCAGTTATAATTCATTACCTCTTAAAGCTATTCCACTGCAAAACAAAAGCTACGCCTTGCAGTAATTCACAATTATTTTTAAGGATTGCATCGTGGGCTCGAGGACGATACATCATTGCCCACATTTCTTCATTACATCGTTTTTTCTTGACAAGAAACTTACGCGCGTAGTGTCAGATTTATTATAATTTTGATATATAGAAGCTTCTACGACAAACACCCCATAAATCTGTGATTTTTGTCAGCGGACAAATATTTATGTACGCTCTGCGAGTCTCCAATTGTCCGAGGGTTCGTTTCCGAAATAAATCATAGGTAACATTATAAATTAAATCAATGCGCATATTTGAAAGCAGTTTCCTGGCGAAACAGATGTTTTGTCTTTGTGTTAACGCGATGCGTAGGAAAAAACAGGTATTTTCGGAACAAATTTACATAACTGATGTGCGGTATATATCTTTTCGAAAGCATGGCTTGTCAAGTGAAATGGACGTCTTTTTTTCGCTACTTCGTCTGGCCAGAGCGCAATTTAGCACGACTATACAGTTTATCTTGTCCAAAATATCGTAACTGCACCTTTGGGAACCATAGACGCCAACTACATTACATTTATTACCAAATAAACATAGCACCGTAGTGTCTTTTCCCGGTTAAATATTAACATTTGTGTTGGCGATGAGTTACTAGCAAGCAGTTAATGTTTAACGTTTACTATTTAGCTTTTAATGCAATATCCAAACCAACTGTAATATTATGTCGAATATTAAACAAACATCTACGGAATATTAAATTTGGTTTAGAAGGTCGCAAGGCATGTACAAATATCTCTTAAAACAAACGAAGAACAAAAATGGATCGCCAAAAAATAACTCCATTTTATTTCCCTTAAGCTGGTGCATAGAAAATTCGACTTTTAAAGATTATGTATTACGTAAAGCCTCTCTCTTGGATGCACTATAACTTAATAGATCGTTCTGGGTATCGTTGGATCAAGTAAGTAAATTTTTGAAAATATTAATTTGGAAATCAAGATATCATCATCATATTTAGATATAGTGCTTAATTCTTTATCTAGTGGCTTGGTAGCCCAGCGGTAAGAGGGCGTGATCGTCACTGTAGCAGAGTTAATTGTGGTGCTTTTGAACTCTACCCGGATTGGTAACAGAACACAAATATTTAAAACATTCACCATCTTTAGGCAAGGCTTGTTTCATTAAACCTAACTTAATGTGTAGAGGTGGTAGAAGAATCTTTTTTCAATCTATTAAAGGTTTACGCAATATGTTCTTCTCGCCAGGTGTTAAAGTTTTTCTTACGGGCCATTGTTTTGTGGACCAATGGCAATCCCTTGCTCGGCTGTCCCACTCACATATAAAACATGGAAACTTTGTAAATTCCTTTTGTTGACCAAGGATCATGCAAATAATTTTCAAATCCCCACATAGCATCCAATCGTGAGCCGGATAGTTAATTTTTTGTAAAATCATGTCAAGATTTTCGTAAGATTCCATCATATGGATTGAATGAGCAACAGGCAGTGAAGCATAAGTATTTCCATTATGTAAAAGAACAGCTTTTAAACTAGTTTTTGATGAGTCTATAAAAAGCCTCCAATCTGCCTTCTTGTACTCATTGCTAAATTCGTTCATTAGACTACCAATATCATGGCAGTAAACCAAATCCTCTTTCTGCTTGAAAAACTGAGCAAACTGTTGATCTCTTGTTCTATATTGGTAAATAGATGTTCCAGATGCCAATAAATGTTTTTCTTTTAGCCTAGAATAGCTGAATTAAGGTTAGGGTAAACAATTACTTTCTTATTTTTGGCGACTCAGATCAACGCTGCAAAAATAACAATCATTTGAATGATTTTTTGCTCCTTCCATACCATGAGTACTGCAAATCTAAAAGCTTTCTTTTCTTTTTTAGACCATTTCCTAAGATCCTCGACACAAATATAACATACCTTGTGAGGAGCCCAACATTTCTGATCCGATTTTTCACCAATATGCAAAGTATACTTTTTACAAACAGTAATGTTCTGATGTTTTTAACTACAAACTCACTACATATATAACAAAAAGTGTTAGGACAGTTTTTACAACCGCGGCTAGTCATACTTAGAGCACAGATTAATAAATAAGTACTAAAACTTAGAGCACATAGGCGAAACACTGAAAAGTGAGGTTACATTGATTGGAAGAAAGCAAACAACTGGCCTATTTATCAGAACTGCCAACCTAATAACATTTGATTTTACTGCCAACGTATTACGTTATACGTTACATTTGAATGATAAAAAATTAACTTTTCGAGTTTATTGAAATGTGAAAAATTGGTGGGTGATACAACTTTTTTATTATTATTTTCGGACTCAGCACATCCAGAAACATAGGAATTAGGTAAAATTAATAAATAAGTTTTTTTATCGTTGGCCTGTGTAATGGTCAAACATAATTCGAAGTTTCATACTTGGATGCAGGGGGTGGCGGGTCTTGGAATTCAACGAGAAAACTATTTTGGCTCCTCTCGTAGATATACCGCAAACTAACCTGTATCTAATTGGTTTGTAATTAGGGTTTCAAAGTTTGTAACATGTTTGTAATGTTTGTAACCATAGTAACAGTGGTTGAAAATGTCATTCGCCAAGTTCATACCGCGTTCCTGTTTAGTTTTGGGCATTTGCCTGTATTATGGTCTGTATTTTTCAGTGAATTATAATGGATTTCTTCATTTCGTACTCGTTTAGTTCTGCTGCTTGAAGTTTTCGTTTAAAAATCGGTCCTTTCAAAGCTGCCTACGGACAAATTTAACAATTACAAGTATTAGAACTACAGCAATAGGTGCTGTAGTTCTAATACTGCTAGGTTTATGGTATTTGTGAATTATGAAAAAAATATGTTTATTTGTAGTACTATCGTCATAGACCCCAATTTAATGGGCCAGCAAGTTTTTTACCCTTCTACGGAAATTCGCAACGCAATATTTTTGCTTTAACGCGGATAATGTATTTTCTCTATTGAAAAACGCACTACATCGAAGGGCACCCATACATCCTAAGCACTGTGTCATATCTAGCCTTGAATCCTACTAATAAATGTATATGAAAATGAAAACTTCCGTTTTGTGCTCTAATATTTGTATTAAGTACAGAATCTGACAAAAATTGAAGAAAATTTAAAATAAGTAGACCGCGTATTCTGCTGGTAGTTTCCGGTATGTCCACGAGAGGCGCTAAAATACGGGACCACGTTCATTGCCAGAGTTGCTCTTCTATCAAGTTATTCTATACTTGGATATAACTCTCAGATGTAGTTGCAACCAGTTTAAAAAATAATTAAGGAAAAACGTGGCCCCAATACCGAGAAACTGTCTTAGGTATCATAAAATTGAGTTTTTATAGTAAATTGTTTTGGCTAAAGCATTATTATATTATCTAATTAAAAGAAATATATGAGGTGACTAACCACTTTACTACCGTCCACAAAACCTTTTACGTTTACAAATAGAAAACCACTTTATCTAACTTTATTTTGCAATTTCTGTAACTCACGGCGTAACTGCAAAACAATTAGTTTCTGCGCATTTAATACCGAGAAGCATCTACACCGGACTATTTTCTCTTAATGCAGTTGTATAACATAAACGTAGTTTACCGTTAACTCATTTCGTAGTAGAGCTAAATGGTGTAGTTGTTGCATTCTAAAACGATTGAGGTAACACAGATTCTAGTAAACTGGTATGGTATATTTAGAATGTCAGGCTGCGGATATTTATTACGAAACCGCAAATGAAAATCGTTCCGTGAGACACGGTAAGTGTTACAAATGAGTCAATGTCTGACGAAAATCTAAAGTTTATGCTGAATAAAGTTTGCTATATACCGGGGTGATTCATTAAGGATGGCGATAACTGTTTGTCGTAGAACTTAGAGAAAAAATTATAGTGGTAAATGTGTAAGAGATGTGTAAGATGTATAAAAACATCTCTAAAAATATTTTCGAGATTCTGAAGTTGCCGGAAGATTTGTTATTTAATTTCTATTGCTATGTTTTATAATAATAATTAATAATTTTCTATTATTAAAGAAATAAACGTCACTAGATAACGTTGTGTGCTAGTTTATCCTATTTAGGCCATTTTGAATAACCGCAAATTGATATATTCTGTCATTACAAAGATATTTCAATTTTTGTAAGTTTTCTTAAGTTTTAGCTCGCCCTGTGAACTATAGAATACTATAAGCGTTTTGACGTATGATTTACAACAGGTGTCAGAGAAACTTAAAATTTGTTGTCGACCTGTTGTCAGAGTGAATTACTTCTATTTGTTCCTATTTGATATTTTTGTAAGAGCCAACTAAAACTAACAATGTAAGTGTTTAGAAATAAATTATTATGGTTTTCAAACACATAACGTCATCCAATTTCAATCTAAAGTAACAAAGCAAGCACTATTAGTTATGTACCTTCTCAACCTACTTGATATTTTCTTCACAAAGACCCCAACTTTTAAAATAATTTTTGTAAAAGTAAAACTGATTTTAAATTACTTTCATCGATTGTACACATTTTTTTCATCTTAGCTAATACAAAAATGGTCTTCAATTTTTGAAGTAATGGCTTCTAGATGCATACCCCATTTTAATGTTAATATGCAAATAAAGTGACGCCTGTGTATTAAAAAATATTATATTAGCTTCGCCAATATTTCGTCAAAATAAATTTACTGTTATTAAAATAATAAATTAGTTTTTCAAGAGCATTCCCACAGTTCACAAAAAGTTCGCGTCTATCATAGTCACAATCACATTTGTGTCATCGGCGCATAAAGTCACAAAACTTGGTATATTATATGGTAGATCGTTTATAAGAAAGACAAACAATAGTGACCCCAATATGGAGCCCTGCGGTATACCGGATGCAGCATTGACAAGACCAGAAACGTAGCGAGCTGCATAGCCTCCACCACCAACGCCCGTCACGTGCGTGTAATACCACCTCTGTCTCAGATATGACTCGACAATGTCCAGTGCTGGTCCGCTTACATCATATCGCGATACTTTGTTTAACAAAGTATATGATTCACCAGATCAAAAGCCTTGGATAGATCACATTTAATACATGCAATTAACTTTTGAAAAGTTTTATTTGATTGTTCTGTGGTTGTCCATAACGATTTTAATGTGTTATTTTATTTTGAAAAAATTTATTGTTATAAGATCTACGGTATTTAGTGTAATTTGCCTCATCAATATTTATAATACTTACAATTAGTGGAGACTGTCCTTGTATTCTTCATAAAATATCTCCTTTGCCTGATGATGTGCCTTTGTGCATGAAACCGGTAGTCTAACTTTTAAATAAAGAGGTTATGAGAATTCAGTTCTCCTTTTCAACTTTATTCGGACACCGAGTCATCGACCTTAATTTGTTATCTAATTTGTTTACTATTTTCCTACAAGGTGTAGGCATGTACCAGTTTTTTTTATAAACAACACAAAATCGTGATCAAATTTAGTATTTTTAATGGTCTTTAGAATCACTGTGGTCCTCACGATGTTTTGTTAGCAGTAAAGCTAATCCTGCATGTGCAGCGAGCTAATATTCCTTCGTTTGCAACATGCCTCTGTTAACTTGTTGAAATATCCTGATTTCAGTTCAAATTTATCATGCCACATTTAAGATTACTTCAATAAACTAAGAATCTAATACTAACTTTATCTCATTTACTTTATTTATACGTAAAATCAGCCTAGTTTTTGGATGTATCTCGTATAAGCACCACATAATTATCGTCCACATTCTCGAACAGAGCAATAAAATCCTTGAACATATGTTCCTCTCAAGAGTAGTTTACCTCGTATTGAGCAGACTCTCGTACATACTTGCATGTGTACATACACGCTGTAATTTAGGTTAAACGTTATGTAGTTGGTTATACGTAGTTAGCGAAGTAATGAGAAGTGTATTATTGGGTAACTCCTTGCCCTCCGTTTAAGTTTGGCAGTACCGGAACTGTAAAAATTATAACAGTGATAAATTAAGTTTTGGTATTTATAGATCCATCTCGGTATGAGTATAATACAGAAACATCCATGTCGATATGGTTAATCCATTAATGCCTGTAGGAAAACTACAAATTAAATTATTTCAAAAAAGTACTGAGGCAATAATGGGTTAAGAAATCAAGCTAAATCAAGCTAAAATAGAAACCTTAAAGCATTTTTATGATAAAAGTATTCATTTCTGGAATCAGTTTTACATACTTCCTTGGGGAAACTTCTACAACATAAATAGCATTTTCTGTATGCGGAAACAAGTTTTTCGCATATTGATCTTTTCGTTTTAGAGAATCTCGTTAGGGCAAATTGAAATCAACTAGACTTCTTCCAGTTGCTGCTTTATAGATTTATAAGTTTCCTTTTTAGTTTTACACAAAGATAAATTTGCAACTTTCTTATAGCGCTATCACAAAAATAGACAATTTCAAATGTAAAATAATTGTACTTTGCTTTTAATAGTAAAGCGTGTTAAAAGCTTCTATTGCTACACATGAAATATCATAAGAACAAATAACCAAGAATCGAAAGAATTTGTCACCACGATAGGCGTAAGATAATGGACGAAATCGCTAAGAAATGTAGAAGAAACTCCAAAAAAGTCAGTGTGGGAGTGTGGGAGAGAAATTTGCAGCAACTGCTGGTAATAGAAATGATACATGTTGATGATCTTGTAATAATAGCGAAATCAGAAAGGGCCCTGCAAAATAATATAAACGCTTGGAATGTTGGTTTCAAAAATTAACGACTGAACATCAATATTAAGAAAACTGAGATCCTGATTATATCGAGAAGTGAAAAAACAGTTGATGTTAGTATAAACAATGAAAAATTATAGCAAACTGAGCACTAGGATCGATCTTAAACGCGAAAAGAGAGCTGGTATCAGAAATCGACAGTAGAATATCAAGTGCTACTAAAATGTGCTTCGCTTTAAATAGAACTTTCATTCAGAAAAACGAATTCAGTAGAAATACAAAGTTAAGAATATTCAACAGTGTATATGCGCTGGCACCTAACCTATGGGTGCTAAACGTGGGCTCTAAACAATAGAGATGAAAGTAAAATTCAGGCTTGTGAAGTGCGTTTTTTCAGAGCTGTAGTGGAAAAAACAAGAAGAGACCGAATTGAAAACAATACGGTGCGGGAATGGTGCGCTGCAGAACCCGCATTAAACAAAACCGAAAAAAGACAATTATATTGATTCCGGCACATAGTGCGGATGAAAGAGTGCAGAAAAGTGCAGCAGATGCGGAAAGCGAGTAGCGAACGTAAACGAAGAAGAAGTAGACTAGGTAGGTCATGGATTAGTGAAATAAGTAAAACAGAAGAAAAATAAAAGCTGGAAACAAGCAGAACAAATGGCAAAAAGTTGAAAAATGTGGGGAAGCTTCACCTCCAATACCCCTACACCGTAAGGTAGACGAGGAGGATTAAGTGAGTAAAAAAGGGTAATTACACTTTTCATAAAGCCACTGTACTTGAGGAGCCTCCTTACTGATGAAACTTAATTTTATTTAATAAATTACCACAACAGGTCAAAAATACTGTAGTGGTGTATATTTACATCGTCAAATGTAGCTGTCATTCGAGCAGATATAGTGTATTCAGTATGACCACTCGGTCGATGTGAAATTCCCTCTGGTGGATGTTAGTTCTTTTTTGTAAGCCTCTAGTCCTCCCCGAGGCTACGATATACGGAGTCGGGATATAAAGTAATCCAGATAACGACAAGTATGGGGTAATGGCGACTAAACTTCTCTTCTGAAAATCTATGAAAAACGTTCCTACAACAAATGACAGGGTAAATTCATAGGTTTTTTAGAGGTTTTCAGAGGTATAGCAGGGCTTAGTAAATTAAATATCTATCATGAAGTTAAGTAGATTGTCAGTAACTTTTGTCATTATTGAGTTGTCAGTGGTATTTTAGGTCATAGAATAATATATTTTGAGTTATCCAGTTGAGTCACTAAAGTCAGTTCATCGAATAGTCATATTATATTAGGGAAGTATTATCAACATTTTCTGTGGACAGAACAACTGCCATAGCGATTAAAATAATGGGGTGAAGGGACGCCAATTAATTTGGTTACTTTTGGTCAAGGTTTCATCGACGTAACTCGCATTTTGACTGTGTTCCAAGTTTCCGAAACTCCAGTTCATATAATTACTTAACTAATTTACAAAAATTCAATTTTTTTAAATTTCCTTGTTTTAAAACATTTTAATACATATAACCATGGGGGAGCCTCTCATTAGTTAATATCCAACTTTAGACGATTGCACAATTTTTAGAATGTAAATTTTCTTCTTTACTATTAGAGGTTCACGATATTTTTACCATGTAAGGATGTCATATATTTGATGTTACAATCAGTTTTAATAGTAATTGTAATATGTGTTTGTATTAATATTTTTATTTTTTGTTTGGATCTGTTTCAACCCATTATTTTGGTTGTATAAAATAAAAAGAGTTTCAGATTTGCTGAAATATGCTTCTTTCCAGAATCTGTCTCAATAAATAAATAACCATGGTTAGATGAACTATTTGAACTTATTTTAACAAAGGCGTTCGTTCGTCTTTAGTTTTACTACTGCTTTAAATTCATTATAACTAGTACCAATCGATATTATCGATATAAAATTGCAACTACAGATACATAACGTGTATTTATCGCGTTAAACTCGCTAGGCATCAGAATTTTACCTTCACTTTTATGTCTATTTATACAGATGTGACGTCATTCAGCTGGTTTGTTTTATGTTCTCAGATTACGATATAATAAAGAGCTTGTAAATATCTGCAAATACCTATCTTATAAGAATCAGTGACACCTAACTAACATTACTATCGGTTACATCGGTATCTATTAATATTTAGGTATAGACATTTGTGCGAAGCGTAACTTGTTTGGCAGGTACTGCTTCATTAAGACGAAAATGATTCTCGATGTTGGACCGTAGGTGGAATATCTAGAAGGCCACTGCATAGACGATAATGGGAGTTACTGTATCGCTAGTATCCAACCTGCAGTAAGATCATTTACCGGATAATGTTACTATTTTATGCTGAATTCAGGCCTACTAGACGCATTAGGTGATTAACCTGTAGAGTGCATATCTGTCACAAATGGAATCAGATAAGTTTGCCCTCTCTGTGTTTCAAAACAACCTCTTGATGGCTTAATCTGCGTGTAGGCATGCTTAATGAACATACTATTTGTCAGTTGCTTTTAATCGCAGTTAAAATAGATCTACGTATCATCTGCAGTTTGGTATTGTTTCCGATTGGCTGTGAAAGAAAATACTCACACCTTGAAGTTGTAAATTTTGAATAAAGCCTGTTTTACACGCCGCGATTTATTGGCTAGTTAATTGAACAAGTTCTTGAACAAGAAATCGATAGAACAACGCTTTACATTCTACAATAAATCGGATTATTCGTTTAGTTTCGTTAATAGTTGGACGGGGGAATTATTAAATGACATTTTCGTCCGCTTACAAAAATAGATCGGCAATCTGCCATTATCCAATGTTTTGGTATAGGCATAGATCACGGATATAGGTTAGGTTACTTCGATTTCACTTAGTTAAATCAAATTATCCATTACATCATAATCCTGGCAAATTTTCGAAAGATAACTTCACTTTACTTTAAAAACACTAAACAAAATTCGTAGGTACCTTTCTGCTATTCACTGTCCTCGTATTGGAGACCTATTTTCTGCAACAAGCTGTTCACGATCTAATTCGAGTATGCTGAATCCAATGGTGCTAACCGTTTTTAAAAGTTACCACGCGTTTTCGAGCAATTTCAACTTAAAAATTTTTGGTCCAAAAACTCCAAAATAGCTTAATCATTCTTTGATCATTTATTGAATTTAAATCGATGGAAATCGATCGAAAAGAAATCGTGTGGACGAATACACATCGAATAGAAACTATTTGAAGAAAAAATGATTCGATTCAGTCTATTTTTCATTAAAAAAAAACATTTTTCTTGATTTTTTTCATTTTTCATTCTCTGATTTTTCTGTATCGTCATCTTCCTCTTGTAAATTCCAACAAATATCACCCAAAAGAGTATGTAGCTTTTTGCTGCTGTACCAATGTTCGAGCCTCGCCGATGAAAACGCTCGCCATGCTCATCGGATTCGTTTGGAATTTTTAATGACAATCGAACATTTAAACGGTGAAAATTTCAAATAGTTCTAATAACAATTAATTACAATAAAAATAAGACTAAATGAATTTTTTGCAAGTAAACTTCAAACAATATTTATTTCCTGTCTTTTATGCAATAATTTTTTTGTCAATTAATTGGCCTAAAAACACCGAGGTCATCAAAGCACTATGTATGACGAAGCCCAATAATGTTTAATCTAATTGTAGCAGTCACTGGATATCTTTAATCCTCTTAAGCGTATTATATCGTATGCTTCCTAACTTTATGCATATCCGACCGACCTGAATACCTATATCGTATCTATTAAAAATACCTTACGGAGGTTAGAATCGTATTTAGAACAATAAGTAGGTTAAGAACAAATTTTCGTTATGGAAAGTCGTTCAATTACGCTAGAATGTACTGTGACACAGTCCCTCGTAAATAAGATTTCGCGCAACATAAGTTGTGTCAATTTCATCCAAGATCCATCCGCGTCGTACAGAGGAAGGATTATTTTTATGGTTTCTTCCTTCCCGAACCCACTGCTACTCCCTTCTCTTGTTAAATGTGATGAGATGCTCGTGACGATAAAGCTCGTATTTTCCAGAGTATATCTATTTCCTTTTCTTACTTTGTCATTTGATTATCTGACGACCTTCTTTCACGAAGGTATTATTATATGAATGAAAAACTTTTAATATGAACTCTGTGTGTATAAGTAAAGGTAATATAGTATGAATGCCAATGGAAAATATATTTTCCTTAGTGTTAGTGTCATATATAGCAGGTAACTCGTTTTCTTCACTGGAGACATTTTACGCCTTGAATATGATAGCTGATAAATAGGTGTCGTTAGCTTTTTTTAATTTACAAATGCAAGTACTGGTTTAAAGTTGGCATGTGCAAATAAAGTTGGGAAGATAAATTAATGTTACATGTTGCAAATGACTTTTTATAACATTGTAGTTTTAATATTTCGTTAATTTATTAATTATATGACTGATATCAGTGTTAGAGTAACAAATTTGTCAAACTGCTAAATTTATATCACTACAGACTTTTCACATTTGTAACAATCAGGTTGAAAGTTTTTTTTCTGGTGGTATATACCTTGAGGATTAGGTTGTGCTGCCATCTACATATGTACGAGGTAGGCGAAATAAATTCTCGGCCTGATATAGAAAAAATAAACTTGGTAAAGTATAACAATTTTTATATTTCAATATAATCTCCCCTAACTTCAATACATTTATTACAACGGTCAACTAATAATTTTATACCCTTATAAAAATAATCAAAAGTTTCTCCCTCAAAATGTTGTAACAGCTACTTGCAACACACTATCGACCTTAAAACAACGTCCCCTAGGTTCTCTTTAAATGAGAAAATAAATGATAATCACTTGGAGCCATGTCCGGACTATACGGTGTATATTCCAATTCTCGAAAGCCGCATTCGCGGATGGCAGCTTGTAAAATGGCGGCAGTATCGAACACCTTTCATTAATTTTCCTCGACGTTTTGCACGAATATTGTCCCTCAATTTACGTAACAAAGTCGCATAATATGTGCTGTTGACCTTCACAATCCCACAAGAGCATATTACAGAACAATTTATTCATCTCCTGTGACAATGGATTCCAAATTCGGGTCGTCTCCACACATGTTTAAAAACCCTGCATCTTGCACTAATCTTATTCATACCCAAATGGTTATGGAGAATTTGGCGAATATTTGTTTCAGAAATGTTAGACATCACTGCTAATTCCTTCACATTCAAACGGCGATCTGCGAATATCATTTCTTCAATACTTGAAATGTTGTGAGGCGTCATCAGTTCAATTGGCCGACAGGGGCGCTCTCTACCTTCAAGGGATTCTTGCCCACACGGAAACATTTTGCCCACTTTTTTACAGTAGCGTTGTTTAATGTGATTAGGCGCATGTCCTTCTTTTCTTAAAAAATTAATGACCGCGGCGTACTCAATTTTCGTTACCTGAGACATTTTTATGCATTAATCATGTTGTCTGGCTAGCTACTGAAATATATTATATATATATATATAGTGTAGGCCTTGTACATGCACAACTATGACGCAACGGAGTTTGAAGACGCTCGAACCTGCTTAAGCTTGCCCGGCCGAAAATTTATAGCGCCTATCCCGTATATAAATTAAAGATTGTTTGGATGTAGATGAACTTGGAGATTATGTCGGTTAAAAATCAATCGTAAGATATCCTTCAGCCATTTTTACGACACCTTCCTTACTAGATAACTCTGAAAAAGTTGTATAGTAATAGAATGAGTGTAAGTTTTATATGAATAAGAGTTATATGAGAGGAACCGTTATCAATAGAATTAACAAGTACTATGAAAAATGTATGGATTTGTGTATCGTATTCCTACTTTATATGCAATTGTTCGGGGAGTTTCTGGCATTTCGCCCTACAAACCAAATAATGTTAATTTATGAATGGCTTGTTCAAATCCGTATTGAATTCCCGCAGGTCATTTCCCACTCAATCTTCACAGCTTCAGTTTTGATTAGACCAAACAATCCATATAGACTGATTTTACCATTAATAATACATTTTCGAAGTGTGTAGTTATCAGCGGTTTTTCTTGGAATTTACATGAAATTGTGTTTAGGTGTGCTATTATTGTCCTAGAAGTTTATATATTTATCTATTATTTTATGGTAGAGGCACATTTATTTCATTTCCTTAAATTTCTTGTATTTTCAATATCGCTTTTTGTCGCTTCTTTTTCCGATTTTAGCTTAGATTTTAGAAAGCTTTAATTGCAAATACTACGAAGTAACATTCTACTCAAAGAAGAGATAAATTTACTAGCAATTTACTATAAAAAAAAAAATGCAAGAGAGAAGCCATCTTAACTCGTGCACTAGGCTTGACGAAAAGAAACATGTGCGATAAGGTAAAAATGGAATTCGTGAAAAGCAATAAGATAAAACTTACAAAATCTATGCTGCAATCAAATTTTATCACAAATTAAAATATGTTAAGAAATGATCGCTCAAAAGTACTCACCCATTTGAGGCAATTAAGCACATTTACTTAGGTACGCCTTACGTCTGATCCTTATCAGAGCTCGTGAGAAAAGGGCGAAGGAAAATTTCATTCCGCCGAGGATACGCATCAAAATCGTACGCAACAACAAAAAAAAACTTAAAAGAAAAATTCAATGTAACAAATCGAAATAAATATTCGTGCGCATACAGCACCGTTCAAAATAAACAGACCGCGTAACAATAAAGTTGTTACAAACTGTCGCTGTTCGTTAAGTAAATGAATAACTTCAGCTTGAGTATGTAATCGATCTTTGAAGCAAATCATCATAAGAACCTTCATTCTTTTTTTTCAGCTAAATGTATTTTGATTTTAATTAGACATGCAAATTAATTAATAAACACTTAAAACAGTTTTGACATATGGCTACTATATGATTCTTTAAATTCTTGAGTTTATTTGCCGCCTTAGGCAAGTTATTGTTTATGTTCATTTATTTAATCGCCTATCTAGATCTGTAAAAATATACAGGGCATTGCAGTTTAAATAACAAATCGGTGACAGTAACTTATAAAAGGTATCAAGGTATAAAATAGAAGGTATCAAGGTATAAATAAAAAGAAAACATAAATCAAAAATATAAATCGACATGTTCGAGCATTTTTGTCAAAACAAGATTGCTAGAATTTTATCAAATTTATCCCTTTCATCATGAACGCAGGTCCTCCTATATATTTTGATGTCTTTGGAAAGGGAATCGAAAGGCAAATCCAACGATACCACATATGTTTTACTTTAACTTAAGAAATATAACGATATGCAGCAATAAAGGTTTTGGTAATCTATTTTTGATGTTACGCAAAGTTGGCTTGAAAAGAGCGCCAAATTGTTTCTTGTGACGCTAGACTGCTCTAAAGAGCTCATTACTAAGCAAAGTAATCATAACAATTGCCAAACTGTCAAATCTCAATTCCAAGAGCGTGTTGTTTATTGTTATTATATTCTGCATCTGTCATATGTTCTTCTTTGTCCTCGTTATTATTTTACGTCATTTTAACTTGTTAATTGTTGTTATTTCCATATTTTGTCGAACTTTATTGCAATTAATCGATTATGATAGGGTTGTTTAAAAGTATTAGTTTTTGATAGATGTCTGTTTCTTAGATTTTTTGTGTTGTTACTTCTACAATGGCTTCGGCACGAAGCATGCAACATTGCTGGGTCAATTTTAATATTATTTCAATTTGGCAACAATCATCACCTTATTTGCCAATTGGTCCTATAAATTTTGCGCTATCTACCCTTACTTAGCCCAAAGTTCAAATATTTCCGGCTGTACAAGGGTGGTGTTCATTACGTTTCACTTCGTGGTAATTATTGCCAAATTCGCCGAATATTAAAATTAGGTACTTGATGTTTACCTTACGTCGTCCATGCGGAGGCCATTGTAAAATCAATAACACTTAAGCACATTGCCTATCAAAAACTAACAAATTTAAACAAACCTACCGCAATTAATTAATTACAATAAGGTTCGGTAAAGTAAAGGAGAAACAGAAATTAACAAAACAAGTTAAAATGACATAAAATAATGACGAGCACAAAGAACGAAAGTATGACAAATGCAGCATATAATAACAATAAATAACAAGAATAATTTAGGCTTTTGGAATTTGACAGTTTGGCAATTATTATGATTACTTTGGTTAGCAACGAACTCTTTACTTGCTCACAGGAGACAATTTGGCGCTCTTTCCTAACCAACTTTGCGTAACAACAAAAACAGATTACCAAAACCTTTATTGCTGCATGTCATCATATTTCTTAAGTTAAAGTAATTTTAGGACCGCACTATATAAACTCACTTGAATACTGAATTGAGTTTCATATTTGAAGAATTGTACGTTATTCGCTGTAGAAAGGTTTCCTGGTTGAAATCGCGTCACGTGAGCGTCAGTATGCCAACGTTTCGCTCTCGACCGCGCGGAGCTTCTTCTGGGCCGCATCTTGTTAAACTCTACTGACAATCAAGTGACTTCAGTTGATTGTCAGCAAAAAAGCGACCGCGAAAGTTTATATCAATTGTACGTCAGTTTGAAAAGGTTAAGTTGAGATTCACTTTAAAGAGTTGCATAGCGTTTCAATTGGATAGCGTCCAATTTGACATTGAAAATACTACATTTCGCGGTAGAACATTGGATTTGTTTGTGTATATTTTGTGTGAATTGATCAAAATATCTATGTAGAAGGATAAGGTGCTTTTACAATGATTCTTTGGAAGTTAGAGGATTTATTCTCACATGGCTATCGAGTTCCTCCTGCAAGAGCTCTATGGGATTAGCATCTGCGCTTTGAGGAGGCCATTTCATTATTTTGACATTGCTTTCGCGTTCCACAGATTCTAAACATTCGCAGCACAGTTTAGAGGTGTGTTTTGAATCATTATCATGTTGAAATATAAAATAGTCACCGATTATTCTCATTCCAAATGGTATAGCATTTGTTTCCAATGTTTCCCGGTAGTGCTCTTTTCTACAAATTCCATCTATTTTAAGCAAATCTCCTACGCTACCCCAAACCATTACCGATCCGTCCCCATGCTTGACTGCTGCTCGTTCTCCTTTCGACCTTCGAACGAACGTCCTTCTCTTGGAACCGAAGAGTTCAAATTTGGACTCATCGGTCTAGAAAACTCTGCAGCCCACTGCAGCCGTTTTATTTTATTTTGCTTGCGTAAGAGTGATTTACGCAACGCTATTCGGCCAAATAAACCACCCTCTCTTAACCTCCTTTTCACGGTGGTTCAACTAACTCGTTTTTCACACTCAATATTTCAGCCGTTATTCCAGATGCAGTTTTTCGTCTATTCCGTTTACCCGTCATAATTATTAGACGATCTCCCGCTGGTGTCGTCACTTTCCGCAGTCCTGTTCGTTTCCTATTTAGTAATGGTGCCAGCTTCTTGCTACTTTTTAACGTTGCAGTCAACAGTTTAGCGACTCAATTTTCTTGCGATATCTTTGTTACTTCGGCTAAGATTATGTAAAGCAACAATCAGCAAAAATCCAAGGAAAAATGTAGGTAGACAAATAATTATGGCCGATAGTGTATTTGAAAAAGGTGTAAGTATATTAGAACGTAGCGTTTTCAAGTGCAGGGTGATTAAGTTGAAAAATAATGTTTAATATATTATATATATTCGATTTTCAGATATAATATAATGAATTAAATAAATCCTTTTAATTATAGAAAATGGATATCCTGTTGATATAATAGCATAGAGCCTTCTTGAAATACTGATTACATAACTGTAACATTCCTTCATAGCCTTAATACAAATGCTTGATTGGTATTAATCGGAGTTTTGCGGCAGTCTCTAATGTTAACACATTCAAATTTATGTCTGTACCACACCTATTTCCTTTGAAATTTAATATTGGTATAAAAATTTGATATTTCTAATACATAAGAAAATGCTAATTCGTGGATTCTCAACACGTGTGCTGCTAGTGTTTACCATATTATCTCACAGCCCGTGCTGTCATTATTCATAAGAAAAAGTTCAAAAAGCTATAAAAAGGCCTTCAAACTAAGAAGTGACTTTTAAAATCAGGTATGTAGAATACATACCTGATTTTAAGGATAGAAATAGACAAATATTATGCATTACTTTGTTGTGCTCATAAATTTTAGCGATTATAAAATCTTGTTTTTTATTTTGATTCCGAAGTATTTTTTCTTCTAGAATCAGTGCATAGAAGCTTGTGTTGTAAGCACAGTCAGCGTGGATTACAGAAGTCACAACGCGAACTTTAATATCTCAATCTCACTGAAAGTATCATATACAAAGGTTGGTCTGTAATTTTAATTTTCCTGCTATTATTTATGATGAATAGAAGTGAACAAATAAATAAATATGACTTTTTTATCGGATTACTACGGATTATAAAATACAAAAAGAAACAGGAGAATTTTTCAAATGATTTCATCATTAAAAAAGCTGGATACATTCCAACAATAATCGTTTTAATTTCACGACCGAGTAACTACTCTTCATCTTTTCCCGCTTATTATTTCCACTCTATTACCGCGAGATTTTAAATAAGCATGAAGTTTCCAACTGCGTTTATCCATTCCTGCAATCAAAATACTCCGTCACACTCGGAACATGCATATAAACAAAAGGTTAAATCACTTTCTAAAACCTTGTAGTCGTTTTTTATTTATATAGGCGTGCAGGTACTACGCGTCTATAGATTTTACTCATTCTTGAGAATATGCAATTAAAACATTCTCGGTTTACCGTTAGAAACATATGCAAAATTATAACTGGATAATACAGCTATGAAAATTGCAATCTCATTTTTCTACACTTACTTTTATTATTAAATGAATGAACTTGGAGGTTTAACGCATATTATGATATGGTAATGAGAATTATTGGAAAAGGTATAAATACAACTGTTAAATAAAATATAGAATCTGAGCGTATCTAAGTTAATTCGGAAATGTGATGAGCAAATATTTTTTTAAATTATTGTGTTGTTGCTAGTGGGAAAAAACTGTAACGTTGGTAATTTGACCGAAGTCCTGGCATCGATAATAACTAATTGTAAGTTAACAATAACGTACCAATAGCTTTGGATAGCTTATGCAGTAGGAGTATCGTTTTTCTATGCTTAAGGCACTCCTTTCACAATATTTTTCAAAACGACGGATTTAGTGGATTTGTAATTTTTGTTAATAGAATGAATGGTGACATGTGCGTACACACAGGGAAATGGTTTCGTGTATCAAGAAATTAGATTTTCTTGAAAAAATCAGTCTCTATTCAAGAAAATATTTTTATTTCAAGCCTATAAAAATGTATAATATAAGAAAATAATTTTCTTGAAATTTTATTTTAAATAAATGAACAACAGAAAAATGTTTCTTCCAAGTAAATCATTTAGTTTTAAGTTATGAAAATATTCATATCAGATTAACCGCTATCTTTTGATGTTTATAAAAGTATGGCAACTGTATTCTGGTTTCTGTAGCTATTTCCTAGGACGGCATGACTATATCTCTTGGCACTAGGTGGTGCCAGAAAATGTTTCTGTGCTGTTTTTGGAGATCAGTGGCATAAACTGAGAGATGAACAGCAATGTGGGCAGGAGCAAAATGCGTTAGTGCTTTTCTTCTTACATTGTTTTTGCTAGTAGTGATTCCAACAATACCATGAGCTATTTATCAGCATTGTCTTGGTTATTGTTTCTAGGCACTTTTTTCATGTGTACTTCTACATTAAAGTTCACTTTTGTTTGAACATTATTCTTTAGATAACCTACATACCGCCTTTTTAAAATCACAAGCATTGAGAATAATGTATTGCATTATGTACGGATATATTGGACCGTATTAAAAACAAGGTAGGTGCAATTAATAATGTGGATATAAATAATATACATTTCAAGAATTCTAAGTAAATAAATGCTTTATTTTAAGAAAATGAAATTATTGATTTATGAAGAATATCTAAACGCTCTCTTGAATTAAGAAAACTATTTACTGTCTTTAAGAAAATATTGTTTTGTATTATAACGGCCATTTACTTATGCTAAGAATCTCTTTCTTCAAACTTTCTGCAAGATTTTCTTGAATATCTTAAACAAAGACACAATTATTTAATTACAAGTATACACTTCTCTTAAGCGGAGAAAAAAAATTCTAAGAAAATATTTTTTTTGATTTAAAATAGTAATTGTATTGTCGATAATTGAAACGGTAATTGTCTTGAATTGAAGCGGATAGTGTTGATACAAGTAAACGTTTCTCTGCATGTACATAGCTATAATCCCTTCATTTTGTGATTTACTGGAAAAACAAATTTCACGAGCTTAGTACTTAAAATGTGGATAAAAGGAGATATAGGTTAGGAAATTATGAAATTGTAGAATTGTAAGCTAGTAATATTGAACCTTATAATCAGCTGAATTATATACTGCGCAGAAAAATTATGGAGTAAATTCATTAAATTTGGAGCAATTTGTTTTTAGACGAAATACCCGGATAGGTAAATTTTATTTTTTTTAATTAAACATTTTTGTATCAACTATACTCTTGGTTTCCGGGTTGAAACCGCGTCGTTGTCGTAGCTTTGGTCGACACACTCTTATGGGACATATTCAGGGCTGTAACTGCACACTGACTGGGGATTTATTCGTTCTAGAGGGGTTTCATATAGGGCTTGTTTTGGGTCAATGGGGTGGAAATGTTACGCGTCGATGAAGCGAAAATATTATGCGTCGATGATGCGGAAATGTTATGCATCAAAGAAGCGGAAATGTTATGCATCGATGACGCGTAGCGGTTGCTAGGAGGTTTAATCAGCTGGGATTTCCATGTGTGATATAAGGGGTAACCATCTTCGCGATTTAAATTGTTGGAATGTTTGAAAATCCACAGCAACTCCCTTCATCTAACCCTAATTTCCCTACGCAAGCGTACCTACCCTACATTCATGGTGTCACCGATGGCATCGGCAAAATTCTCTTCAGGAACAACATAAAAACCATCTACAAACCCAATTTCAAGCTCTCAGACTACTTTCCTATCAAAGGCCGCAGTCATCTGGAAGCCCCTGGTGTCTACCAGATTCCATGTTCGTGCGGTAGTGTGTACATCGGTGAAACAAAGCAATCAGTCAGCACTCGTGATACTGAGCACGAGTGTTGTATGCGGTTGTTGCGTGTAGTCGGGTCCGCATTGGCTGAGCATAGACTAGAAACTGGCCACCAAATCCAATTTAACTCTACCCGCATCTTATCTCACAATTCTCACTATTATGGTAGAAAAATCCGCGAATCTATATAGATTTCCAAACATCCCAACAATTTAAATCGTGAAGATGGTTACCCCTTACATTACACGTAGAAATCCCAGCTGATTAAACCTCCTAGCAACCGCCACGCCTTATCTATGCATTCCGCTCCTTTAATGCATAACGTTTCCGCTCCACTGACCCAAAACAAACCCCACATAAACCCTGGTACGAATAAATCCCCAGTGAGTGTGCAGTTACAGCCCTAAAGATGTCCCATAAGAGTCTGGACGAAACGTCGGCCAAAGCTACGACAACGACGCGGTTCCAACCCGGAAACCAAGAGTATAGTATTACTGACGACCGCGGAAGCCTACAGACCAAATCTTTGCAACAATTTTGAGTTTCCCCCACTTCTGGTTTTCAAGTAATCACGTCATCGACATTTTTTTTATGAAAATTCCCGTTTCTTTTTTAAATCTTGATAGATCATTTCATTGTCTAAATGGTTAATACCTCACACAACATAATTTTCGAGTAAAAGTCATTTATTAAGAGCGGAAAACATAAATCTTATTAATAACAAAATGCAAAAATAAATGCTGTTATTTAAGAAATGAAATGATTGTCTCCTTTAAATCAAAATTCGAAATGCTATGGCATATGGCAGTGCATAAAACTGATTGTTCTGTATTTTTCAGTGGTACCTACTTGATTTGTAAAAACTTATCTTTATTTTTTGCTAAGTTTTTTGTTAGTAGTAACATTTATGAACAGATGGATAGCATTTCGAACATTCGAAAAGCCGAAAAATAAAGAATGTACTAACGTGTACATTTGGTAGCTTCTTCGAATACCTTGGCAGCTAAAGAACAATTTTTAAAGGGGTTGCGATATGAATGGTTTTTGTATATTCCCATAAAATCTATACCAATACTTATACTAATAGAAGCATTAGTTTACATTCAGAAGTGAAGCGAAGTTGTAATCTCAGTTTTCGCGTGGTGGCTTCCGACTGCCCACTTCTATCCTCAATCACCAGGACATGTGCTTTTTAATGTATTAAGTTGGTAAAAATGTGTAATGTGTGTAAAAAGTACTATAGTACAAAAGAATAGCGCAGCTTTCATTTTTTTGTCTGTTTCTTGTCATTAAAATATTATGTGGTGTTTTTTTCTAAACCTATTGCGCCGCTTCGTAATTTTATAGCGAAAAAGTTTCGCTACTGACAATAAGTGGTGGTGGCAAGATCACATTTGTGTACAAAATCGACTGCAAGTTCTCTGCCAAATTTCATTATAATCGAAGATTGCAAGTTGGAACCGTTTGGTTGTTAGAAGCGGGCTATTATGAATTAGCCTATTGGAAAGTATCACGACGCGTTACGGCGATATTACCATACTATGCGGTCCTAAAGTGTCCCCCACATGCTAACTTTTGAACGGCAGAAGCTAGCGTTTTTAGAAAAAAATAGGTCGATTTCAATTGTATTTCCGGTTTCATCGGGAGTGATGTCTACTTTCTTTTTTTAAACAGAATACCCTGTATATTTTTACGTTTTTCGAAAGGTAAAACGCGAATCCACCGATACCACATATGTTATACTTTAACTTAAGAAATATGACGATATGCAGCAATATAGGTTTTGGTAATCTGTTTTTGTTGTGACGCAAAGTTGGCTAGGAAAGAGCGCCAAATTGTTTCTTGTGACACCAGACTAGCCTAAAGAGCTCGTTGCTAAGCAATGTTATAATAGCAATTGCCAAACTGTCAAATCTCAATTCCAAAAGCGTGGATTATTCTTGTCATTATAACCTGCATTTGTCATACCTTCGTTCTTTGTACTCGTTATTATGTTATCTCATTTTAACTTGTTTTGTTAATTGTTGTTTCTCCTTTACTTTGTCGAACTTTATTGTAATTAATTAATTGTGGTAGGTTTGTTTAAATTTATTAGTTTTTGACAGGCAATGTGCTTAAGTTTCAGTTTTTTATGTTGTTGATGTTACAATGGCCTCCGCATGGACCACATAAAATAACCATCAAGTACTTAATTTTAATATTCGGTAAATTTGTCAACCACAAAGTGGAACATAATGAACACTGCTCTTGTACAGCGGGAAACATTTGAACTTTGCGCTAAGTAAGCATAGGTAGTATCAAATTTACAGGGTGCACTGCTTTAACAGAAGGTAATATAATTTAAATTACAATCTGTTGCGCAACCACGAGAAATAAGATGGTAATTGTTGCTTGAATTACATAATATTGACCCAGCAATTTTGCATGGTTCCTGCCGAAGCCATCATAAAAGTAACAGCACAAAAAGCCTAAAAAATAGACATATTGTCTATCAAAATCTAACATATTTAAACAAACTTACCATAATCAATTAATTGCAATAAAGTTCGACAAAGTAAAGAAATAATAACATTTTATAGAACAAGTTAAAATGAGAGAAAATAGTAACGAGAACAAAGAAGTAACATATGACAAACGCAAGATATGAAGACAATAAACAAGAAGAATAATTTTTGCTTTTGAAATTGAGATTTGACAGTATAGCGATTGTTATGATTACCTTGCTTAGCAACGAGCTCTTTAGATCAGTCTGGTGTCACAAGGAACAATTTGGCGCTCCTTTCTGACCAACTTTGGGTAACAACAAAAACAGATTACCAAAACCTTTATTGTTGCATATCGTCATATTTCTTAAGTTAAAGTATAACATACGTGATATCGTTGGATTCGTCTTTTCAAAAACGTAAAAATATATAGGGTGTTCTATAAAAAAAAAAGTTGATGTGATTTCCGCTGAAGCCAGGAATACAATTAAAATGCTGATAACGAAAAAAGTTACTTCATAAAAAATAGAAACCAACCTATTTTTTCTAAAAACGCTAAGCTTCTATCGTTCAAAAGTTAGCATGGGAGGCGGACACTTTAGAACCGTACTGTATAGTTCACATAACTCTTTACATATTTTAGCACTGAATGTAACCAAATCCTTTGCTTTTAATTTTATTAAAATGTATAGTGCTAGAGATGGTGTAATATCTATTAAATTTACATTCAGAAATGGAAGGCGATATTATCTTCAAAAATAACTTCTCAACTTCACTAGCTTACATTTACTTGTTTATGTAAATGCAATGAATTTTCGAAATAACAAATTGGAAAACTATATATTTATTATTTAGATTCAGGGATGATGTGTGCACACTATTACCTATACATATTAAATATTACACTAGCGCTTATCAAAGTTGATAGCAGAAGCATTTATAGTCCAAAGTGCTCATTTTATTACGGAGCTACATGCACCTGTGGTTTGTGGAAAGCACAGCACGACATTTACTTGCGCCAAGGTTTTCATATTTAATCAGAGCTGAAATCGCAAGGATGCAATTTAGAGTCGATTGCACGTTTGCGCTACAACCGAACGCTAATTGAAAGGTACAGAAGCATGCATTTGTCGTTATTTCTCTAACGATGAATAGAAGTCAGTAGGTATTAACACAGATACGTAAAACTTTTAAGGAAACTTGAATCGGTCATGATGCTAACCTATAAGGCTAAATTAGTTTATTTATTGGTGATTGTCGGTTGGCAATTTCTCTTAAACGTTATAGGTTCCACTTGACTTTACTGGAATTCCAATGGCAATTTATTGTGCAGGTTAACTTAATTATTGAGAGTACCAACTGGTTCATTAGACATATTTCTTTATTTCGTGATCTCCTTTTAGTAATGACCACCATCGTGGTAAGACGAGGATATAAAAAAAATGCTTTATATGTAATTACACTATGATGAGCAAATTTGTAATTTCAGAATGGTCCAATGGTTAGCACCAAAAAGTCAAACAAGATCGTAAATTGAAGAAGAACGTAAACGTGTTGTAGGCAAAAACAAAAACTAAGAATAATCTGAATCACAATGGATATAACAATATATTGCTTATCATTGAAAAGGTAACCTTTAAAGCTGAACATATTTCGATGAAACCTGATGTATATTTTTAATTTTAACTTAAAACACTGAATATTTATACTAAAAATGAATTGTTATACCAACCATATATCGTAGATTATTTGATCTAGTATCTTATCGACCGCATTTAGTGTTGCCTCTAACAATTAAGCATCGTCGTCAACATTTGCCATGGTGAATGGACCAACGTAACTGGCAGCAAAAATAAAATTCTGTTGCCTTTAATGAAGAATCCAGATGTGATGTAAGTATCGAGGTGAACGGGAGGGTTTACGATACTGTGTTACACGCCACATTACTCGCACAGCACTGTAAGGTGTATCGAGCACTACGCCTGTAATTGCTTCGCCAGTACACTTTTTTAGTCTTTTGCTAGCTAATAAGATTGCAAATTTCGGTTTAACAGGATCTAGTACTCGTACTATAATATTCAAAACAGAACTTTTTTTACAATCTGTCGTCTCATCAAGACATAGTCACAGCTGTTTATCTTTTAATTCTGCTTTGACCCTATTTTCGATATCTTTACGTATAATTGGTAGCTCTTTCCGTAACGCTATCCGTAATGGTAAGTTCCACTCGAGATTGTATGTACGTCAAAACTGTCGAAACGGTTCTTTCTCGAAAATGTGAACAAACAATAAACATCAAAAGTAAATCCAACTTAAATTAGGTTTGAGGTGGCACGCCATTTTCCTCGTTTTTGTGCTGTAAACTATTTATATGTCTTTTACTGTCGCCTTTGTTCCAGCACATTAAAGGTATTTTGCAAATTCCACACAATACTTTAGTTCCATTATAGTTCAAATCCGGAAATTCACTGATAAATTTGGTGACTTTATTAGCCAAAGGTCGTTTATTTTCCTTGCGTACGTTAGACATACTTACATACATATGTTTATCTCTATAATTACGACTAACGCTGCGAAGGGTTGGTGGGAAACCGTTGCAATAAATCAATAATTGCATTCACTGAGGTAGCCTGTGTCGATTCATCTGCATACATACGTCGCGTCGTGAGCGTGGCAATAATAATAAAACATCACTTCCAAGCTGTCGCAAAGCTCTCTGTGCCCGGCCTAAAAATGATGTATTTTCAGTGATAAGCAGTTACTAAATGTGTTGTTTTATTACGCAGTTTTCCATATGTCATCATCAGTTTGGCTTCATCTCTATTAAATAATGAATTTAAACTAATAAAGAAACTGCAATGAAATAGCCCTGATTATCACGTAACTTTAGCGACGTCTCCAAAAATTCGTTACATTTAGTTTTCGTGAATACTAAAAAAAATTGATTGAAACTTTTTGTGCGCATTCCTTCAAGAATAATTACAATAAAAAGAAGATATAAATAATACGAATAGTGTGTGTAATCAAGTTTTGTATTTAGGCAACAAGAACACTAAAATGTTTTTACGATGGATAGTCCATGCCTCGGGCTATGTGTCTGTGTGTCCCAACGAACGCAAATCTAATTTCAGCTCGTTCAGGAAATTCTTCAACTGAGTTAGATTTCGGAAAATCTTCGCAAGTGAATAATAGCTTGAAGGTCCCTTTAAGCGTATACCCCAGTTGGACAATGTCTATGCCTACGTCTATGTGGTTTACGAGGACTTCCACATCATACTAACATAAACATTCTCATAAGGAATGTTAGGAATTGGTATAATCCTTTCTGGTGTATAGTTTCTGTTGTAAATAGTTTATATTACACCAATTGGAAAATTTTATTTAACATTATTATATCGTGTGTGCTTGTTCTCTTCTTCTGCCATGGTGTTTAATTTTTAATCAGTAACTTGCACTACAAATCTATAAAGAATAGCATAGCACTAAGTTTGTACGAAAGCCTCTAAATACATCGTATGTATGAAATAATTTGTTCAGATTTTCAAATGATTTTGAAGGATGTCGTGTGTAATATCAATAACATCCATCGAATGATATTGTTTCTCGCTTTCAAAACTGTCTGAGCTCAATAGTTACTGGAGTCTATTTTTCTATTATTATTACTATTTCTGTTTACAAAAGCTATTATTACATTATTAATTCAAATATGATTGCCGAACATAATTATCTGATAAAACGAAGTGCCGTTTTTCGTTTGTTCTAGAAATGGATTTCATGCACGAGGAATTTAACATGCGCAACTTTTATGCGATGTAATATTAATGGTATTACTTTGCAGCTGCAAAGCTCTAAATAATTTGTACATGCACTATTTGGGCACCCATTCAATAAAGGTAAATAGAAACTGGAATAAATCGGGGCTACAAAATACCACAAAATGTAATAAAACTGGAAAAACCCAGCTCTGTAATATAAATTTGGTGAAATATTATTTAAATTCCATGTGAGAGGAACGCAAACAAATTAATAGCATCAGAGTGTTACGTAACAAATATTTTACATAAATAGCTATGTTAGTAATGTATTGAATCATCAAGCATTCATAATGCATTCAGCTGCCTTGCAGCCATTTTGTAGGAGTGGCAAACATTCCGTTTATTATTGTTTAGTTTGTTTACTTGACTCTATATCAGTAATGTAAATTATAATTATTTATAAAGGTAAGCAGCAGATATTACGCAGCTAGACTTATTATTAGAGTTGCTTAATTTGCGCCAACAGCCAGTGGCGGGCGCATAAAAGTTTACACAAAATAAATGGTCAGAAATAAAATATAATACGTGCTCAAACACTTACCGTCTTAAGAGTTTTCCGTGAAATCACAAAGTGAATAATGTCTGTTAAATATCTGTAATATTAGATATGCTTCCACAGTAGTTTCGGCGAACCGAGTGCGGCGCGAGGAAAAAGTGTTTATATGCAGAAAACGAACTACATCTAGTGACCTTATATCTGCGTAATTAAAATAATCTTTGGAACAACTTAGCGGTTCTGTTGACGCACTTTCACAAATTTGTCTTAATGTGCCAAAATCAGAATCTTTCTCTAAAACACTTTCAAACCTTTCTAGAACACAAACATTTTTTGCGTCTTCTACCGCACATAGCTGTGCGTGAACATGTTGCACTATTTGCAGAGGTTCCACTAACGACACCGAAGGATTTTGTAATTTTTCTATTGCCTCCACTAGTCCGAAGTAATTGTTTTGAATAGTTTTTAAATCCGTTTTAACCTGACTATCTTGAAATTTCGACTGGCTTTCTTTGATAGCCGCAGCTTCCTTTGGATCGAATTGTAAAACCACGTTCTTAATATTCTCAAAATATTTATGATAATAAAACGCGGCCTGTAACCATGTTCCCCAACGTGTAAGAATAGGTTCTGGTGGCTCAGGCATACGGGGGCACAGTCTGTGAAATTTGCGAATACGTTTTGGGGATTTGACAAACACTGCTTTTGTATGCGCTATTAAAGCGTCTACCTTAGGATAACATTTTCTAATACTATCTGCCACATCTGAAAGCATGAATTCTACACACGTAATATGTAACAAGTTAGCACAATGTTTTTTAAAAGACCGGCCTACAGAAAGCATGTTTGCGGCACCATCACTCATAAACATCAACAACTTTTCCAATGTATTTAACACTATGTTAAAATTACTTCGGCAGTACATTGTTGTGCTCGTCTGGAGGCTAATAGAGTTGAAGGTGACGATTGATGTGGTTCCTTTGTACGTACCATTACATTAACCACAGAATGTTTTTTACAATCTGTTGTTTCGTCCACACATAACCACAGTTTTTTATGTTTCAACTCCGATTTAATTCTTTTTTCAACATGTTCACAAGCAGATGGCATAATTCTTTGTAACAATGCCCGACTTGATAATTTGCAGTCCGAATATTTATTCCAAAACAAGACATATTGTTCCTTGTCTAGTAAATTAAACGGTAGATTACATGCAATAAAGGTAACACATAAATTAAATTTAAATTTGTCATAGTGTCGTGTGCAATTTTCTTTTGAAGAATGCTGTTTACTATTTACGTGACGTAGACAATCCCTTTTGGACCAACACTATAAAGGGATATTACAAACTACACATTGAATTTTAACGTCATCATAAGTTAGGTCAGGCATTTCTGCTATAAATTCTGTAACTTTGTCCAACATTGGTCGTTTTCGAGACGTAGGCAACATTTTTAAAACAAACTACGAAATAGTATTTACGGCAGCGTACATGTATACACAACAGGTCTCGTTGAGACTCGCAGTTATACTGAGGGTTGTATCGAACGTCCGCCACTGCCCGTTGGCGCTAGTGAGCAACTCTACTTATTATTTGTGGTGTGGTATTCTACTTATCACCATCATCTACTTCTGCTTATGCAACCTTCTTACTTGGTATAACAAATCTGTTGCTTGAAATAACCCTTGAATTAAGTTAACAAATGTCTTAAACAAAGAAATACAATTATTTCATTACAAGTGTATAATTCTCTTAAGCGGAGAAAGAAACGCTAAGAAAATATTTCTTTTGATTTAAAACAGTTATTGTATTGCGGATAATTGAAACAGTAATTATCTTGAATTAAGGCGGACAGCTTACACTAAAAGCCGAGTAGAATGATTTTAATTCATCGGCAACTGCCATGTCACCTTTGGTAATATTGAAAAAATAAGCTGGTTCCTTCTCCAACACAAATCAAAAAATTTCCCAATTCAACTAATCTTTTCCATTGTGTGGGGAAGCTAAAGGAGAAGATACACAAGCACTGTTGGTCGCACGATGAAGGAACATCTTATAGGCGTGATCTTAATTGCAGTTAAAACTACAGTAAGTGAAACCGCAGATAATAGACGGAGGAGGTCCTAAAACCTCGGCTAGGTAGCAAAAACTTAGTAAAAAGCAGTAGAGATTGCAGAAAGACAGAGATCAAAGAAAATAGTGTTGTGAAAGAAAATCTTGTATAGCGACCAATACCAGATTAGTAGGTATAAGCAAAAGTTTCAAACAATTTAAATAGTTCTATTACTGCTTGCATATTAGTAGTCAACCGGCATTTCTTACAGTGTTTGCTCCTTTCTGTTCCATTTCGCGTACTTCATCTCGTCATCATGGATTTATTATGGACAATTATTTTTGATTCGCTGCAAATGCTTTTTCATTATAGTTTAAAATCTCAGGATGTATTCCATTTTGCCAATTCCACAATAAAGTATGTATATAGGTTCAGGTTGGTTTTTTTGATTTTACTCAAGGAAGTACACTTATTATTATTCTAAAGAACTTCTTGAAATGTATTATTTCTCATAGCAGCCATATTTAGTTGATGTTTTTTTTTTACTTGCGCTTAACGTTTGGTATTATTTTATTCGTAGATTAGAACTCTGCCATTATTTACCACACTAATTCTCTGTAACGATAATTTATTTAATCCTGGACCAAGTTTCTTTAAAACCATTTGCTTATTACTATCCCAGATGTTCTTTGTGAAGATTTTAGATTTTACTAGAAGCGGTGGGTGATGACGTAAACAGGAGGGCGCGGACAGCGATTCGTTTCCCTGGTGTATTTTCCTTGCATATTGTGCAGATATAGTATAACGGAAATACACGAGGAAATCGAATCGTTGTCCGCGCCTTCCCGTTTTCGTCATCACCTACTACTACTGGATTTCACTCAAACTTTATTGGGCTACACACAGTGAATTCATTTTTCCAAGGTATCCGTCAGGTGTCCAACACAGCAGAATTTACAGAAAATACGACTACTTGAATTGAACCGAGTTATCTGCATCGTATATTGCTACAACTTATTATACACACACACACACATGTATATTGAAATGTTTTCAAAGCGGTAAATTGTTGAAACATATTTAATATTCATAATATTCTTAATTAGTTATACGAATTGAGGATTCGGAAGTGTTCTAAAATACTTTTTCGGCAATTCGGATGAACTTCAAGATCAACGAATGAGATTTTAACGAAATTTAAAACTAAAAATTGAAATTAACCTGAATTTTACGATGATGTTTGCCTATCCTTAACCACCAACCTTTACTTCTAACTTCAATTTGTAATACGATTTGAAATATTAACACTTGAAACTGGGAGCGCAACTAAAATACGAGTTACCTCGATGAATTGTTTTATCCACAATAAATTTTGATGATTCCTTTCCAAATTTTCGATGAATAAAGTTATTTTTAAAGTTAGCATGACTAGACGACTCAAATATGCTAATCTATGACCTAAAATTCCACTGAGAACCCAACAATAAGAAAACTTACTGACGACAACGAAAATAACTTTTGGAAAGATATTTAATTTACGAAATGCTAGAAATCTCTCCGAATTTACGTTGTTATCTGTTGTAGAAAGACATTCTATTAATTTTGAGGATTTACGATACGAAGAAATCGAATTGAAAGGGGGTTTTTTCCCCGTTATCTCACGTTTGTCGTTGGCTGGAGTTAAAATAATTATTTAGTACCCCCACTCCATTGATCGGAGGCTCGGGGAGGAGTAGGAGCTTCCGAAAAAAGAGCTAAAGGGAGTTTCACATTGGCCGAATGGCCATACTGAATATATACTATACGTGCTGGAATGACAGCTGCGTTCAACGATGTAAATTTTACAACACTTCAATATATTGTAGTGGTATTTTAGAAGATTATTGCTTACATTGAGGATTCGAGGAACCGCTACATTCCGGACCTGACTTGAAAAATACGAGGCGTGTTTTTAAAGTAAGTACCGTTTTCAAATAAAACAAAAACAAGTAAACTTTTCTTAACAATTTTATTTTTACATGAAAGCCCGTACCTTATTTTATTTTTCTACATAATTTTCGCCAATATTGAGGCATTTATCGTATCGTACAATCAGCTTTACAATCCCTTCGTCATAGAAGTCTGTCTTCTGATTTAACAATCACGGCACAACAATCAACTTCATAGAGAACACTTCTGGAAACTTGAGGAAACTCATCAGATAACGATGATATCGTAAAGCGTCTGTTCTTTTTCACTTTTTCGTCAACTTTCTGAACCAAATCTTCAGTAATGGCAGAAGGTCGCCCACTTTGTTCCTCCTCATGGACATACGTGCCGCCATCTTTAAAAGCTCTCACCCATTTCCGTACCATTCCATCACTCATAATGTTTCCTCCATACACTTCACAGATCTGACCATGAATGTCGGCCGATTTAATGCCTTTAACACTAAGAAAACGAATCATAGCGCGTATTTCACAGTCGGCGGGATTCTCAATCGGCAGAGACATTTTAAATAGTAACAAACAAACGTAAACACGGTCGAACCTTTCTGTAATGGCGTCTGTGGCTTGTCAACGGTAGCAGAATTTCAAAACGGTACTTACTTTAAAAACACGCCTCGTATCAACAGGGAGCACTTGCGGAAAGGATTTCGAACATTTTAACTTGAGGAACTACTATGATTAGTAATAATTTATTATTTTAGCCACTAAACTTGAAATTTAAAAAGACATTTCATAGAATAAATATAAATTCAGCTGAATAAGTGTTGTGTTGGGAAATTGTAAAAATTCAAAATTTCTAAAAGGAATACAATTATTAATTTTAATAAAACTATAAGCTCTTTTTGACATTGAAAGATTGTTTGATTTGACGTAAATCTATTCAGTAAATAAAGGTAAATTTCGAAGTTTTATGTAGATCTATTTCTTTAATCTTTCTTCATATATTTAATTCCTGAAAACTTATTTTTTTTTAGAGTCCGATTACAATATAATAAACCCGCCTATCCTTACGTTGCATAAAATAACTAGTCACAATTTTATTAAACGACCTTGAGTTTAATATTCATCACAACTGCAGCAATGATTTACTCCATCGTGGAAAATTAAATTTTACATAACACATAGTATAACCTAGATTTGCGTTATACACGCATACGAATTGCATGAAATTATTATACTAGATTATAACCATGCACTCGTGCAATTAATTTTTGTGTGTGGCTGCATACCAAATGACGACAAGGTTCGTTTTAGTATATACCCAGCCGTGGCACTAGACGTATTTTAATAATTAGCTACTGTTATAATTCATTGTGCGTTTCAAAGCGCAGACATAAGTACGGAATAATAATTTCAAAATATATCTTAATTAAAAATAAAAAAATCGCTCTGACCTGAATAACAAACATGCGCTGGTACTCAACTAAATAAATAATGAAACAATTTCAAGGTAGACGTAGCCTTACGTTAAGCTGAATACATTTATTCATGACATAGATGTACATACGTACGTTCATACAAGATTATGATAAAATTAATAGCAATTTATTATAACCATACATAGTAACTTGCCTTTATATGTGTATTTATTTATTTTCGCTTGAAAAGGAGTCTGTAGTTGATGGCATTCATAGCTATGAAATGGAATTTTCACTTGCATGTGGTTGAGGCTTCCTTTTCTGTAGATTTCAGTTTCTTTTTGCTCATAGTATAATGTGGAATTGGATCTCATAAATATGAAATGTAAATAATGCAAATAACAAATATTTTCTCGTTTGTTGTAGTTTGATTAAACAGAAGGAACTCAATTTAATAGAAATTCAAATGCGTGAAAACTTTATATGAAGATATTTGTGAAAATATACTGAAATGTTTTATTGTTAAAAAAATTGGAATTTTCGTAAATTGATTAAATTTTTAATTCTTTTGTGGGATTCGGGAATATTCTTTGATACTTTTTCGGTAATTTTTGTGAATTTTTAATATTAATAAATATGTTAAAATTGAAAATGCAAACTAACCTCGATTTTAACGAAAATGTCATCTAACTCTATGTTTCTTATGACATTCACATGAAATCTGCCTGTTCTAATCTCCAACCTTTTCTTCTACCTTGAATTTATTCTCTAATTTCTATATCGGACACCTCAAATTGGGACCGCAGCCAAAATACTAGTTAACTCGAAGAAAGCTTAACCAGGATTGGTGAATTTATTGGCGTCCCGTCTCTACGTCATTTTAATCGCGATAGCGATTGTTTCTTTCAACAGCAAAATTTGATGATATCTACTCAAATATAATCTATCAAGGAATTTTTGATAAATAAAGTTATTTTTAGAAGTAGCATAAGAGAATGAATGTAGTGACGCTACTAGATGACTTAAGCGAGGTGAATCTATGCTCTAAAATACAACTGACAACATAATTATGACAAATTTACTGACGATCTACTTAATAACTTTACGATAGATATTTAATTTACGAAACCCTGCTAGAAATACCTCTGAATTTACCCTGTTGTTTGTTATAGGAAAATTTTACATTAATTTTGAAAAGTTACGAAGGTAAGAAGATGAACTAAAGAGGAATAACTTCACTTGTTCCTCCACGTTTGTCGTTATCTGGACTTAGTTATTTAGTACCGTTACTCCAAGGCCAGTCGGCCTAGGGGGAAATTGTGACTTTCGAAAATAGCTTTTATCCGCCAGAGGGGATTTCATCTTATTATTTATCGGGTGGTAATACTGAATACCTTAAACGTTTTAGATTGACAGCTGATATTTCCGATGTAAATATTTAACATAATAGATAAATGAATAAGAATGATGCTTGAAATGTAGGTGGTTAGTTATTTACACATTTAGCTCAAATGTACATTTTTCTTACAGTTGAATAGCACGCTATATAAATAATATCCTATTGGTATACGTTTGTATTATTGATTTATCCTACAGCATCGGCTCAATGATCTTGTCTAACTAATTTAAATGTCATTTGATGGCATACCATGTTCTGCTTATACACTGCATTAAGCAGTGCTTGACTTCCCTAGTCCATCAAATAAATCGTCTACCATTTTCAGTGTGATTCAGGCTACGTTATATTAACTCTCCTACAACATGCTTCATATATGCAATCTTATCTTGGGAATTTCCTTACGCACTGCTTTTTATTTATACACAATGTTTCAATTAGGTTCTTTGAAAATATCCGAAAACTTCTTTGTTCTTTTCTAGTGAGTAAGTTTGGTTTCAATTCGTGGCGGTAAATTACCGCCATGTTATCAGAGCTGTATAATTTTTATTTGTTATTTACGGTGTTGCTTTTTGCGTCAGAAGAGGGCATGTCTGGCGATTTCGTTTTGTTTCCGCGTGTAAATAATAAATTACGGCGTTTACGTTTTACATCGGTCGAAAAAGCGGTTGACGCATTTAAAAATGAAATAAATAATCTAACGGAGAAAATGTTTTAAAGATTGAATTTTACGGATGCGAAAATACATTGGCTGTGAGGACGAATGCTCTGAAAAATTATAAATTAGATCAGATTAAATTGCTCCTTTATTTTAAAAAAAGGCAAGAGAACACAAAGCAGAAAACAAAAGATAAAGAACAGAAAAGAAGAAATGCCTTTCTAAGGAACTATGTCAAAACTAAATGTGCTACGAATACAAAAAAAATGTACATTAAACATTTGTTATACACAAACTCTGTATGGAAATAATCCAGGAAGTCAGGGCAATGTTCAAAGATGATAAGAACCGTGTAAGAGAATAGGTGAAAGGCAGAGATGTGTGCCGGGTCCTTCACTATTTGTAGCAGTAATCGATGAGGCAATAAAAAAAGCAAAAAAAAAAGATTATTAGGAAATGAAATTTGGGATACTGGAAGATGGAAGTAACCAAAAGGAACTGATGTTTGCCTACGGTATCGCTGCTCTGGCTGAATCGGAGTGCACCTACAACATATCTCAAATATTTTGAGATATGAATTGAAAGCGAATTAGAAAAAACAATATGAAAATAAACATAAACAAGACAAAGAGTGTGATAATATCAAAGGAAAATAAAATACATGATATTAAATTAAATTGACAAACTATAGATCAGGTTCCATTTTTGATTAAAACATAGGTATTGGTGCCACTCTGTGAGAGTCCACATCTACCATAATACGCGCCATAATCCCATTAGATGCATTTTGCCGTAGTATCCAAAATAAATACGCATTTTGCCCAACTCCCATGTTTGTAATGAAGCCGTTGCATCCAAACAAAACGTAGTTGCCACATTATTGTTTTTTTAATTAAAAGCGTAAGTATAAATTTTTTGGGTTACCAAAATTAGTATTTTATCAATGCTTCAATGTTCATAGCATATAATTATTGTAACGTTTTGCTCAATTATTGTTGTGTTGCAAAGTTTTGATATTGGACTTAGGCATTCCTATCATACGTATTTTATGTACATCGTACTTCTTCGATCGTTTAGAAATCTGATATTACAATGTTACAAGCACTTTATTATGCGTATTTTTATTCATTAATGTCATTTCTTTGAGTGAAGTGTTGCTTTGAATTTGAAATTTGCGATGAAGGGCGTCACGTAAAAAGATTAAAAGGTGAAATGTACAACAATATTTAAGGAAGCCAAAAAAGAAGGAAAATGGGCTATGGAATAGTTACAAAATCTAGGAGTGGTGGAGATAGGTATGAATGTGATAAGAAACTGGCATGGAGTGCAAAGAACTATCAAATGAGGAGAGAATTAAACTCTTTGATCAGTTTTGGGGGTTTTGATGGTCTTAGAAGCAAATTTATGTCACTACACTAATTCACAAAAAGTCTATTGCAAGAGCTAGGAATTGGAAATAACCAATCAAGAAGAGCATATTCATGCTCATTCTGCCTTTACAAACAAAGTATCAGAGTAAGAGTATGCAAAACAATGTTCTGCAATACTCTTAGCATGCCAAAAGGAACAGTTGGTTATTGGCTTCTTAATAACAATATTTCTAGTACCCAGGATAATAATATTACGGTGGAAAAGGAAGGTAATGTTACCTCTAGAGAGGTAAAAATAAACGCACAAATCGAGAGCTTACAAGTATTTTTAAATAGCTTGCCCAAGCTAAAGTCGCATTACTGCAGAATGTCTACTGGTATATTTAGAGCCAATTTGGATATAAGACATAAGATCCGGAAGACCTACAGGAGATGCAGTTGTTACTGAGAGAGGTCCGAGATATAACCCAGATGGTTTCATAATGTTTAAAATTTGTCACTCAGAAGAATGGAAGCCTTTACCACGTCGCCTGGATGACAAGAAAACTGTTGTACCTCCCCTGCTTTTCGATGCACATCTATAAATAACGTTTCTTAGTTATTTAGTTACGACATTGACATGGTTTTATGTTTTTCCTGTATAATTACATACTTATATACATTATATATTATAAATATGTAAATATTGTTTTTAAGAAATCTGATTATTAGGTTTTTATATTAATAAATGGTAAGTCCAATTTTACCGTGCACTTTAGCACATGATTGTTGAAATCCACAAATTCAACGGATTCTGTTAAACTCAAAGTTGTGTTCTCCAATGCTAAAATAGTTGCCGGAACAAAACTACAGTTGCATTTAATGAATGATAATTGCTGGGGCAGTAGTTTCTCGTTGAACAATCTATGCGATTCCGTAACACATCGAGAAGAATCTGTAATCTCCGAAAGGACGGTTTTTATTTCTGCAAAATGATCCGCATAAAATATAGCAGCATTCAACCATGTCCCCCATCTTGTAGTTACAGGTTGAGGAGGAAGTGGTGTATCTGGCAGTCGGTCCTTGAACATTTGAATAGGTAGCGGAGCCTTTAAAAACACTTTCTTCACATTACTAATTAATTCATTGACCAGAGGAAACTGGTTCTGTATTTCTTCAGCAATCCTGTTGAAGCCATGAGCAAGGCATGTGACATGAAGTAGGTTGGGATAGAGCACCTTCAAATTGTACGCAGTTCGAACCATATATGGTGCCGCGTCTGACGCTAGAAGTAATGCTCTCTCCAAAGGAACTGCTTCAGGTAAAAAAAAATTACTTAATCTTTCTTGAATAAATCTTGTTCTTTCAAGCTGCTTTGAAGAAATTAAATATGATCTATTAGTGATATTTTCCTTCAAGATTCCAATCAGAAGGTGAGTTATGTAACGCCCAGCACTGTACAAAACACTTTTTCGTTATCCAAACGAAGTTCAGGGTGAGATTTGATCCAAGCCAATATACTAATATACTAACTTTCGGCATGATTGAACGAACGTTTTCACTGTGCACTCGTATTTACGATTGTTTGGGTGACTCCTCGTTTGAAGGCACTGACTTACTTTCTTAAATGAAACCATAACCTTACACTTAAACTGTACTTATTTTCACTATACAACCTGGTACAACTTTCTTAACCGTTTATGAGATGTCTTTGCTGAACGAAGCAGAACTGCCTCTTTTGAGATAAAAGCTTCTTGATAATACCTCGGTAGGCAATAGTAAATAAACTTTAATGGGCGTGGATTGGATGCAAATCGGAAATTTTAAATTAGACAGAGTGACGCACAATTTAATAAATTTCATGCAATGACTGCACTTGAATATCGCTTTGAACGATAGGGGTAAACACAAAGTGGCTGTTGTCCTCTCCAATTTAAGGCCATTCTTGAGGCTTACGCGTGCACTTGACTACTATTAAATAATAAAACCGGGAATTCCTACTATTCACAATCTATACGAACTGGGAATTCGTACATTATCTAGACAGAGTTGTAAATTCGAAAGTTGCTGTTTACTGCCCACCCTCCAATTTTTTCTGTTCGGGTGTCGCACAACCGAAAAGAAAAAGTCGGCGCTGTTGGTGAAATAATAAATTATGCAAATTTTAAGCGGCACTGTCATCTCCCGTAACAGGAAGGGAAAGCCCAGAGAATTTTATTTACATTTGATTATGTATTTACTAACGTAACTTGTATTTTACAATTTACGTAAAACGCTTTCTTTATTATTTAAATATGTGAACCAAAAAGAACAAAAATTATGCATTAATATACAAAATTCTTTCAGATATGCATTAAAAGAGATAAATGCATATTGTATGCAAAATATGCACATTTGCATATAATCCGGTCTTTACTCATAGGTATACCAGCTGCAATTCACCCACCCCAGCAAATTTTCTAGGGCTATACTCATGGAGATACCAGTTGCAGTTTACCCACCCCAGCAAATTGTAGACAGTTAATTCATGCAATAAACAAACAATATAAAAAATGTTTAAGCTTGATTTGTTGCTAACAGATAAAGTTTTTTAGCTTTCTTGAACAATTGCCATGAGAGTTAGGCAATTTGCATCTTAGACTGACGCTATTTTCCATTGTTAATACGGTACACTCGAATTATTTCAATATATTTTATGTGATTATGATTTTGAATGAAGTAAAACAAATACTAGTCATCATATTGTTTTTTATAGTACCCTAAAGAATTTGGTAATGGAATAAAGGATCTGGCAAAACTGACTACTTAGATCTTTCTACACCTTCAGTTTAATTGAGTACAGAATTTTGGCGGTACAAAATTTCCTTGTTTAGTGTTATGCAGTACTCGTGTAGTTCTACTCTCTTTTGAAAAACAGATATTTATGTTTCGGAATAATAGTGGTTTAACTCCAAGAAACGGATTCATTCAAAACATACAGTGTATGCACTGCACACATTTACATATGTGCATAGCTTCATGTCTCGAAGTAACCTTGCGGTGCTGAACCCTTCTTTCTTATTCAACAATGCTAACTAATGTTATAGACTTGTACTTCCAAATGTATGGTTACAATGACGTTAATTTATTCGGAAAATTCAGCAGCGTATTTGGTGAATAGACGGGAACTTACGCAAAGGAAACAAAATAGAGAAACACGCGGACTGAAGGAGATGGAACATTTGTTATATGTATCTAACCTAAAAATGGAGCATTAAGAGTCTGTTTAAGCCGCATCATTGTCGCACTGGTAAAACTTTACGATGGCTCTACTTTATGTTCGCCGTTCGGAGACAAATTTATCGTCCCCTAGTTGTAGTGGTATATGCTTGCTAGCGGTATCTATTATCTTTTAAATTCGCCTAGCTTTAGAAGTTCTAGTTCCGGCAGGAGTTCAGAATTCTAGGACACAGGCCTAAAGATGCGTCGTCGCGCTTGCCGAGTCGAAATTATTTACCGTGACTCGAAATAAAAAAAAGAGATAACTTCGGGAGATAAGCGCATTTGTATGCAAATGGGAACCGTCCTCTAAAGTACATTTCGTTTTACGGATGTGAAATATCTGGGGTAGGTTCGTTTTAAATTTCGGTTAAAGTGTATTAGTTATTCACTTACCTTCGGGGTACTAAACCTCTGCTAACTATGAATAAAAGAGTCAAGTTTAGATTAGAGAATAAAGATTCAGCGGAAATATATTACTTTTTTCAAAATAAACTATAAACTGTACTGCGTCTTTATTGCTTTAGCCAACATTCCTCGGTAGGCAGCCGATTAGGTATGGTCTGTAAATTGCTAATATACACTGGGTGCTTCAGAACGAATAGTCAATACCTTGAGTGATAATAGCATGGACTGTGTTGATTAAAAAACTTGCTGCAAGCAAATGCTCACTTACTGGTAGTTACAGAAACGATTATTTGAGCTATTGACACAAATCACAGCTACTCTTAATGAAAAGTTTAAGAAACGTCTTTAGTAATGTTTGAAGTGAAAGGGTTTACATATGGTGAATGTGGTTTTGTAGTAGATACGTTTTGTTACCGTCGGGAACTTTCTTAGCGCCAGTTTTGTGCTTTGCTGTCACAAGATGTTGCGTTACAAAGTACTTTTTTTCATAATTCACTTTTGTGTCACACACTTTACAAAATAATATGGTACCATCAGTACAAAAAATGTCTTTACCGAATTCGCGAATAAGTTAGGGATTATGTATTTAATATTTCTTAGAATTGTCTTTAGTCTAGAATATAGGCAGAATTACGTGAATAGGCGTTTATGGCCTTTAGTCTTGAATATAGGCAGAATTAAGTGGAATAGGCATTTATGGCTTTTTATGGAATTTTGCCAAACATCCGAGTTTTATTTATCACACTAGATATGCATGTACAGTGTGGTGGTTATTGTATCATTATAAAATTTTAATGCGCCGTAACTCGTTTATTTTTCAAGTTATCAAAATTAACCAAAAACCAAATTGAGTTTTTGTTCGTGTTTAGAAAAAACAAATGACTATTCATTTTACAAGATATATAGAAAACCTCTGATTTTTAGAATGGAAGAGTATGTATATTTTTAACTAGTTGGATAGTATTTTCTTCTGATTACAATAATATAACATAGTTTATGTTTTCATCATGTTGATGTGCTATGGAAAATAAAAATAAAACTATACCCTCAATATAAACAATTCTGTTCCTTTACTTTATACAATTTATTTTATTAAGAAAAATAGACACTAACTGTAGATAGTGTTCCACGTGCCTACCGTTATCTTCAATACACTTTTCATGTACTACAACAGCGTGATTTACTGAACTTAAAAGAATTTCTGGAGTATCTCTTAATTCTTGAACTGCGTTAATCAGTCGTTGCTTAAGTTCGTCAAGGTCATAACGTGGAGTTTTAGAAACAACATTCTTTGTGTTCCCAAAAGAAAAAAATCCGTCACTCTTAGGTCTGGACCGTTTGCTGGCCAAGGTAATTTTCCGTCATTTCCTATCCAATCTTCTGGATATTCTGTATTTCGAAAATCCTTGATTTGTCTAATATTATTGACTGGAGCCCCGTCTTGCTGCTAGATTATTTTCCTTCTAGCATTTAGTGGTAAATCGTACATACATTCTGTAATTTCGTGCTGCAGAAGATGTGTGTATATATCGACCTCCTGTTAATTTTTCATTAATAAATACATATCTGTCTATTACACCACACCAAATATTAACAGACTGATATCCTTGATGTTCCATTTCAGATATTTGTCGTGGATTATCGATGGACCAATATCGAGAATTTTGTGTGTTGTAACGAAAATGAGCTTTCATCAGTCCGCAGTAAATTTCTTAAAGTAATTATTTTCTTGATATTAGTTTAAGAAATTAACAAAAAAAATAATTCTCTGCCGGTATCGTCCTACACTTAGTTTCTGCGCATTTCAAAATTTAAAAGCCTTGTGTTTATGTTGTTTTAATACTTTGCGAATTGAACCACCAGAAATGCCTATTTCCCAAGCAACATCATTAATGAAACTCATTTAGTTGGCTTCAAAAGATGCTAACATGTTTATTTTATTTTCTTTATTTAATACAGAAAAAATTCTACATACTTTCTTAACATTTATAGGGCTTCCGTTCTCTGAAAATGTCTTATTTAACCTCGCAAAAATCTGTTTGGAAGAAACTTAGCGTTCTGGAAAACGTCTGACATATTCCCTGCGAGTAGCAGTTGTACTTTCGTTAGTCAACAAATATATTTGAAGTATGTTACTTCTTTCTTGAATACTAACTAAATACCATGATAAAAACAATAACAATTAACTTAATGAAAAGCATATAAATTGCTGTCATACACAATGACGCCAATTTATTATTCGTGATATGTCAAAATGAATATTATTCTTTTATTTCCAAGGCACACTATCATGCCACGAATACTTCCCCGGAAATATAATTGAACTATCGATAACGGCAAAAGTTAGTTCAGGAAAAATAGAAATCGACCTATTTTTTCTAAAAATGCTAACTTTTGTCGTTCAAAAGATAGCTTTAGAATGTATTATATTTCTCATACCTGGCACTATCTATTTTTTGAGTGCAGTCTCAGTTCTGTATTAGAAGCAGGATAAAATTTAAAAAATGAGGGTTATTAGCAATTTACACGTTATGGATGCTATCAGGATTACGACTATTGGAGGCAACAAATCAATAGTTAATACTGATAAGTCCAAATCGTCTCACCCTTAAACCTAAACTTGGGCATTAAATGTTTGGACGAAGAAATATAAAACTTTCTATGTAGAATATAGGTATCGTTTGTGAATAGCAGTATAATTTTATTTCAAATATATTTCGAGAAATTTTATAAATTTTTGGTCTTTAAGAGAAATCTCTGTGGTAACAACTGCTGCGTCTACTATCTACATAGTTAATAGTGTCATTGTAATGTAAATTATTAGAAATCTTCGTTCTAGTTTATGCTCTAAGAATTCTTTATTTGCTTGTTTAATAGGTAATTGACAACGTTTCATGAATAGAGAATCAGATTGTATTTGTATAAGTACTGGTGCTTATATAAATGCGGTAGCCACTCTGAAGTGTATAATTGTAATGGCATTTCTTGAGTCACTGATACTTAAAGTTTTGGTGGCCACATGACCTCCATATCCACTGTAGTGGTAAGAAACTAACAATTATTATACAAATCTTAAAGGTTTCACTGCTTTAGAAGCTTGCTTATTTACAATCTAGTATTAAGAGGTTTTACCATAGAATTTAGGTAGGAGGACATAATTTGTCTTATATTTGAGTTTCACTAATTCAAAGAACCATAGCCATAAGTACAGTAGACGAACAATTTGGTTTTTGTTACTACTATATGTCATCCTCCTGTTTATACTTTCTTAAAAACACTCAATGCGTTTTAACGAGTACTGTTCTCTTTCCGCTGAGCCTGGTAAAGCAGTACACTGTTTCTTCATAGCACATTTATTTATAATTTTTCACATGCAATGCATTTTTGAATCAGCGAAAACCAATCATTTTTTACAATATGCTCGCGTTAGGTAATTTCATTTTTTAATGCGTTAACAGCTTCTTGGGCCGATGTAGAACGTAAACCCCATAACTTGTTCTTCGCACACGGAAATAAATTACCTAAATCAAATATCTAAAAAAGCGAAAAGCTCCCGGTTGTCATGGTGTTTCGAATAGAGCATTGAAGAGGCTTCCTTCCCGCATGACTGCTGCTTTGCTCTCTGTTGTCAACTCCGTTCTTGAGTTGTGTTATTTTCCTAAGATCCGAAAACAGGTCGTGGTCGTAGCTATTCCGAGGCCTGATAAGGATACCTTCCATCCACAAAGCTATCGCCCTAAAAGTTTACTGTCGACGCTTTCCAAGATGACCAAACGGGTCATTCTAACCCGCTATAGAAACGAACTGGAACTGCTGGTCACCCAATTCTGGACGAGTAGTTCGGATTCATGGAAGGACTGTCGACGGACTTTCAAGTACTCTGATTATACGAGAAAACTCGGGACTCTCTGGCTCGCAAAGATACTAATGGGGCCGTATTTCTGGATATCCACGGCATTCGACATGGTCTGGCACACAGGGATCATCTTCAAAATGATCCGTGCTGGATTCTGGGTTGGCATGACGAGACTGGTGGCATCATACCTTTTGGTGAGGCCTCCAGGCGCCCCATCGGTGCTGGAGTACTACAAGGGCCTTTGTTGGGTCCAGATCTTTCTCTATTATACGCAAGTGATATTCCGAGAAGTTCCGTGGTCAATCTTGCGGCGTATGCGGATAACACCGCTACATATGCTAGCAATCTCAACGAGGTGGTGATGATAAGAAGCTTGCAACGTGGGGTTGATGATCTTGTCAAGTGATAAATGGAGGCTTTGCATTAATGAGGCCAAGAGTGTGGTAGTTCGCTTTACTTAGCGGCGGGTATTGACCGTCGAGAATATCTATATTAATGATGTTCGTCTTCTATAATCCCTTGATGCGAGGTAGTATTTCACCAGAAACTCACCTGAAGGTGACATGTGGGGACTGTAAGTAAAAAGTGTATTACTGCCAAAAATCAGTTACTTCCCCTGATGTGTCGAACTAGTCCATTAAGCATGGAAATTAAATTGCTATTATACAAGCAGTGTCTCAGATCTATAATTACCTATGCGGAGTTAGCATGGAGCACAGCCATGGAAATACTGCAGAACCGAGTCGTCAGAATGATCGTTAACGCTTCATTGTATATCAGGAATGCCAGGATCAGGGAGGATCTAAGAGTACTCAATTTGATAGAAGACACCAGGAAGTTGGCTAGAAGTACATGGCGACGAACAAAAAATGCGGAAAATCCCCTCGTGGGGGCGATCGTGGAGCTGCAGGATTGTCCGTTGCCAAGAGCTAAAGTCAGAGGAATTGATGATATACTGAATTTGGAGATTGGGGAAGTGATCCCAGAGGAACAAGACACGTCAACCACCCACCCCGATGATCATCGTTATAAAGTTCTAGCAGTGTGAGTAGAGACTGCCATGGAGTGATAAAGGAGCTCAAAGACAAAAGTCTAGCTCCAGTATAAGGAGTTGACTATTGGCGGACATAAAAAGAAGTCATTAAGTGCTAGGTCTGGACTATGGTGAAGTACCACTGGCGAGTGACCCATTATTTAAATATTTGTGGCATTCAGTCGTTCGAGCAGCAATGTGCGTCCGAACGTTATCTTGATGTAAGGTAATCCTTCCTCTTGGACATTTTGGAGAATTTTAGTCAACCAAACTGTAGTGTACCATTCAGTATTAACAATATGACGATCCTCCAGTGCTACAGTGGAAACATGTCCTGTAATTTCAAAAAATGTGGCGAGCATCTTTTTGACTTTTTTTCATGAATAACTTTTGTTGGAGCCGATTTGTTCTCAAAGACCCAAACTACCGACTGTTGCTCCCTCTCGGAATCATAGCAGTATACTTACGTTTTATCACCTGTAATGATGTACAGCAAACGAGGGGATGCATTGTCAAAACGATGCAGCGTAGAAGCCACATGGTTTTCTTTTGAACTGGAGTCAAATTATGGGGAATCCAACGGGAAGAAAGCTTATGTCTTATCAAATGTTTGTGTAAAATGGTGTCAATTGCTTTCACACCAATCTTTAAAGTTGCTTGAGTATTCCTGGCAATAACATGCCAGCTCTCTTCAATCATGTTTCATACAAGCCCAATATTCATTTCGGTAACTGCCGTTTTTGGTTTAGAAGCTCGAAAGTTGTCATTTAAAGAAGGTTGACGACATTGGAAGGAATACGACTTGTCACCAAACATTCGATTGATTTGCTCAAAGCATAATTTACGGCGTAAGCCACGCTTGAAATTGTAAAAAATCACAGCTCGATAATGCTCTTTATTTAATTTCATGATATCTTGAGGAAAGGATTACCATAAAAATTATGTACTTTAAAAACCTTCAAGTACATTTGACAACTTTTCTTATAGTTAAAGCTGTAAACAACTATGTTAAAGCGTCAAGCAAAATTTGTTTTAAAATATCACAACTTGCTAGATAGGCTCAGCGGAAAAGGAACAGCACTCGTACGAGGGTATTTTGATAAATTCTTAGCCTACCATAGAATAAAAAACAATTTTAAAATGAAAATATTTTGTATTCGGTGTATTCTCCTTTCAAAGTTATACACTTATTAGAGCGATCCTGCAACTTTTGTAAACCCCTTAAATAAAATATTTCTTCTTGCTCCGCACACCAACTCTCGACAGCTTCTATTATTTCTTCGTTCGAAAAAAATGTACGTCCTTTCAAACATTTTTTCATTTGAGGAAACAAATAATAGTCGGACGGAGCCAGGTCCGGCGAATAAGGAGGATGCTCAAGAATTTCGAACTCCAAACCATGGATTGTGTTCATCGCAATGCGCGATTTGTGTGCAGGCGCATTGTCCTGCAAAAACAAAACATCTTTGGACAATTTATCAGGTCTTTTTTCAATGATTTTTTCTCGCAGAGTTGTTAATAATGTAGAGTAATATTCTCCAGTTATGGATTTGCCTTTTTCTAAATAATCAACCATAATGCCCACGAAAATCCAAAAAAACTGAAGCCAGAACTTTTCGGGCAGATTTCTGCACCCGAAACTTCTTAGGCCTTGGCGAACCAGAATGCCTCCATTCCATCGACTGTTGTTTTGTCTCTGGGTCATAAAAATAGAGCCAGGTTTCTTCCATGGTAATAAGATGATTTACGAGATCAGGGTCGTTGTCAAACCGGGCGCATAAAAAGCGCGACGCTTCCACTCTTGCTCGCTTTTGATCAACATTCAAGCATTTAGGAATCCATTTTGTCGAAATTTTTTTCATGTCTAAACCGAAGTGAATTATATGATGTACACGCTCGCATGAAATCTTCCATCTCTCAGATATATGTTTTATCCCAATTCGACGACCTGACAAAATCATGTCGTGAATTGCATCGATATTTTCGGGGGTGGACACAGAAATCGGTCTTCCAAGTCTTTCGTCATCTTCAACTGAAAATTTACCCCTCTTGAATGAGGCAAGTCAATTTTTTACGGTCGCGTAGGAAGGGCAAAGATGACCAAGTGCTTTAAATATATCTTCGTAAATCTCCCTACCCTATAACCCTTTTAAAAACAGGTATTTAATGATTGGTCGATATTCCATTTTATCGATTTTCACAGTGTCGGTGGACATGGCTTTTTTGAAATTTTATCACGCAGCAATACGTTTACTTTTCTTACTCAAATTTTCCAGTGTCATTTCAACTGAGTTGTTTGTTGCTATGGCAACAAAAATTCGTTTTGACAATTTTAAACTATCTAGGCTAACTATTTATCAAAATATCCTCGTATATCGCTACAAGCAACTTAACCATGAACCAGACTATTTTTCCAGCCTGTATTTACTTGCACTATACCACTTTATCAGTTTCGTACTAAATACTAGATGTAGACACTTTTTTTTATTCTGATGTCAACCTTCACCTTTATGTCTGGAATTATTTTTTATAGCAATTTATGCAAATGCTTCTGTGAATTAAATTCCCCATATAAAGAATATAAGCTAGAGATTTTATTATCTCTTTCGAAAAAGATCTTTCCGTATTTAATGCACGAATATCCATTGAGCTCTGCTGCATATATTAATATTTTCGTATATATGGGCTTAAACTACGGTGTAAATCCGAAATATAAATTCTGATTTTATTGGACACATTTACGGGTTGTCATAATAAATTTTATAGGAGGAAACGTCCAATAAGTGCGGATGGGTAAATTAGGATTTGGATATCGGAGGGAATATAAATTAGTTGTAAACAGATACCGGAGGGGCGATGATTGATAATGAGATAACTTTATTTCTCCTGGAAGATATCAAGAGCTTGTCATAAAGTAAACTGTATTTCTACTTAGACGGTCAATCCTGTTACAGTATAAAGCTTACCACGATGATAAAATACAATTAATTCTGCGTTTTTATTGCTTTCCGCGTCCTGTCGTTGCCGATACTTAGATAACAGCTTAAGAAATGGTGAGGTTTTAAGGGAAATATTATCATACGCATCTCAGGTAACCTTTACAAATGCAACGTTTTAAAAGCGGCTGCTTGGTTCCATATTGCGAAAAAAATTTCATTAATTTTACGAAATTGTCACCAAAATAATTCCAAAAATGTTTATTAGGATTAAACAGGTTAATAAAATTATATCTGGAGAAAAAGTGTTGCGCCGAACACTGTTGCTCAAGTTTTATGTGAAAAAGGCCCTTGAGCAAAATTGATGCCTAAAATCAAACAGCTAGGAAGAAAATTTGTAAGCGACCTTAAATCAACTCAGGAAAATAGGCTTGAAGTTAAGATTACTTCCTTTTCCTCATAACACATTGAGGATATTGAAGGCCAAAATAAAAAAGGAAGGACCTCTCTTTCTTGAGAGACACTATGTGCTAAAGAAAGCAAGCATATTTTTGGCCCGTGGACAGGCAGATATTGTAATATGTTCAACAAGAATTTCGAGTTTAAGATAATAAGTAAGACCCGTTTAGAAGGAGCACCAATATGATAATGCTCCTGCTCATTATACAAAAGGTGCACGTAACAGATTGGATCCGGACTACAACGACCTCTGAGTTAGTAAGAATAATCCAGTAGTTAGGCTTGCTAGGTGGCTGCTTTAACGTTTACGAGTCTTTTATGGGATATCTATAAAGATATCCCGAGACTAGAAAGACATGCAATGATATTGTCTGGAAGATTCTTGTGTAAACCAATGAATATTTCAAAAGGAACATACAAGCTGACGGTCATCATTTAACTTCTAATAGCATCCTCTCCATATCAAAAAACATTTATTTAACAAACATTACCTAAGATCGGAGAAACTTAGCAATCGCGTAAAGTATATTAGTCTACGTGATATCATTTCGGTTCGTTCGATGTCATCGTGCTTTAGTAGCAAATATGGGCGAAGAAATAAGTTATTGCTTGATGACCAATTTGCGAAAGTTTATTTCAAGATATCACTTCATTTACAACGGATCTCGTGTGAGGTATTAATCATGCAGTAGGGATTTACTGATTTGGAAGAGGTCACGGTGCGAAAAACATGTCAACAGCGCAAACCACAAATGCAAAAAGCGTGGTCAAAAGCCCCTATGCTAAGAATTTAATATTTATGATGTGTGCTTGTAACATTTCGTTTAATAACATCCAAAAAGAACAGTTTCGTAAGTTTTGGGACAACCACAACCCCGACTGGAGATCGCCAAGTGAATCAACATTGTGAAATTATTTACCACGTGTATGTGTAAGAATAGAGAATATAATTCGGCGTGAAGTGCGGTAAAAGGTTATGGCTGACCGTATACGAACCAACGGATTTAATGATGAACTCATTGGCACTTAATTATCATCTGCGGCTGCTCCATTAGGTTAAATGGTCAATGACCTCCCAAAAGTATTTCCAAACAATTGACAACATTTTGTGAAGAGTAAAGAGAGTTTGTATTTTATTTTGTTGGTTGGTTGGAAATACTTCTGGGGGTCACTAACCAAGTGACCTAAAGGAGAAGCCGCCGCTGGATACTATAGTTAAAATATTGAAACCAAGAGTACTGGTGAAACCATTAAAAACGATATTAGCCATTTACAGAAGTTCAAAATCTCGACAGCTCAAGCGTTAATGTTTGTAGCTGACAGCGTATCTACCCCTCATTCATGGTGTCACCGATCGTATCAGCAAGATTCTCTTCAGGAACAACATAAAAACCATTTTCAAATCCAATTTCAAGCTATTAGACTTTCCCATTAAAAACCGCAATCATCTAGAAGCCCCTGGGGTCTAGCAAATTCCATGTTTATGCGGTAGTGTGTACATCGGTGAAACAAAGCGATCGGTCAGCACTTGTGTTACTGAGCATGCGGTTGTTGCGTGTAGCCAGGTCCGCACTGGCTGAACATAAACTGGCCACCAAATCCCATTTATTTTCACCCGAATCTTATATTACAACTCTCACTATTATAGTAGAAAAATCCATGAATCAATAGAGTTTTTCAAACACCCCAACAATTCAAATCGCGAAGATCTAACATCATACGTGGAAATACCAACTGATTAAACTTCCTAGCAACCGCTACACTCCATTGACCCGAAACAAGCCCTACATAAACTCCTCCGGAATGAATAGTCCCCAGTCAATGTGCAATAACAGCCCTGAAGGTGTCCCATGAGAGTATGGACGAAACGTCGGCAAAAGCCACGAAAATGACGTGGTGCCAATCCGGAAACTAAAAGTATAGCGCTACTGACGACAGCGGAAGCCTACGTACTTAATAATTACTTTTTATGGGGCTACCTTTAGTAGAAAATCTATACGCAGCAACACCAAAACTTTAAAGACAACACAAGCATGACACCCCATGAAATCGCATCTGTATCTTCCGAAATAACCCAATAGTATATCGCTCATCATGACCAGCGGCTTGACAGTATCATCTTTAAAAAATCTCGAAAGGAAACCCTTTTATGGTTCCTCTTATGGTATGACAAATTAAATTTTGAATCATTTGTAATGTTGGTTCTTTTGTGCACCCGTATGTATTCTTTCTGTACTAGTTGGATTTTTCCAAAAAATATTGGCCAAATTTGTATAATTATGTAATATCCCTTTTTTGAGAATTTTGTGGTAGAAAACGAACTGAAATGCCTAATTGTTTAATTGGCTGGAATTTTTTCTTTCAAACTGGTACTATGGTGAAAGGATGAAATTTCTTTTAACCTTATAGCCAATCACTACCTTAGATGTTAGATATCTACAAAATTGATCGGTTTACTATAAATTCCCCAAATAGTCGATAACTAGAAAAGATACTCTGTCTGATAAGCAGTGAGTAAAATGCTACAGTTTACAAACTTTCCGCTGGCGCTGGAACATTCGGTACTTCCACTGCAAATCTATGGTAATTCACTTTCCTTCAGTACGCTCTGCTCTCTGTGTCGCACTGATTTTATTTTAAATATTTACTCAATTCAATTTACCGAACCTTTATATTGCGGTCCTTCAGCAAACGACCTTTAAATTGTCTTTATACGTACAGTAATAGTAGTTCGTAGCAGTTCGCAGCAATTCCTTATACGCTGGGCGCGTCTAGCATTTGGTAATAAGGTCTGTACTATGACGACATTGTCTGCTTGCGGTAAGAAACTGCAATCTCTCTGTTTATATATGGAATGGGTTTTTATCAAGTTGTCTACCTCGGAAAGGGTAATTTTTATGGAACTTGGTTCGACAGATAAGGGAAGCCGATTAATGAACGGGAAAATTTAAAATTTTGGAGCTGCGATAGCGAATGTGCACGCTATTTATCGGCGATAGCGCTACGGCGTCGTTATAGTTCACTTTTTTGAAATAATCCAGGCGGATTTAAAGCAAAAATACAGTTTGATACTTTAGACAGTTTTATCTTTGAGGTCTTCTGAAGTGTTGCGATCCTATCCCAATGTTATGAAACACATTAGGCATAATGAAAATACGTTTAAATAATGTGTGGCAAATTAGGAACAGAACTCGGTGGAACTAAATAAACATACCAAAAGGAAGGTGGGTGGACAAGATATCTTAAAAGGCAGTGAGAACATAACATTATTTTTTAGCTTAACTAAGTAGCACTTAACTGCGGAGAAGTTTAACCTACTAATCAGGTGCATGATGTCGTGTAATGTTTATGTTAAGAGAAATTTGAATAGAACAAACGGGATATTTTATAAATGGTGTTTTTCCTAAGTTTGTGAAAATGTTGCACCTTATTTGTAATAATGAATTAAAATAACAATAACATGGTTATCTTATTTAATCATAAAATGAATTCTGAAATCAGAGAAAAACTCTTTCTGACAGTATCAAAATCCAATATGGCGCCCATAAGAAATAAGAAAGTTGACGACGGCCAGAAAGAGCCTAAACGTCATACAAAAATTCGGGCTACACTATTAGGTAGAAGATCGAAGGTGGCCTTGAGAATGTATTTTTGTTTTTTTTTCTGCAATGCCAAATAAAGGTGCTAGAAGTAAAGAGAAAATTGACCTCTTTTCGTTTTTTTTTTTAAGTCTCGAACGTCGTTTGTCACAGCTTCATTTTCTCCTCGGGTTCAGAGTAAACACAAAATTTAGCAACTTTGCACAATTTAAACCGATTCTCTATCTTCAGTAATAAGTAAAGCGTGACAAATGGTTGCACCCGCAGAGGCGCAGTGAAAGGAGCTGTGTTTACTATGTACATATAAGGCATCGAGTGGACGTTCGGTTATTATCGGTTGACCGGTGTACGTGTACTATTTATAATGTTCGAGAAACTAGTGGAACCGTCCGGGGCGTACCGCGCAAAATTAGACACAGTATTCATAAAAAAATAATAGATTGTTACCTTTTATTGACGTATCGATGACCACTGCGGTAATGTGCGACTGCCATGGTACGCCGCGTAGTACTGCAACATAAGCAATGCTTCCATTGTCGATTCGGTCAGGCCTCGACGACGGTCTGAAAACGTTCTCGTATACTTTGCAAATGATCGTTCAGCATCTAATGAAGTAAGATATGCGAAATTCAAATACTCCTGTATCTCTTCTGTGCAATCTTGAATTCCAGATATAGATCGAGCCTTTTCTAAATCCGAATTTTTATTTAAAACTGCACGAAATTTTTGACATCTAGTCCTATAGGATCCGTCAAGCTTTCTAAAGCGGCTGCTAAATTGTTGATGTTATTTAACGAGTCTTGTATAGATAAGTGAGTATTTTCTAACAGCGAAATAGTTTGTGTCACTACAGAATAGTTTATGGAAATGTCATCTATTTCTTTTTGAACGTCCGAATCGGAAAAAAGTTGCTGACTCTCGCGAACCGCTTGAGAATTAGAAGAATTAAGTTTACAAATGACATCTTTCACTTGGGAATAATATTTGCGATAGTAAAATACTGCCTCAATCCATGTCCCCCATCGCGTCAATACAGGCTGAGATGGTAGCGGAATTTGCGGATACAATTGCTTGAATACGCGGATATGTTTGGGAGATTTCACAAACACTTTTTTGGTAGATGATATTAAATCATTCACCCTAGGATACTTGCTTCGAATTGTTTCTGCTGCGAGATGACATGCGTGCATGAGGCATGTTATGTCAAGAAGAGTCGGAAAGCATACTTTTAACATCCTACCAGCTTTCAGCATTGTGCTGGACCATTACGTTTTAAAGGACGCGCCACAATATGAATCACGCTGTGTTTCTGAGCATCAGTAGTTTCGTCCACAGTGAGCCAGATTTTTTGATTTCTCAACTCGTCTTTCATGCAGTCTTTTACTGTACTTTGCACATGTGGTAAATTGTACCGCGATTGTCTTTTTGTTGGTAACTTCCATGATGGAACATATTTATCCCAAAAAAGACGAAAGTTTTCATTATCTACTAGACACTTTGAAAAATTCCATGTCTGTTAATAACATTGAAATTTGTTGATATTCCCTCTAAATATAACCAGTATGTATACAAACGAAGAATGTGTCACATATGCTTTTATTTTTTTAGGTAAATTATAGCAACTAAACTATGATTAACCTCTCATTCCAACATAACGTTTTCATTGTATAGAAAATAATGAGTGATTATAAAATTTGCTCGAATGGGACGTGGTCTATTGTCAGTCATGTCCAAGGAAAGCAAAAACAAACCGGTGCGGAATCACCAGTGTTTCCAACTTGCATACCTTCCAATTCATATCTCGCCTTTTAACCATATACATAGTTTGTATGCGCGAATAAAGCGCTCGGTGTGCCAATTTACTGTTACGAAACAGTTTGTTCGGTACGTTATCTGCATAAGTAGTAATTGGTTATTTTAAGTAAATATATGTATTGGGATGAAACACCAGCGACATACGTATCGACGGACTATGTAAATCAAAACGTTCTGTTTGTTCTTGCAAACAAATGATATTGTGGAGTAATTCTTGCTTGCGGTCAATGGCTTTCTAGTTTTATTCCCTACGATACTTATACGTTATTGATTTAGTGTGCGATCATTTTGGCATTCATTGACAACACCTCAGCATAACTATTCTTTTGTTTTCTTTTGCCAAAATTATTTCATGTGGTCGGTCTAATATTGCTTCGTAAAACAGAGCATTACATTCCTATAAAGCAAGTCTAGCAAATTACCGCAAGCTTCTTCGAATTCCTACAACGTAACATTGGCAATATTTGCAACAAGCATCTCAAACGTAGGAACTGGTTTTCCGAAAATGAAAATTGGATCGTTGGATGTATGTTATTCAGAAGTCCGTTGAACATTTTATACATTCGATAGTAATACAAATACTAAATTGGCGTGAACACTTCGTTTCTGGCAGATTCAGCTACAAACGCGCGTGTGAAAGAATATTATGAAATGCAACAGAGACGATTGTTAGCAATTGCAGCGCCGCTGAGCGGCGCCGCTAAAAATCGCTTCTGTGCAACTGGTGCAAGACTGGTTTCACACAAGTGATTTTTAGCCGCCCAAGCGCTTGTGTGTAAACGAAATTGTCGCGGATGGTCTGTTTCTAGTAGCGTCCATCACCTCCTGGACAGACGGAAACGCTGCACATTCGACTATGTACATGAGAAACGATGCCAACTGCTGCAGCGCTGCTTAATGGCGCCACTAAAAGCCGCTTATTACTTTAGCGGACCCGCACTGCTACGGAAAACCTACCGATTTTGGGAATACATTTTACAAAACTTGGAAGTGAACAAATATTGGGAAATGCTGGAAAGCTTACAAATATAGTCTAGATCTCTAAAATGTTCTTGAGAAAGTAAGGAAAATATTAACAATGTGTTTATAGGTCTGTTCTTCGTCACAATCTATAACCATTTACTTCAAAATATAATTCCAATAAAATATTCGTGACAGAATATAAACACAAACAACTCCGTGTTAAGAAGTTATTAATTTGTATTTTACTGCGTAGACTTGGCATTGTGCAGAGGAGTGTGGATTATGGTAGACGGCTCGTTGTTCGATGACTACTCGGGTTTGCTTTGCGTGACTGTGCCGTGCTAATTTGTTTTTGACAGAAATATTAATATTCCAGATATTTTTACTTGCCTAATCGTGAATACTTTTCAAGATTGCATAAGTCATCGAGAATAAATTATAAACTTGTTTTGATATATCCTTAACACTTCTACGCTAATGTGAACTATCGCGTAAAGGTTGAAAACAAAATTAATCGCCATTCATCTTGCGAGAGTGGGAGAATCATCTGTTTACCTAAGACGTTTGTTAGAAATAGCTCTGACATTTCAAATTAAATAGCTGTAAGGACTTCGGACAGTCACTTGACACATAAAAAAATCATTTCGTTATTTGGCTTCACTGCTGTATGAGGTGTCGATAAAAGTTCTATTAGAAAACAATTAGAACGCCGATGCATTACCATTACGCGATACCGGTGCCGTTCGATTCTACGAACGTAACGCGGCGATGATAAGCAATTTCCACATATCTTCTTCAGTGTCGGTCGTGAAACGTTCGCTGACGCTTAGTCAGTATATTAACGCAGCCGTTGCACACATACGCACGGGTTCGAAAGTGGTTAGACCACTCTTGTTGTTTTCTTTAGTCGATGTCTCCGTAAATACAACGAAAGTATACTTTATTGATTAGTTTAACTGTTCTGGTCGATCTGATCTTAACGTAGCGTGTACTTTTTCGACTCGGTTTATAAAACGCTCAGGGACATAAACGGTCCTGCGATAATGATAGCAGAGACTTTTAAATGTTTGCTGAAGACAGTGTTTAATATAGTTGTTTTAGTTTAGTTGAAACTAAGTGTTGTTTATGTTTTCGTATTCCATTTTTGCGGTATGCGACATTGTTTATTTATAGTTTCACATCTAATGTGTAGTATTGTTGACGTCAGTTCTATTCACAGTATTTTCAAGAGAGTTAATTTAATAAATAAAACGATGTTTCCTGCACTTACTATTAATTAGTAGCTTTCATCTAAGTAAACAGGTGTTATTTAAGAATACCCAATTTTATCTATCATTCTTATTTGCTGGAGAAGGAACAATTTTCTTATTTCTGGTTCTCTAAATTATTTACTGACCGTTTTTTTGAGATTTCCTGTACCAATTATGTATATATATATAACAAGAAATTTACATTGCAGTGTTGTATTGGAGTTGTTGGTGTAAGACGAAACGCCTTCTTTATTATTGTTTAATTACACCTCCTTAAGAAATCGCTAATAATGGTAAGCAACCACCATAGTGGCTGCTCCAACATTTTCCAGATACCGTCTTCTATGCAAAAAATACAGAGTTAGTACAAGGTCGCGAAACTGTCGGATAACTTTGTTGTTAGAGGAATAGTTTTTTTTTAAATTTAGTTAAAAACAACGAATTTGTCATAACATTTTCAGAATTATTTTACATCCGGTCTGACAGGAAATGCTTCCTACTTATTTTTGTTTTTAAATGGGACACTCAGTATTATTTATCTGCATAGCTTTTTAATTAATTTACTAAAGAACGGGAAATGTTTATAAAAAACATCTGGAATAACTTCTCTGACAGAATCTGGAAAAATATACAGGATGTTCCATTTAAAAGAATTGAAATAGCATGAGTCAAACATGATTACAATTTCGATTTGCCATCTTGTAGATACTAGTTGATATAAAACATTTTTCGACGTATTGCCGAAAACTCCAAGAAGTACTCAATCAAATAAAATTTGAATCACCGCTCTAGCGTGTAAGACGTTTAAACAGCGGAATTTCGCAAAAGCTGTCACAATTGTTTCAAAAACTAAGATAGACAGATTGGTGTAGGGAATATGGCAGAAAGTTGAAATGAATTAAGCAGATGCATCCGAAAATCTATGTATATCCATACCAAATCTAAACAAAACAATACTTCTCAAACACCAAAGTTATTCGACTGTTCAGGGGCTTCGTACTAACCCTGTATATTGGTTGCTATAATAATAAGACATTAATTTTTTGTGTAATTCATTCTAATTGGTGTTTCACTTAAATTAGCTTAATAAGGGCTTATAAAATTGTAGGTCTGCCCTATATTGGCAAAACACACATCTTTTAGAATGTTTGCACAAAAACTGCTGCTGATAATAATAATTTGACTTTTTGAGTAAAAGTAGGACAAAATAAAACTAGCACAGCAAATAGAGTTTCCAGCATTAGGACAACAATTCATAATGCATCGTTATAAGAACTTATTGCATTATAATTGAAATTGCTTTATTACGTTTCAATTTATTTCAATTATTGTAAGGGCTATGGCGTTGTACAGCAAAGAAGAAAGGGATCGGTACATTTCGCATAACATAAATTGTTTACGGAAGTTGAAGCGTATGTTTCGAAAATCCACAAACTTGTTCGTGTTTCAATTGTTTTCTTAGCATTTACCAATTCTCAATAATAGACATTCTATAGAAGTTTAAGAATAGTTTCATATCAGAATTTACCTATATACCGTCAATATATTGTTAAGAGCATTATGGTATGTCCAATAATTCTAAGAACTATTGTGGACGTTTCCTTTCAATATATTTGGCTACAGATATTTATCTAAAATTTATGGTAATTGTAGTCTCTTTAGGAAATGGTGACCAGCGATGAATCGCATGAATTGAACTGTCTAGTAAATGTCAATACAATAGGTAAATTGTATGGAAAGTTCTATACAATAATTACTTAGGAATGCAGGTAAATGCTGTTTAAGAAATATTCGTTAAAATTTCACTAGCTTTCAAAAATCCTTAAAACTCCAGTTTTAATCACGTGCTTTTAAAAGCACCAATCATTGGCGTGATGTTATTCGGTTGGCGATAAGCTTCTTCCCTTTTTTCTTTCTCCGCTAACTGATAAGCATTTAATTTGCAATTTGTAAAAGGAATATACTGAAGTGCTGTAAAACTTACTTCGTCGAACGCAATTGTCATTCCAGCACGTATAGTGTATTCAGTATGGCCACTCGGTCAATGTGAAATTCCCTCTGGCGGCAGTAGGTCTTTTTCGGAAGCTCTTACTCCTCCTCAAGCATCCGACCTTTGGAGCGGACGTACTAGGAAGTTTATTTAGCTGAAGCCAACGAAACGTGGTTAAGAATATGCAGTTTTCCTGTAAACGCAATATAAACATATATTTTGTATTGACATCGTCATAAAATCCAGGTTAGTTTTCAATTTGCAGTTCTAGTTTTCGTTAAATTCCATTAATTGGTACTAAAATTCGTTCAAATTGCCGAAAAAGTGTTTTGGAACACTTTCGAACCCTCAGTTCATATAATTAACCAATTAATTTTCGAAAATTTAATTTTTTTCAACAATTTACCACATTTAAAATCATTCAATACACTATTGTCCTGACGGTCTCGGTGATCGTACTTACCTTTCAATTCAAATGAAGGGTTCAATTCTCGGCAGGGCTAGCTAGTTTTTAATTACTACTTTAAAGACAATGTGCACTAAATACGCGCACGCTAAACTTTTCATTTAGAACACGTGTCTACATGTGGACACAAATTGCACTACTATATTTTTTAATGTGGACAGATATTCTTATGCTGACCAGAGCTTTGTGAGCAAATTTGGTACACACGGTCCTATATTAAGTTAAAACCTAATAGATTTTCCATCAGATGATGATGCGTCAAAATACAACATAATTGAAAAGAATTATAAAAGCAATATTGAAACCTTCCCAAAGTCAATTATCTATATTTTATATAATTTGGATAGCGATTTGTAACATCAAATACTTCTGGTCCAGTAATAAAATTATCTCCAACTTGTCTGGCCGTTAAAGTGTTACGGATAAAAATTGAAGCATGCCTTCTTCTCGGATAAGGAATAGAATCGTAGGCCACGAGTCAATATTGTGTTTGCCACGTAAAAAATCCCTACTGGAGGTTGGAACACATTTGGATTCGACAAAATGCTAGCAGGGTTGTATAATGATCATAGTAATCGATGCCTACAAATATTGGATGTATTCCGTTGAAATGTTTCCCAATAATACAACAAATATTGTGCTACGATTTACTGTTATGCGGCTGTCACATTATTGTCATTTTAGTCAAAGATACCGAACACGATATAATTTTGTAGTATTTTGGTATGTTGTTGTTGTTGTATTATTAGGTAAAACGTTAGATTATGAAATACTCCTCGCACTTCTCGACATCGACTAATGTGATCATTAACCAAACCCTACTGGAATTTTGCCGAATCCAGAGATGTTCCAACCTCCGGTAGGGAGTTTTAACATGTCAAATATCGTATTGCCACGAGGTCCGCGGTTTTACTTCCTGTTCCGAAAAGAAGGTATACTCTGATTTTTATTATTAAAAAGCAATCGCCTCGCCCGGATTTGAACCCTCGTCGTTCGGATCGAAAGGCAAGTATGCTAACCGTTCGACCACCTAATGGTATGTTATTATGCATTTAGGCGTTGGTACAACATTTGCTGTTAACTAAAGGATGTATTTAACCACGTTTACATTGAATACAGGAATACATCCCTGTATTTACTCGTTAAGCAAGAGCACAACATGTAACACAGAATAGTGTAAGCATAAACCAAGAAAAGGGATGCAACATTCGGTTACATGAAACAGCTCGGTTGTCTGCTCTCGACAGTGGCAGAGTTAGGCACTGTGCTTTCATGTCCCATCAGGATCAAGTGACAGATTCTTCATGTTGGAGAATAATTAACTGCGCTTTACCCTTTACGGCGAGGAGGTGATAGTAACAAGGCTATGAAACACTTTACCATTTACAAGAGGCTCTAAAAAGGCTCCTGATGTTTTGATAATCTCAATGATTATATACCCTGTGCGGTCGTCACCGCACGTAAAACAATAATCCTCACGACAGCGACGGCTAGTTTGACTGTTCGAATAAGGTTCTCTTAAATTACACCACAACTTTCCGACCTTATACGTCGGTATAAAGAAAGGAATTTTATGGTTAATACAATAGTATTGCTGCACATGGAAACACAATTATATATTTTTATTTCCGTTTATTTTTCAAATATTCCGCAGCTCACAATTCTGTTTACAACGATATATTGTTTCTTTATTTATTTTTCCATTAATAAATTAATGTAATATCAACAAATACCAAGTGAATCTTCTCAGCATCCGTTTTCAATGTCAAAAATGACAATATATAAACACACATTGACACTATCCTATTGTCAGTGTTATATGCGTCTCAAAATATGTAACTGACTAAAAGGGCATGCGCTTCACCTTCATTTGAAATGAGAAATTTGTTCTTCAATTTTTGTGGCGGAAGTAGTAAATTGGTATCACTAAAATATGAGGTGTGGCAATTAAATAACTGGACTGGTACTACAAAACACTTTATTGATCACCAATTACATTACAAAGTTTATCCTCTTCAATGTACTCTCCTTGCCGATCCCTACAACGCTCCATACGAATTTTCCATTGTCGAAAGCAGTGCTGGAAGTCCGTTTCTGTCAGCTTGTTGAGAACCTCCGTCGCTTTCGATTTCACCGCTTCCACACTGCCAAATCTTGTCCCCTTAAGCTCCGATTTTACCTAAGGAAATAAAAAAAAGTCACAGGGGGCCAGGTCGAGCGAGTACGGTGGCTGGTCCAACACGGTCTTGCCGGATTTCGCAAAGAACGCTTTCACAGACAAGGCGAAATGGGCTGGCGCATTGTCTTGGTGAAGCATCCAGGATTTGCTCTTCCACAAATCGGGTCTTCGGCTTCTCACTCGTTCACGAAGGGTAGTTAGAACCTCGACGTAATAATGTTGATTGATTCTGAATGTTGTCGTCCGTTTTTGATGTTCAGGGTCGTCCAGGCCGCGTATCGTCTTCGGTCGTTTCACGTCCCTCCTTAAACCTTTTACACCACTCAAAAACTTGTGTGCGCGATGAACACTCACTTCCATACACTTCCTTTAACATGGCATGAGCTTCTGTAGCAGTTTTTCCCAGTTTCACAAGAAACTTGAGGTTAACTCGTTGCTCGATCTGAACACTCTGCATTTTTCCGACGCGACGCTAGCGTAAGGACTTGAGCGGACGATTGCTACAGTGAGACTGAGCGACTACAACTGTGCCCATCGAGCTCAGGGTGAGGGAAGCATCTACAAGCACAGTCATGTTCAAACCTGCTGTGGTGTATTCGCTGTTTGTCGATAGTAGCACCAATCCGGTTATTTAATTGCCACATCTCGTGCTTCACCAAAAACCCCCTACCACACAGAGTTCGAGTACTTGTTTAAAATGGTATCAGTTTGTCATAGGCGTGCTCCTTTTACCCTATTAACTGAATATTTATTGATTAAAAATTACTATACGTTCATTTTGACGCTGATAGCGTTCCGTTTAGATGTAGATAAGATACTGGACAAGTTCAAATCGTAATCATTTATTTTATTTGTCCCTCACTTGTAAACATCAATTTATCAAGTCACTGTATTTACCTTGAAAATGCCTCTTACTACTAGCCTGTAAAAAATTTACTGGTTAGTCAGTAAAATTTTACACTAGTGCTCATATATTTTATAATATTCTATTGAAATTATAGCTAAAGTCAAATCTAGAAATGACAAATAAAAACCTGACTTAAAAAAAGAATTTAGAAAATAGTTATTTACAAGTGAGGGACAAATAAAATATTCAATAATACAGGCAAGGTAATGGGTTTTACTGGCTTCAGAAGGTCCGTCAGTAAAAACCCTTTTACCATCCTATTAACGTTAAATACTATTGTTGGTTAGTTACGTTATGGTTACGTAAATTAAAATATGTGTTCCTTTTTCTGACATGAGTCACTTCATTTTCAGTTGAGCTGATTCACTTTCTAATCGCTTGCAAATCATCTCTGTTAATAATCACTTAGTTACTTTGCAAAAGGAGGATGCTTATTACATACCTCGTTATTATTATATTAGAGGATTAGCAAATTGTCTGCTGTCAAAGTTTGTGTTGTCAGCGGTAGAAATGTAATTTTGTAAACATTTATAATATATAACTCATATGAAACTACAATAAAATTTTAGTTAAACTTTATTACCTTTATTAGTTTTTTCGTATCATATAACAAAACTAATTTTTGTTGATAATTGTATCATATGCAGTTGTTATCTGTTATTTTCTGTCATATCAGAATATGAGTTCTTGAGTGTTGCATTATCTTTGCTAAAGTTCTTTTTAGCAATTTTAACTTCTTTTTCTGCATTTTTAATGCTCTTGCTGAGGCGAGAAATATCTCGTAGACTTCTCGCAATCTCTTCTTCTATGCCGTATTTCTCCTGTTGTAAGCTTTGTATTTGCTCCGACACTTTGTTAATTTTTTCTTCAATATTGCTCATAGCACTAATAGTTTTTTTACACTAGAATTTTGGAACAACCTGGTCAAAAATGAAGTACGTCAAAGTGATGTATTTCTAAAAGTCATGGAAATGTCAATAGTTTTAACTGTTTTTTTTTTTTGTTTTTGCTGGGACCATTTTGCCATTCGTCTTGAAATATTGCGGAATCTAGATATGTTTTAACCTTTCGAAACTATGATGAAGGAACAGAACATAGTTACTGTTCGCGGACTCTCACTCCACCTAAGTATTTCTGATCGCAAGTAACGACATTTAACAAGTTCAGGTATTCGATTTCTGTGCTGAAATGGTATGAAGTATGGTGTTAATGAAGATGTTTAACCTATAATCTCAGGTATGGGTGGAGATGATATTGATGGCCTTAGCCTAAGCTACGATATTAAGTTAATAAAAGGTACTATAACTTTGTTGTAGATATCATCCAGCAATAATTCAAGCAATTTCCTGCTTTATTAAAGTGTAATGTGTATTATCAGTCAGAGAGTTGAAAGAAAATAAGAAATTGACGTACCGGTTTGTCAAATCACATGGTTTTTCTTTATTTTTTCTTCTCTATTTTTTCTTCATGAGCTGCTTTCGTCTGTATAAACATTTAAAAAATTATGTTACTTTGTGGATGAATGATACACCCTGCCTAGAATATGCTTAGAACTAGTGTTGGGCATAATCGATATATTTCAATAATCGAAAGAATCGAAATAATCGTTTAAAATAATCGAATGATCATTCGAAATTTACTAACGATTTCGATTATTTTCCACGATTATTTGACAAAATCCGAGTGACGAGTGAATTATTTCGAAACTCGAAACCTCGAAGTTTCGAATGCAGATCTCGAATCGTAATTCGTTTGTGTGCTTCTGCGCAGTCGAAACGAATAATGAATGATTTCTGAACCATAATCGAATGATCGATTATTCGGATATAATCGATATATCTCGATTATATCATTCATAATCGCCCAACACTACTTAGAACCCATTTTTCTGGCCCAAAGAAAGGATGCTACAGGAATGAAAACAGTCAAGGTTAGAACAATTTTTGGTTTTCAGTGTTATTCTTTTTCAACAAGGACATATATGGAAAGCCTGCTCTACATTATAATTTAAAAATTAGACGTTATTCCCCACAAACTCCTGCCAAAGTCCTAACTCACTAGAATGCATGAATTTGTGTGTAAAATAAAGTTTTATTTAATAAAATCCATGCAAGTGAAATTATATTAAAGGAAGTATAAGTATCCAATAAACTATTGCATTTATGAAACAGTTCACTAAAACCCTTACCACAACACTTAATTCGTACTGGACGCACGTTTCGATAGCCAAGCTATCATCATCAGCAGCAAGACTGAACTAACAAGCTAAGTAAAAAACTAACCTTATAAGGAAAATAAATTATGCAATATGTAAATTTAAAATCGTAAAATTTAATGAGCCGCTTCATTGCACAGGACAAAAAAAACACTTAAGGGAAATGAGCCGAATGACGTGAGTTAATAAATCATAGATTACAATGAAGCGGTTCATTGCACATGGTTAAAATTACAACTATAAATGATTAAACATGATGTAACAAAGGATAAAGGCTGGAATTTAGTGGTCCTAAATCTGAATTCATTAAGTGAGTTTTGTTTTTGTAAATTTCCATGCCTTCATAACAATTTAATTGAGAAGTACTCCTTACGTTTTAATTAACTTTATATTATCAACATTATGGTTATTTTCAAGCATATGTAGGGCAACGCTAGATTTATCAAACCTTCTGAATTTGAGATGAACCAAATGTTCTTTGTACCTAATTTTGATTGATCTTTTTGTCTGCCCAATATACACTTGATCACAATCTTTACATGAAATTTTGTAAATTCCTGATTTATCCATGTTATCCACTGGGTCTTTGGAATTTCCTAAAAGGTTTTTAAGGTTATTGCTCGAAGAGAAAACAATCTTGCGGTCAATCTTAGAAAAGATTTTTTGAAGACCCTTGGTGTAACACGGATAAAAGGGTAATTTAACATATTTCTTATTATTACGGCCGTCAATGCGTTCTAATGTGCTTACATTTCTAATTCTTAATCTATTCTTATGTTTCCTACGACATCTTCAGAGAATCCGTTAAAGTTAGAAATATTGATGATTTCTTTTAGTTCATTTTGATATCTATCTTTCGTTAAAGGAAAATTGAGTAACCGGTGCACCAAAAAGTTAATAGCCGAAAGTTTGTGTTCATATGAGTGATTAGAATCCTGTAAGATGAATCTATTGTTACTAGTAGGTTTCCTATATACGTCTATTTCTAACTTATTTTTATTTCTTATTACTAACATGTCGAGGAAAGGAATCCTGTTGTCTTTTTCTTCTTCGTGGGTAAATTTGATAGAGGGAAATTTTGAGTTAAGTTGTTCTATGAAATCCGTTATTGAACATTTACTGATGTCAAAGATGCAAAAAATGTCATCGACGTATCTGATCCAAAGCCGAGGGAAATAAGCGAAAGTATTCTTCAGGTCAGTTTCAAATTTACCCATAAAGAGGTTAGCCATAAACGGAGATAAGCTGTTACCCATTGCTGTTCCTTCCGTTTGTTGATAAAAAGTGTTGTTAATTTGGAAAAAGTTTTGTTTCATGCAAAGTTTTGTCAAAGAAATGAAGCTAGTAACTTCCTCTCTATCCATTTGGTTATCTAACAAAAGTGTTTCTAAATATTCCAAAGTTAAATCCACTGGAACACTAGGGAACAATGAACTTCGTCAAACGATACTAAAATTTCTTTGTCAGTAAGCTCAATGTCCTTAGTTTTTTCAATGAACTCGTAAGAATTTTTAATAGCCAAATCCGGAAATTGTACAGGTAACTGGTTCTATTTGTCAGATAACCACCTGGAAAGTAAGTAAGTTGGACTGTTGATTAATTAAGTGTTGTGGTAAGGGTTTTAGTGAACTGTTTCAGTGTTCCAGTGCCACAGTTTTAGAGTATCCGTTTATTGCATTTATATCTATGTTTCGAAATCCAGAATTTACGAATGTAATTTGCTGACAACGTAATTATGTTACATACGTGTGCAAATATGTAAAGCATGTCTACTATTCTTCAGACATTTGCGACTGTGTAATAACCTTGATCGCAGCAGACTTAAAATTAACCCAAGAAAATATTTATAATACGAGTCGATTGTCAACCATACCTTTATACCAAGTTCGTTAATTAGTTTGGAATTCAGATCGAAATCGCTAAAAAAGCTATAATGTTACAAAAAACGTATTAGTATTTACGACTACAACAGTGCTGTGTATATGCGGCTACCTAAGACATTCACTTGCTCGTTACGTAATATAGGAGTGATAAAAAAACCTTTATTCCGTTATAAAATTTATACCCGTTTCAATGCTTCAGTTATTATGCCTAAGGAATTTAGTGCGCAGCGCGTAGATTTATAAACACTGTGTGTACATTTATGGGCTTGCGCTTACCTACAAATGGTTTCATGTAAGCCAGATACCTTGGGATTATGTAATATGGAACGTGTAATTCTACAGTTACTGTTGGTTCTTATTGAAACTCTTGTTGGTGATCGTTACGTGATGGAATTCGCTTGAAAACGATACGCTAACGAAAGCCACGTCGTGTTTAGAATTAAAATATGTACATATAGAAATTATACGCGAGATACATCTCTTTTAGATCATCATCAAGGCGAAACTGGAGTTATTATTTTTACTTTCGTTATTCTGTTTTAATCACGTAAATATTATACGGATATAGTATATTAAGCTTTGTTGTTTCCTAAATCGGAAAAATATTAACTTTCCAGCGGACGGGTGAGGCATGTGAGTCCACGCAATACATACAGTCGTCAACAAAACTATTCGTACCCCTTACAATAAAATGTATATAGCTTAAAAAAAATACGTTAGTGTGAATAATAATTTAAAGATTTATTTTTGTGTGCACACCTACATTTATAATGTATAACTCATGAAAATTCCAATTGAATAAAATAAACATTGTTCGAGATATAAAATTCTGACTTCAAGTAAATAGAAATTATACACCACAAAATTATTCGTACTTTACTATATTTGTATGCACTATTGGAAAGAGTTAGTAGTACAATACTCTGTTGGTCCACCTTTTGATGCAATAACTGCTCCAACTTTCCAGAATCTTTGTTTTCAGCATCTCTTTATTCGCCACTTCAGTTTTTCGTAATCTTCTGTCAACTTCAGCCCACAGATTTTCAATTGGGTTTATGTCCGGACTTTGTGGAGGAGTAACCAACAAATATGGAGTATTAAAAAGCAACCAGGTTTTTACGATGTAGGCTGTATGCTTGGGGTCGTTATTTTGCTGAAAGTAGTAGTTGTCTTGCAATCCCAATTTGACTGCACCAATCTCGTAAATTTACACGCAAAATATCGAGATATTTCATCTTGTCCATTATACCGTCGATAAAAACAAGATTTCCAACTCCACCATTAGCCATACAGCCCCACACCATAACGTTCCCACCCCCTTGTTTAACTGTAGGTTTCAAATTTTTTTCATGGAGTTCGGTGCCAGGCTTCCTCCACACAAGGGTGCGTCCATCTGAATCAAACAAGTTGAATTTACTTTCGTCAGAGAATATAATTCTGTTCCAGAACAAAATGTCTTTATCCACATATTCTTTTGCAAAGTTTAAACGCTTAGCGCGATTTGTTTTATTTATGAATGGTTTTCTTCGCGCTACTCGAGCCTTATACCCAAGTCGTTTTAAACTTCGGCGGCATGTTTCACTTGATACAGTTTTATTAAAATGTTCGTTAAACACTGTTGTTAGTTTTGTAACACTAATGTGAGGGTTTTTCTTTATTTCTCTTATTAGAAGTCTTTCATCTGCTTCGGATAATAATTTTCTACGGCCTGTGAGGTGACGATTATTATGGAAAACTTCATCTGTTTTAATTTTTTTTACAATATATTGTATCGTAGATTTACTTCTACCAATCGCAGCATAGGACTTGCCTTCAGTATGTAAATTAAAGATAACTTCTCTTTCTCGTACAGTTGCCTCTTTACCTTTACGACCCATTTTTAGCACTAACATCTGCATGTTCGACGATCGAGGTTCCGCTCAGTGGCATTTCTTTGCAGTTAGAATGTTAGGGGAATCACAGAACGTGCGTTATTTCATATGGTGCGAATAGTTTTGTGGTGTATAATTTATATGTACTCGAAGTAAAAATTTTATATCTCGAACACCGTTTATTTTATTCAATAAGAATTTTCACCAGTTATACACTATAGAAGTAGGTGTACGTACAAAAATAAATCGTTAAGTTATTACTAATACTATGTACATTTTACTGTAAGGGGTACGAATAGTTTTGTTGACGACTGTAAATATTGCTGCAAGAAAAATTACGGGACCTGGAGCTTCTATGTACCTTTCACAAATATCAAAACCCGAATTTTGATAAACATTTTCAAAAATGTTTTACAGTTTTTGTGAAGAAAATAAAATGTCCTGATAAGCCTCTGCCGATCGCTCATGTAACGTTTTATTTAAAAATCAAATTCGCATTTTTATTTATCTTTTAGCAATTTTGTGCATATTTTAGTGTGACTTGTTTATAATATATTGTCAACCCCGATCGTGATTTTAGCAGTGGCGAAGCGTCAATGGAGACTGGCGAGGCTAAGGCTACTTACACACGACCGGCAGAACTGTCCAGAAAGCCTATAATACGTACAAGTTTATGATACTCAGCCGGCGGTTTTGCCGGTCGTGTGTAAGTACTCTAAGTCCAATGTCGCTGGATTTTAATAAAACTGGGGGGAAATGGTTTACTAAAAGAAAATATGGGACAAAAAGCTGCAAACCAACGTCTTTCACGAAAAGTTCGTGAAACAGCTGGTCGTTTATCTGGACTTTCCGCCCTCGAAGACCAGGAGGATCCTTCTCCAGCTAAACGGGACCACTGTAAATATTGTGCAAGGAGGAAAACCCGGTACTTTGTAATTTTTGCAAGTGTTGGTTGTGCATGGAACATATTACAGCATGTTGACGTGAATGCGCAGAGAGAAATTAACGCCCAATCCCTTATTTTGTGTGGAGGTTATTTTAAATATTTCTATTTACGTTTTTTTAGTAAAATTGTTTGTTTACTGTGTCCAAATAACATTGTTTTAATTTTTTATTGTTTAAAATTTTGTGAAATACGTTTTTAAGTAAAAGTGTTAAAAAATACGTTTTCTCTCATTAAATCTAACAAAATCCTTAATCTTTCTGTTCATTAAATTCATTGACTCATGTTGAAACCAACAAACCATAGTTTGCA